>CM035850.1:60344311-60801811 GCA_020510985.1 Pholidichthys leucotaenia | reverse complement strand
TAGACCTCATCATTTGTGGTGTGGTGGAACCATCGGATGCCGAGGATGTTACGGAGGCAGATCCGATGGAATATATCCAGATGGTGGGTGGTTGATGTGGAAAGGGTCCAGGTCTCGGACCCGTAAAAGAGGACGGGATCACACAGGTGTTAAAGATTGGCAACTTTGTGGTCGTGTGGATCTTCCCACTCTGCCAGATTCTCTGGAGGCGGCCGAAAGCACTATGAGACAGCTGCAGGTGGCGAATAATCTCTGGGTCTGATGAGCAGGAGCTGGTGATATTAGATTTGAGGTAGACAAAGTGGTTGATAGTCTCAACCGGCTCGTCTTTGATGGTGATGACTTGTGGTGGTGGTGGCAAGAAGTCTGACAGTGACTGGATCTTTGTCTTTGCCCAGCTGATGGTAAGACCCAGGGGTGATGCTTCCTCTGCAAGCAACTCCAGTGTCTCAGCGATTATATCTACATGTGTGGCAAAAAGTACCACGTCGTCCACATAGCACAGGTCTGTGAAGTGGGAGTGGAAGTCAACTCCAAGATTGGGGCAGCATTCCGTTGCATTCTTGACCCAGTAGTCATCCACAACATTGAAGAGGTTTGGCGCGGTGACGCATCCCTGACAGACTCCAGAGGTGGTAACAAAAGGGTCTGACATATCACCCTCAGCATGTACCCTGCACGTGGTGTTGGCGTAGAGATCCCGGAGAATGTTGATGTACTTGGGCGGGACTCCAATACCATGAAGGAGTTGCCAGAGGGCGTTCCTGTCTAGGGAGTCAAAGGCAGCTTTGAGGTCGACATAGGCTTCGTATAGAGGTTGGCGGTACTCCTTCGGTTGCTGTGTCAGGACACTCAAGGCAAAGATGCAGTCTGCTGTGGATCAGTGAGGGGTGAAGCTGGCCTGCTGGCGGCGGCGCTTGGCGAGGAGCAGGAGGCAGATGCAGCCCAGGATGACAGTAGTGATTACCTTGCCAGGGATGGACAGCAGTGTGATGGGACGATAGTTGGCTGTGCTCCGACGGTCATCCTTGTTCTTATAGAAGGACAGAATGACCCCTTCCCTGCACTCCCCAGGGACGCGTTCTTCTGTCCAGATGAAGCGGCACAGATGTTCCAGCCGAGGGATGACAGAGGTGAGGGCAGCTTTCATCATCTCTGCCGTAACTCCATCAGCCCTGGGGGCTTGCCCAGAGAGGAGCTTCTTGACGGTATCTGACAACTCACTGATTGAGGGCGGGGCTAGGCTGATTGAGCTGTCTTCAACACCGGCATCGGCATTCTGCTGCAGCTTATCTGAGGTGGGAGGAGGGGGCTTGCAGAGGACACTCATGTAGTGCTCTCGCCATCATTGGAGTTTGGTCGTCGGGTCCGTGATGAGGCTTATGCCATCGGCAGCTAGCAGGAGGGATGACGACTATCGTTTCTTGCCGGCTTGGCACAGCTCCTTGATAGACTGGTAGGCAGACCGGAGGTTCCCTGCTTGGAAGCTGTTGTTGGCCTTGTCAGTGATACGGTGGACCCAAGTGGCTTCATCGTGCCGGAGGCTGCGGCATCTCTCTATATTCAGATTGTGGTAATCGTCTTTCTCCTGGTGTCTGGCTTTATGGCATCGATCAACCAGCTCCAGGGAGGCGTTAGAGATCCATGGCTGAATCCTCTGGCGGCGATCACCAAGGACATTTGTGGCAGCCAGGGTGAGAGTGGTGGTAATCTGCTCCCAGGCATTTTCAAGACTCTCTGGATGGTCAAGGGCAGCAAAGCGGTTTCTGACCTCGATAGAGTAGCGGTGAGCAAACTGAGGGGTGTAAAGCTTCTCGTTGTCCGAGGGGCAGTGACGGGCAGGGCCGCATTGCGGCGGAGGTGCAGGCGGACAGTGGCAGCGAGAACTTGATGGTCAGTCTGCCCCAGCTCAACGCTGCTGTAGTCACGGCAGTCAGTGGCAATTCTCCAGTACCCACTGACCAAGATGTGGTCAATAGTTTTGGATGTAGCACTGGTGTTACAGTACCAGGTGGTGCGGTGGATTTGACGATGCTGGAACCAGGTGCTCAGGATCTTCAGATTGTGCGTGGCGCACACCTCCAGGATGCGGTTACCATTGCCGTTGGTGACATCAGATGGGAACGAGCTGATGATATGTTCCAAGCCGCTCCTGTCAGGGCCCATGGCGGCATTCATGTCCCCTAGGATAATAGTGATGTCGTGGCAGGAAATGCAGTGTAGCTCATTGAGCAGTTGTGTGTAGAATGCATCTTTGGCTTGGTCGTTGGCAGTGTTCGTGGGGGAGTAGGCTACAAAGATGAAAAGGTAGCCAAAAGAGTGTCACAGGCGAGGATACAGCAAGCAGGGAGTAAAACAAGGTTAATTTTTATTTACCTGCAAATCACCTTCTTTTCCAGAGATAAATAAAAACAAGATTAGATACCAATACGTGAACATTTCTTAATAAAGAACTGAATATTTAATGGGGTGTCCTAATTTTTTCAAATGACTGTACATCATTTCATTTGGAAGTTACTGCATTTGCAAGGTTTTTTGAGAGTTGACCTCTGAGGTCAAGGTTGCCAAAACTCAAACTTTGAACTTTTGAAAGATAGAACTGTGAAACATGTATGTCATTTCCTTTTTGAGTTATGTTTACAAGAGGTATGGAAAATCTGACCTCTGACCATAAGGTCAGGTTCAAGGTCACCAAAATTCAAACTCATCTAATTTTTTTTATAGATATTGTTATGGTATAAGTATGAAAAACCTACATAATTTCCTTCTCAAGTTATCAAGCTTACAAAGTTTAGGGAAAACTGACCTGTGACCTTGACATTGAGTTCAAGGACACCCAAATTCTAACTTGTCTGAGATTTCTCATAGATACAACTATGGTATTAATATCACAAGCTGATGACAAAAGGTTGAAGGGGTAAAAACTGATTAATTAACCAGAAGGCACTCAGTGGAGGTGAAGACTCACGTTGACCCTATGCCTTTGACATCTGACCTGTTGACCTCAAAACGAATACATCTCTGAAATTTTGCCTGCACTATTACTGTACCAGGTTTGGTGTTGATATTTGCAGCAGTTTCTGTTTAGAGTCTGGAAAAACAAACAAGCACATAATGGACATAAAAAACCCTACAGATGTCCAAACTACCACTGACTTAGGTAATTATTTGATAATCCTCTGGGAAGCATTTAATTTTTTACTTCACTGTCATCCTTCCAGGCATATTTCAGAAGATCTATTACAAGCATGAGAATTACAGGAAGAGAGTGAAATGAGGTAACAGCTGAAAAATAATGACCACCAGTAGCACGTACAATGAAATAATCGTATCCCTGCTACAGTAGGTGTGCCGGGACAGCATGGCAGGTTCTGTGCTTGTTTGGCAGAGTCAGTATTTTCCTCTACAGAACTCTGCAGCACACTGGCTCGAACAACTAAAGAATGACATTCAGTTTTGCGGTGGACTGCCTCTGCCCTTTCTGTAAACCAAAAAAACAGGGTCATGGATGGTGCTTTGGCATGAACTAATGGTCCTCTGGGTCCATGTCTACCATTTTGATGTAATCCATGTGTGATGTTCTCTTCTTCCCCTCCTCCTGACTACTTTTATCACATCTTCTGCTGAACAGAGATACAGCATTACCAACAGAACTGTGGGTATTGATGGGCTGAAGTACACTGCCACCCGATATTTTGTATACCTCTTTTTTTTGGAAGAGTCTTATGTTGATCTTTCAATAGAATCAAACTGCATAATGCCTGAAACCCCTCCATAGATCTGTGGAGTAATCAGCCAGTATTTCTGAATATTCTTGCTGCCAACGAACACGACCAAATGACAAGTTTTTCTCAGCGTTCTCTTTAAAAAGGCTGTCAGATCTTTGTTTTGGAAGTCTGAACTCCCTGGAGGAAACTTAAGCTGTGACGTGGCAAAAAAATGAATTGAACATGAATTTAAAGAATAGCAAACAAGCAGACTCAAAGCTACACTATGCCGAGGGTGCCGTAAGCAACAGGCGATAGCTGTCAGCTCACTTTGATGCATGTGACTCACTGAATTGGACTCTTTGATCTTTCGTTAGAAAAAAGTGCACCTCACAGTAGCCTTTCGCCTATTATCTGTCAATAATAAGGAAGTGCCCCAGCTGTGGTGTAAAAACCTACTTTTACAAATTTGTTACTTATACCGTCTTTACATGGGTTAAGATTGTTGCGAGATGAAAAAATGGCCAGATCTCTCAACGTTCTTTCAATGAGCACCCAGAGATCGCCAAGTTGTCTTAATGATCTTCCAGTGATCTCCACGGTTGCCATGGTCTCCTTAAAGTTTTGACTTCTCCAAAACAATCTCTCAATGATGAGAGAGCTCTCAAGGAACACTCAACAATCTCATAATGATCCCTCAGTGATCTTTCAATAAATGCAGATTCTTCCACCCTGAAGGAAGAGATGGCTATGAGATCAGTGGGGGATGTCTGAGTATTTGATGAAAGACTAAAAGAGTTAATTGAAAGACTGTGGCGGAGATCAATGAGATTGTTGAGCGCTCCTTGACAGATCACTTCCCTTTGGTGATCGTTGAGAGGTTGTTTTGGAGTAGTTAACACTTTGAGGAGACCGTGGAGATCACTGGAAGATCATTGAGAGATCATTGACAGATCTTGGTGATCTCTGGGCTGTCACTGAAAGATCCTTGAGAGAGCTGGCCATTTTTTCATCATTCAAAGATCGCTCAACAATCCCCACCCCTGTGCAAAGTGGGTATAACAGTACTAGAAATCTCACAAATAAATACCCAGAGGCTTCCTGTTGTCAAAGAAATGCTCAGCAATAGTGATAGGGGGAAAAAATTGATGCACTTTAATATTGTGATATTTTGGGGGCGGTGATACTGTATCGATTCAGAGACACTAGCATTGTGATACTTTATTAAGAATTATGAATAGATGTTGCAACCACAAACTTACCTATTTAGGTAGGTAGAGTAATAAAAACCAATTGATTTTTCAAATGGTGCTAATTGTTCACTGTCTGGTTAGGTCAGCACAGCAAAGAAGAGACTTGTGAGATCTAGCCAGGAGTTGAACAAGACAAACATCGGGGTTGGAAATAGCAGTATATGATATTGCAACACTCAGAGCATCACAAGATCATGATAATATTGCATCGTGGCCCAAATATCATGACAGTATTGTATTGTGTGGCCTCTCTGATTCCGACCCTCCGACTACTCAGCAACCTCCTTGGTCACTCAAAAAACTATCAATGATCCATCAGCGATCTCTCATAGTGATCGCTCCTGGTCTCTCAAGGATCTCTATAGAGTGCCATGAAAGCTGCTGAAAATTGAAGCTTTGATCACCCAAGGATCTCCCACACATTTACACAGAAACAGCTTTATCAAGGGAGATCATTGAGACATCGGGCCAATTTTTTTATCTCTCAGTGGTCACCCAGTGATCTCTGTTCTGTATACAGGGGCCCTTAGCATTTAGGAACATTTAGGATCTGTGGTTTTGTAAGGCAGCTACATCCATGTTTTGAATGTAGTCTACAAGTGACAGGTATTAAGGACAACAGTTGCGCAAATAGTAATAAACCTAAGTAATAAAAGTAATAAACATATAAAGTACTGTAAAAAAATAAATTGTTAAGACAGCCCTGGTTTAAATTCTGTAACAACAAATTCCTGTCGAAGATTGTAATAAACCACAAAAGTATTTTGGGTTGTGGTACTTTGCTTCCAATTTATCCTTGCAGTTCTTTTTTGAGGTAGTATTTACTTGTACCAATTTGCATCTGCAATGCCCTACATTCATAAACAGACTAATCAGTCTCAATTTAATGCTCAAATGCATTTTAAATTGATTTTTAGCCAGCACCAAATTCAACAAAGATCAAGCCCAGACTACAATCCGCTGTGTCAAACACACATAGATCCCATTATAACAGATGGGGACAAAATGCCCCAAAACAAACAATGATGAATTAAAAAGAATGGACTGAGAGGCAGCATCCTTATCTTGTCTCAGTAATAATTCCATAATTCCAGCACACATCCATTAGTGGGGGGTTTGGAGACACTAAGAGATTGTCGTCATTATTGAGAGATGGAGAGACAGAGGGAGAGAGAGAGGGAAAAAAAGGAAAAGTCTAGACCTGTGGTGAAGACAGAGAAACTAACAATGTGCGTGAACAGGCAAAATGGGAAAGAAAGCAAAAAAAAAAAAAAAACGGAAAGGGACTGCAGAAAGCCCTTGGCCCCCTGCCTGCAATCTGCAATCTGCTGATGGCGAAGCGCGTGACGAGGAGGCGCACAGCGTCCATTTTTAGCGATGAGGTCATCTTTAATTAACAAAACAAAGAGAGTCAGCTGTGTCACTCCAATCTGTTATCTGCACCCATGCTCAAGGACACCGTTTATCTCCATATAATTCAATCTCTTTCAATGAGGGCTTATCGACGCATTGGGGTGCATTCTTGGTCTGAACCAATGATGGAGCAATTACATAAACAGGGGAGGGGGAACCCACCGACTCCAACGGCAGAAGAACGCGGGGCAGGAGGGGAGAGGAGGGCTACAAGGATGACAGTGGAGGTCCCACATGTTAAGTATCCCAATAAGCAGGAATGGGGGAACTGGAACTTAAACAAGGGCAAAGATCAAACGGCCGAGCCGTCTCTCAGCCCAACAGTACCGGCGTGAGGTGACATCATTGCTGTGTAACGCTCGGTGCTGCTGCTGCTGTCTGGTTCCCTCCTGCTCTCCCCCTCCTTCCAGCCTTTGCAATTCTCCCTGTCTGCCATGCCCTCTGTGGTTCTTCCTGTCACAAATTCAGGTGTCATACAGCGGTGACGCAACGCAGAGGCTCACAGGTTTTTAATTAGCGCCAGGCGTGTGCATTGGTGTGAGAGTTGTGGGAAGCACAGTGCTACGCTGATGAACGCTTTCACCGGAAAAAAGGGGAAAAAAGTGTCACCTCAGCAGAACTGTGATCTAAGGACAAGCCACCCAAATTAGCAGCTGATGAGACAATAGAAGGATTGTAAAGATTTAAAGAAAAAGTAATGATGGAAGCATTCTGAATTCAGGCTTTAAGGGGGACTCGTTAAGGTTTTTATTAGACATATTTATCACCTTTTTTGGTATCTTTTGTTTCTTGGGAACTCCCAGTGAGACAGACATAAATCAAGAGTTGAAGGCACATTCTGCAAAGCATCCTGTGGTTTTGCACTTAGGTCAATTTGCATTTCAAATGCAAAAAAAAAATTCAGTGACAGCAGATGAGTTTAGAATCACTGCCCAACATTCATGTATCCATCCAACTTTGGGTCAGGAGGGGCTGGAGCCTTTACCAGCTGGGTCAGAGTGAAGGACGGGGTACATCCTGGACCGACTCAGAGCCACACGCATCCACACTAATAACCTCACAAGTATACGTTTGGACTGTGGCAGGAAAATCCCTGCAGGCACAAGGGGACTAGCAAAAGTCCTTATGAAAAGGATCACGTGGATTAAAAAAAGAATTTGCACGTGTTTAGCAGCATTAACATTAAAATGACATGACAAAGTATCACTAACATGTGTGCAAACTTACTTTCTACTTTGGAATGCTTTTGCCAAATTTTTGTACAGCACCTGTGTGTGTTTTTTTTTCTGTGGCACACATTTGGTTTATCTGTGACTGCCGAGTCCCACAATAACACATCAGCGCTGCCTATGTCAGTGGCTTCTGTGTATGCTGTTTCTGCCTTGGTGTGCCATCTAGAGGCCTGTGTGAGGGTCACTGGAGTCACTCGTGTGAGCACATCCATCAGTGATGTGACTGAGAGAAATTAACATCAGCAGGAGAGCCAATGATTTAACCCAAGACTATTGGGCATTTAAGTTTAACTCTCTTCTGTTCTGAGGTCAGCAAAAATATCAGTGTCATGATAACCCTGTGAAAATACTGTGGATTATTTAGAGAGAAAAAAAAATTATATACCAATATGGTATCAATCGTACATATATAATTATATATTATAATGTGTATCTTCTAGGGCTGAGAATTGATCATTTTTTTAAAAAAAATGAATTAACAGCACATTTTCTATAATCAGTGTCATCAATTGTTACAATTACAATGAAGAAATAATGAAAAAGAAATATTTTAAGTAACTTTTAATTGCGTTTTGTCCCATAAAATACACTCCTGAGCCAAATTTTAAGACCCAGCATTTCATGCTGATGGATCGTAACCAGGTTGTAAGTAAAGCTTTAAAATGCAGAAAGAAGAAAAAGGAGCAAGAGACAAAAAAAATACTGCAGGCAATATACTGAAAACTGCATTTAAACTCAAACAGGCTGTTCATCAGCTGATCAAAAGTTTAAGACCATAGGCCAAAAAACACCAAACCAAAACAGAACTAAAATTGTCAAAAAGGACTCAGTAGTGAGTAGCGCCACTGTTCTTGTTGATCACTTCAAAAATTAGTTTAGGTCTAGTTTATGGAAGTGATGTCTGTTTTTGTAAATTTCCTTTCCCATCCATCCCCATTCTCAACTAGATTTAGATCAGGAGAACACACAGGATGGCCCCAAAGAGCGACGTTATTCTCCTAGAAGAAGTCCTTCGTCAGGCGGGCACTGTCTTGTTGGAAGATCCAGTCATTACCACACAGACGATGGCCCTCAGTTAAGAGGGATACCTGCTGCAGCATCTCCACAAATTCAGCCACCGTTTGATGCTCCTGCACAACCTGCAGCGCCATTGTTCCACTGAAGGAAAATACCCCCTAAATCTTGATGGAGCCTCCTCCACTGTGCTGCGTAGAAAACATCTCCAGAGGGATCTCCTTGTCACGCCTGTAACGTTGGAAACCATCAGGACCATCCAAGATAAAGTTTTTCTCATCAGAGTAAAACGTTCATCCAACTTTCAATGTCCCATGTTTGGTGCTCTCTTGCAAAGGCGCTTGCTTCTGTTTCTTCTTTTGCATTTTGAAGCTCTACTGGTTACAATGAACAAGCACGAAATGTGAATACATTACATCAAGTGTGTGTGTGTGTGTGTGTGTGTGTGTGTGTGTGTGTGTGTGTGTGTGTGTGTGCGCATGTAAGTATGTGTGCATGCTTTAAGTGGGGTCTGTGCACTGAAAATGCAGAAAAAGAAGACCTGCTCTTGTTTTAAGTGGAGCCAACTGCTAAGACAAACCAGTCACCACTCTTGACACCACCTCAGGGAATAACTTGTCAATTTCTGTGTCCACTGGCCCACAATAATCAAAACATTTAATGAGTTAATATTCACAGGCCTAGTATTTTCTGTTTTTGAATCCTTAAAAAAACAGATGTACCCCCCCCCCCCCCACCAAGACCTCGATATGTGGCTTTTCCTTACTTGTAAAACCAACCAAATCTTGGTTCCAGTTACTTATTTTAGGCTAGCCGAGCACCAGATCTGGTCAAATGTTCATAAAAATAAAACAAAGAGAGACAGACAGCTGCACATCCTCACCTTGAATGAATGAATGAATGAATGAATGAATGAATGAATGAATTTCGGATAGTACATTACAGGTTAAAAGAAACTGTATAATATAACAACAAGGTCAAATTAGACAAAGACTCCTTCTACTATACAATTCCACGTGAGTTATCCGAAATGGGTGATGGCTGAAGCCGCAGCTTATATTGCCCACCCATATTCCATCCAAGAATTCAAAGGAGAAAAAAGAGAAAACAAGACAAGAGCGATTACAATTTAAAACAAGGCTAAGACAAAATATGACTGAGAGAAAACAAAACTGAGCTAGTCTAAGTTAAGCGGTTACTATTCAAAAACAAATCTAAGACATAGTGTCACAGAGAAAAAAGAAAAACTAAGCTATAACACAACACAGGCTGGAAATGTCAATCCTTATGTGAGTTTACATGTCGTCTTGTAAATATGTTTGGAGTATTTCTTCCTTTAGTTTTTGTTTAAATTGTCCAAGCTTTGTACATGATTTTAATTCAGGTCCAAAATCGTTCCATAATCTGACTCCTTGCACTGAAATACAGTGTTGCTTGGTAGTTGTTCTCACTGTAGGCTTTTGAAATATAGATGTTCCTCTGAAGTGATATTGTTTCTCCCTTGTTTGGAACAACTTTTGGATATTTGCGGGCAGTGATAGATTCTTCACTTTGAACATTATTATTGCGGTTTTAAAGTCGATCAGATCTTTCAACTTGAGAGTTTTTTGTTTAAGAAAAAGTGGGTTTGTTGGTTCCCTGTAAGCTGCTTTGTTGATTATTCTAATAGCTCTCTTTTGAAGCATAAAGAGTGGATATATGTTTGTTTTATATGTATTTCCCCATACTTCATTACAATATGTCATGTATGGGAGTATTAATGAATGATACAAGGTGTATAGTGTGGGTTGATTCAGCAAATTTTTCACTCTGTGTAATATTGCAATTGATTTGGATACTTTACCTTTTATATAATTAATATGTGGCTTCCAACACAGTTTGTTATCAATTATTACTCCAAGGAATTTAGTTTCGGATACCCTTTCAATCTCTACACCATTTACACTGAGTTTGGGTACTGGGTAGTTGTGATGGTTGTTAAAGACTATAAATTTTGTCTTGCTTAAATTGAGCGTTAATTTGTTTGAATCAAACCACAGTTTCAGCTTTCCTAATTCCTTTCCGAGTGTATCCAGAAGTTGTTCCAAGTTGTTTCCACTGCATAGCAGGTTAGTGTCATCAGCAAACAATATTAAGTCCATTTTTTCTGAAACTTTACATATATCATTTATATACATATTGAATAATAATGGTCCCAAAACTGAACCCTGTGGGACTCCACAGGTGACCTTCAGTAGCTCTGAGTTTTTGTTGTTAACACATACAAACTGATATCTATTCTTTAAGTAACTTCTTAACCAGGACAGTGCTACCCCTCTGATACCACAATTTTGTAGTTTCTTTAATAATAGATTGTGATCTACTGTATCAAATGCTTTTTTAAGATCCAGGAATACTCCAACTGAATACTCTTTATTTTCAATGGCTGTTGATATTTTTTCTGTAAATTCCATTAAGGCATATGCTGTTGTCCTTTTGTGTCTGAACCCATATTGCTGCTCACACAATAAATCATTCTTCAGTATGAAGTTGTCAATTCTCTCATAGAATATTTTTTCAAGTATCTTGGAAAATTGCGGTAATAGTGAAATTGGTCTGTCGTTGGAGAGTTCCCCTCTGTCGCCTGTCTTGTAAATCGGAATTACTTTAGCTATTTTCATTGCATTGGGAAATATACCTGATTGGAGAGACAGGTTACAGATATACGTCAGTGGTTTCACTATGCATTCGATAACAGTTTTGACTAGTAGCATATCAATACCATCGCAGTCAGTAGATGTTTTACTTTTGAACGATTTAACAATTTCAATGACCTCTCTTTCGTCTGTGTTCTTTATGAAGATGGTGTCTTTTACAGCAGTGTTATTGCATATTGAATCACCTGTTGGCACCATAGTGGGTATTTCTCGGGCCAGTTTAGGTCCAATGTTAACAAAAAAATTATTAAATTCATCTGCAGGTGAAGCTATATTCACATTCGGAGTCGATTTATTATTTTTTGGAGTGTTAGTTGGGTAGCTGGTATTTCGGCTTTTATTTCCAAGGATACTGTTGATTATTGTCCATGTATTTTTAATATTGTCTTTGTTTTTTTCCAGTTCTTTACTGTAATAGTCTCTTTTACTACATCTTATTATATATGTTAACTTATTTTTGTATGTTTTATACCGCTGCTCTGCTTCTTTTGTCCTTTTCTTTATGAAAGCTTTATATAATAAATTTTTCTTTTTACACGCCTTTTGTAGTCCTTTGGTTAGCCATGGTTTGTCAGTAAATTTGTGTTTAAGCTTTTTTTTAACTAATGGGCAGTTTTTTTCATAAAGAGTGGTTACAATGTTTGTAAATGTGTCATAGGCTTCATTTACATCTGATACATAGACTTCTGTCCAGTCTTGCTTCAGCAAGTCCTCTTTAAAAGAACTGATTGCGTTTGGTGATTTGTGTCTGAACGATTTTGAGATTTTTTCTGGGTTGGGCCCCGTGTGGCCATGGATAAGTGCAAAGATTGGCAAGTGGTCGCTTATATCATTTATCAATAATCCACTTTCTATTTTCTTGTCGAGAACATTGACAAACAGGTTGTCAATAAGTGTAGCAGAGTGAGCTGTGATTCTACTGGGATGTGTTATTGTGGGATATAGACTCATGCTGTACATAGAGTTCATGAACTCTGTAACTACATTTTGTTGATGTGGATTAAGTAGGTCAATATTGAAATCTCCACAAATTGCTACCATTTTCTTACTAGTAATATTATTGTACAGCTCGACTAATTTATCTCTGAATGTCTCAATGCAAGTTCCCGGCGTTCTGTATATGCAGCTTATGATTAGATTTTTTGTTTTGTCTAGGTCAATCTCAACAGTAACACATTCCAGAATCCCTGGTAGTGCTAAGGACATTTCATTTACAAGCTTACATCTATATAGGTCATCAATATACAGTGCAACACCACCACCCTTTTTTTGAGATCTGTTAATGTTAAACATCTGATATCCCTCTATTGCCATCAGGGGAGCCTGGTCTGCATTAAGCCAGGTTTCAGAGACTGCTATAGCTGTGAATTTTCTGTTTAGCTGTTTTAAATAGTCCTGAATCTGTGAGAAGTTTTTGTTAAGACTTCTGCTATTGAAGTGTATTATTGACAGTTTACCATCTAATTGCACTTGACTTTTGAATTGCTTTTCAGTGTAATATTCACAGTGGTTATGAATATTATTGAAAAAGTGGTTATCAGGATCAATATCATTCTCCATCTCTTGTGGTTTATGTTCAGCATAGTGGCATATTTTTAGAGTTTGAGTTTCCTCACTCTGTGTTTCATAGTCAGTGTTCATCTGTATTTATCTAAGTCAGTAGCATCTCTGATCATTATACTTTTTGCTTGCTCAGGTGTTCCATTTAGTTTAATCCAAATTCTACAATTTCTTGTCCAGGTTGACTGTATCTTATTATGTTTCTTTAGCATCCGTGCCTGCCGTGCTAATTCAGCGTTTTTTTTTTGTCAGGTGTTCATTTAGGTAAACTTGAGTTTCCTTTAGTTTTTTGGCCTGCCTCAGTATGTCATTTTTCACCCTCCTGTTCACAAAGCGCATCACAATTGATTTCTTTGTTTTGTTATCTTTCTTCGGTAAAGCATAACAGGCTGAGATCGCATTGGCTTCTACCTTAATGTCTTTATCATTAAGGAACTGAAGCACTTGGTTTTCTAAGGACATTGATTCACTTATGGAAGCATGTTCACCACTCAGTCCTGTAGCGGCATGGGCGTACGACTGATATCTGATGTCTAGTCCACTTATAACTATGTCATCAATGCGAGAACCTTGTTCAAGATCCTCAACGCGTTGCTCCAAAAGACGCCCGTGTTGCTCCAGGTCCATAATTTTTTTGTCTTTTTCTTTTATTATTGAATGTAGGGCTTGTACCTCCTGTATTAGGTCTAATATTTTGTCCTGCTGGCTAGTCACTTTGGCCAGTTCATCTAACACAAAGTTCAGAGTTTTTTTAATTTCTTCCATTTCCTCTTTTTTGGGTGGCATTTTACTGACCTGTGGATAGAAATAAGCAGAGAATCCGGCTAGGCCTCAACTAGCTCGGTCACTACTGGACCCGCCGCTCCTGCGCAGCTTCTCCGCCGAGTGACGCTGCTCAGCTCCGCAGATCACCGCCGTCTATCGCCGGCGCCTGCCTCCGTCTACCTGGCCAGTTGTGTCGTGCACCGCCAGCGCAGCCGGAATCCACCGATCACAGCCACTCGTCGCCGTCTGGCTAGGCGGCTCCTCCGCTGGGCCCCGTCTAGGCCCCGTCACCGACCGCCGTCAGTCTGGTCGTTCCTCGGCTGGGCCTCGCAATTGAGCACCGGTTCAGACCACTGTCCTGCTGGATCCAGGTGGCCCCCGTCTCTCACCAACGCCGCGCCCGAGCTCCCAATCGCCGCCTCGGTTGGTTCGTCCTCCTTTTAAATCCTTCTCTCCTCGGCTCCAGATGGCCAGATGTAAAGAATACCTTCTCACTGCTGCAGTTACTCTGGGTTAGCATCTGGGTTAGCATCAGAGGCGAGCCTTTAGAGGTCGGAAACGGGGCGAAACGGAGCCAGATCTACCAGAACCTTCACCAGGTCAGCACTGGGTCGTAAGGGTATTCCCCACGTTTGTTGGTAGCCAACAGAAGTCCTTATTTTGATGGTTTTGCTTAAAATTCTCGGCTCATATCAAGCATTACAAGTGCAGCACCGGAAGTACCGCCGGAAGTGTTTTCTACTGTATCACCTTCACACCTATAGAATCACCAATGAAATAAACCTACCAAGTATGTCTTTAGACTGTGGGAGGAAACCTGAGCAACAAAATTAAAGCTGCACAACCCAAGAAATTTAAGCGGTGTGGTGACAGTGCTAATCACCTTGGTGTGTTTGAATAAATTAACTGGTCGGCTTATATCACAACAATGAAACCATGTTTCTTGAGCTTGCTTTTCACTGTGTCATGGTAAGATTGTGTTAATGAATTTTAGTTAGTTTTTCCAAGTCTTTTGTGTATGTACAAGTCAGATTGAATATCAGCATGACATGCACATTGTCCAGGAAGAGCTACAACAAAGTTTGGAATTTTTCCCTTTTACTAAAGGGGTCACTTACTGAAAAAAGGCATTTTTGTAGTTTTTAACCTCCTGAAATGTGTATACTAGTCATGCGATTAGAGAAAAAAATATCAAAACACTCACTTCTCTTAAAAAAAAACATTTTTCTCTCCAAGAAACTGTTTTTACTTTTCCGGGCATTTTCCTGTACATCAAGAAATGGTAAAAGCCACTAAAAGGTAAATGTCACTAGTCCTGATACTCACTAGCTTAACTATCTGTTATGTAGATGGGTGGGGAGCCAAAGGCGTTAGCTTAAGAGCTAACAGTGATACTAGGAAGCTTGCATCAAGCGTTGTTTATATTGTTATTTTCTTTAGATTTCAGTCACTGTAATAGCCATCCCTGTTTCCACTTAGTTCACTAAACCTCTTCTTCTTCTTTCGGCTGCTCCCTTTGGGGGTCGTCACAGCGGATCATCTGCCTCCATCCCTTGCATCTTCCTCTGTAACACCAGCCCTCTCCATGACCTCCCTCACTAAATCCATGAATCTTCTCTGTGGTCTTCCTCTTTTCCTCTTGCCTGGCAGCTCCAGCTTCAACATCCTTTGTCCAATATATCTACTATCACTCCTCTGCACATGTCCAAACCATCTCAGCCTTGCCTCTCTAAAGGTGCCTTCACACCAAACGCGAATGGGCAAATTTTTCACGCAGCACAATTACACTATAACGCAATGTAAACACATTAATAGACAAGAATTCACCGTCTGGGTGAGATGCAGACAGGCGAAGTTGCCTTTATAACTTCTGCAGCAGTGTTCAACCTGCTGCTGAAATCCCCAAAATAACGCCATGCTTAGGTTTACATTATCCAGCGGGGGGGCTCACATGAAAATGTTGTCCCTGCCTCGAAAACTTGATGGGTGTTTCCATTGCTAGCTTGCTAGCCTTGTTAGCACATCCGTGTGTAAATAACTCCAACATCCCAATTCAGCTGAAGAGCTCCTGGTCCTTCTCTGTCTCCAGATGAGTGTCAGTCTCATTTTCAAACTAGTTTACTCTCCAATGTTGATACTTTTACTCAGATGACGATGCCATCCCTTGGACGTGAACATATGAATGCGCGATTTCGTGTATGCTCGCCTTTCCATTGACTTTGTATGGATTCGTGCCGCCCATTCGCATTTGGTGTGAAGGCACCTTTACTTTGTCTCCAAACTGCTCAACCTGAGCTGTCCCTCTGATATACTCATTTCTAATCCTGTCCCTCCTAGTCACTCCCAGTGAGAATCCTAGCATCTTCAACTCTGCCACCTCTAGCTCCGCCTCCTGTCTTTTTGTCAGCACTACTGTCTCCAAGCCATACATCATAGCAGGTCTCACTACTGTCTTGTAAATCTTCCCTTTCACTATAGCTGTCATCTTTCTGTCACAGATCATCCTTGACACTTGCCTCCAACCACTCCACCCTGCCTGCACTCTCTTCTTCACCTCTCTTGTGCATTTTCCATTGCATTGGATGGTTGACCCCAGGAATTTAAACTCATTCACATTCACTACCTCTACTCCTTTCATCTCCACTGTTATACCCCCTTTACATAGGGGTGGAGATCACTGAGAGATCGTTGAGAAATCTGATCAATTTTTGATCCATCAATAATCTTCTGTGATCTTCACAGTCGCCAAGTCTCCTCAAAGTTTTGAATCTGTACAAAACACACAAGGACCTCCCAAACGATCCAAAAGATCAAAAATTGGCTCAATCTCTCAACGATATCCGTGCTGTGTAAAGCGCCCCTTATATCTGCTTCCCTCTCATTCACACACTTGTTCTGTCTTGCTTCTACTGACTTTCATTCCTCTTCTCTCCAGAGCATACCTTCACCTCTCCAGGTTGTCATCTACCTGTTCTCTACACCTACTACAGATCACAATGTCATCTGCAAACATCATGGTACACGGAGACTCCTGCCTGACCTCGTCTGTCAGCCTGTGCATCACCATGGCAAACGCATACAGTACCACATTTCCTCTCTTGGCACCCTATCATATGCTTTCTCTAGATTCACAAAGACACAGAGCAACTCCTTCTGACCTTCTCTATACTTCTCCATCAGCACTCTTAGAGCAAACATTGCATCTGTAGTACTCTTTCTTGGCATGAAACTGTACTGCTGCTCACTGATTGTCACCTCTCCTCTTAACCTGGCTTCAACAACTTTTTCCCATATCTTCATAGTGCGGCTGATCAACTTTATGCCTCTGTAGTTACTACAGCTCTAAGCATCACCTTTGTTCTTGAAAACTGCTACCAAAACACTTCTCCACTCCTTGGGCATCCTCTCACTCTCCAAGATTGTGTTAAACAATGAGGTTAAAAAGTCCACTGCCATCTCTCCTAAACTTCTCCATACCTCCACAGGTATGTCATCTGGACCAACCGCCTTTCCATTCTTCATCCTCTTCAAAGCTGCCCTCACTTCTGCCTTGCTAAGCCTCAGGATTTCCTTGTTCACCATCTTTCCTTCATCCATCCTCCTATCTCATTTTCTTTAGTCATCATCATCTCCTCAAACTACTCCTTCCACCTTCTCAACATACTCTAGTCCAGGGGTGTCCAACCATGTGCCATGGAGAGCCAAGACCCTGCAGGTTTTCTCTTCTACCCAGTCTCTTCAGCAGGTGTTTTCACTTATCAGCAATCAGTGGGAAGAAGTTCACAGAAATCTGCTGTTGAAGACACTGGTTGGAGGTAAAACCTGCAGGGTCTTGGCTCTCCATGGCACATGGTTGGACACCCCTGCTCTAGTCATTTGTAAGTACATTACCATTCCTGTCCTTTATCAACCTAACATGTTGTACATCCTTTCCAGCTTGATCTCTCTGTCTAGCCAATCAATACAACTCCTTTTCTCCTTCCTTAGTGTTTAGTCTCTCATACAACTCACTATATACCTTTTCCTTTGCCACCTTTTTCTTTGCCATGCGTCTAGCTTCCAAATACTCCTGTCTACTTTCTTCAGCTCCCTGACTATCCCACTTTTTCTTTGCTAACCTCTTCTTTTGGATACTTTCCTGTACCTCCTCATTCCACCACCAAGTCTCCTTGTTTCCTTCCTCTGTCCACTGGATACACCACAAACCTTTTTACCCGTTTCAGTAATTTTGTTGTACTTTCCCAGTCATCTGGTAATTCTTCCCTACCACCTAGAGCCTGTATCAACTCCTTCTTAAATTCTGTGCGACCTTCTTCCTTCTTTAATTTCCCCCACTTAATATTTGGCTCTGCTTTCACTGTATTCCTCTTCTTGCTTTGCAAAGTCATCCTACAGACTACCACCTGATGCTGTCTCGCTACATTCTCCCCTGCCACCACTTTGCAGTCTCCTATCTCTTTCAGATTTGTCCTTCTGCATAAAACGTAGAAATTAAAATGGTATGCACTGAAATCAAGCATTCAAGGAAGGGTGAAAAAGATTATTCAAATTATGTTGCAATAATTAAAGAAAATTTGACCAAAATATGTCACAAACGTTTCATTAAAGGGACACACTGGTGAAAATTTTTTTTTCTTATTATCATGACTGTAACATGTTTTTTTATGACTTACAAGAAATATCAAGAGTGAAATTATCCTTATTTGTCATGTCTCTTGTTTTTCTGCTGTGAAAGATCAGCTCCTCCCCTCGGAAAAAGGCAAAGTTCAGACCTAGCGTTTCTGTGATATCACTGTAAGAGGTGAACCAATCAGGACTAAGCACTGGCTGTTTAAATTTGCCAGCTTTCAGACTCCTATGCACTGTGGACTTGGAGGAGAGGCGTTAGGTCAGCGTCCTGATGGGCGGGACGTGGGTGGGCCTAGTTAGATCATGGAATTGAAGGAGGAGGAAAAAGGCAAAGAAATTTTTCAAGTAGCTGCAAGGCAATGAAATGTTTTTTTGTTAAAAAGAGCATAAGATACCATTTTAGACAATGTAGATTTGTTTTTAAGGGGACTTATATCTACTGCAGTGTGGCCTTAATAGCTGTTAAAATGTGGAAAAAGTGCAGTCAGTGACCCCTTAGTGATATAAAAATCAGTAATTTCTTATTTTTGCTTCATTTCTATTTACCACTTATATTACCAATTTGATCTTTTATCCATGTACGCTTACCTTAATCTTTAAAGAATAATTTTTTGGCTGGGATACATATTCCCATAAACAGTACAGTGTATGATTCTCATTCTCGTACTTCACAAATGTGCACTCATGCACTCAAATTATGTGGTTGGTGATGGTAGTGATAGTAGAGCATCGTGCCCTGATAAACAACAAGATATATAAACATAAGGCTTAACCGCTCACCTTGCACATCAAAGCAGCAACTATATCTCTGAGTTACTGTTGACCTCAGAGGGAAGATTTGTGAGGACGAGGGAGAAGCCTTCAAGAAAAGACGACTGTTTTTCAAACTGGGCTGATAACTAGGGTGATCTGAGAGGATTGAAGAATAGGGTCTCACAGCTGATGGCATGTACAGATGTGCACAGAATGGGGAAAGAACAAAACTACAACACAGCCTGATTCTTCTTGTCTTCCTCATACATACAAAGAGGGGTGAAGAAAAAGTATAAGAAAGGGAAGAGGGAAAAAAATAGAAAAATGTAATGTGGTGGAGCCTTATTTCATAGTTAGGAAAAGAAGGTTGATATACAAATACAGTACATACAGCACAGCACAAGTTGATGGTCAAAGCTTGCTACTGATTTAAATGTTATTATTGTAGCCCCGTGTGTTTTAGCTTAGAAAACAACATACCTTCCTATGCAGTTACGACTTTTACGCAAGTCTTCCCACTAATACGCTTACTGTCATTGCAAGTTCCTGCACTCCCAACATAATTTCAAGTGGGCAAAGTTACAGCAAGTCAAATCCTGGGGATAGGGAAAATGTCTGTATCACTGTGGCTCAAATAAGGTCCAATACTGAGAATTTTTAGCCATTAATTTTATTCCTTAACAATATATATGTAATTTGGAGACAAAAAATCCTTTTGTGTAGTTTTACAGCTCCTCAAAAAACTGTCTGTAAACTCTGTCAGAACCAGTCATTCATCAGTCTGCTCATTAACATTGATGAGCCCCTAATCTGATTAAGTAAAGGTTTGCCAGTAAAACAAAACTGAATGGACCAATCACAAGCAATGAGGCAGTCGGAGTGCTTTAGTTTTACCAATTTAGGGTCCACTCACATTGAAGTATCTGTGTTGCACTGACTGATGTTTGACCCCCAGTTAGTAACATCTGATTAGCATGATTGCCTCATAGTATTCTTAAGAATGCTCTAATATGCTGTATTGCCGATCTGACCGTTCCTCTCCACAATCATGTCACAGCAACAGCTACAAACTGGTCAGATGCAAAGGCTGAGTGTTTCCCTCTTGTGCAGATATAAAAATACAGAACCAGCTGGATGAAATCCCCAAGAACACTGATATATTTGGGAAAAATATACACTCTCCAGTGTGGAGAGTGTTGGAAATGAGGAGGCCGGTTTACGAGCAGACAAAGTTTATTAACACTCTCTCATCAGTCATACACACAAAAAGCATGAAACAGCCAAGCCAGGTTTCTCCTTATAAACGCAACAGATCATCTCACATCTGCATGACATTTCACATCACACTGCATGACATCTAACCCCACAATACATTTCCCTTAAACCCCCAGCTCCCTCTTCCTGCCAACTCCCCATGACGTCCCTGTCTATTAACCTCTTATGTTTAACCACTGCATCCTGACTGAGACGCTGTCTGCTGACTCCTCTACAATATGCATTGCTACACCCCCCCCCCCCCCCCAGACAGAGTTTCAGTCACCACATCTTTTGGGCTTCAGTCTCCTCCCATATCTGCTGTAACGGGGGTCTCTGTGCCGGCGGGGGGGTGCTGGGCGTGTGTCTGACTGTGGGTGGGCCAAGGTGAGGGGGGGGGGGGGACTTCGCTCTGCCCGTGTGGCTGTCCTAGTGAATCATTTGCCTGGGGAGTTCTCAGTGGGGGTCTTCCACGCCGAGGGGCCCGAGCCAGCAGCACTTGCTCGTCCGCCACTACAAAGGCGGGCTTAAGTCTGTCTAAGCAGCCCTGACATCTCACATGATGAAGACCCTGGAGAGACTGCTCCTTGCTCACCTCCACCCCCTGGTGGGACCAGCGATGGATCCACTCCAGTTCGCCTACCAGCATGGTATTGGGGTGGAGGATGCAGTGATCTTGAAAAGAAATGTTCAGTGGATGAATTCACACTGGCATAGTCAAGAGGGCACTTGGTGGCACCCCTGACTTGATGTGCTGCCTACGTGCTTGAGCATTAAAGACCATTGTGTGCTGATGTTTAATCTCCTGGTCTTAGTTAGGTGACCAACCTCTAATCACCAGTGATAATCTTTAATGCGAAGGTTGGATGAACAATGTAGCAAAGAAGTACTGATGAGTAAACTGTAATACCATACATATTCCCCTCTTCCAGTCTTTACATCCCCATTAATGATAAAAGGCTAGTAACTAAATAAGGCTGTTTCTAACAGCCTTACATGACACACAGATCCCTTTTCATGAGCTGAGGTGTAACATTAATACACATCACCAAGGGAGAAGGAGTCACACAAACAACATCAATGCGTGTAACTTAGGAGATGTTATTCACTGTGAAGTCTTTCAAGGACTTTATGATTGCATCTATTCATGCAGGAAGTTGTTATGGATAAAAACCTGAGCCGTAAACCCTTATGGCTCAGGCACATTACGTCATTCAAGTCAGCTTAATAAACGTCACTGGAAAAAACTGCATTTCAAGAAAAAATTATTCCTCATCTTTGGAGATGATTCAAGCAAGTGGCTGAATTTTTGGAATTCAGGCATACACTGACACACAACGAAAAGATAAATTAAAAAATCTGTGGGCGCTGCTACTCACAGAAGTTTACCTGTTATACATTCTGAATCCGATTGCTTGGTAAGCCCTATAAATAATGTGCAATCATAACACCCATCAGGAAGCACGCACTGTTTTTCCAAAGACTGACATCAGAGCCATGCACCTCCTGCAATCAAAAAGGGCAAATCTGTGGATCCATTTATCCTAATTATCATATGACTCACCTAATCAAAAGGGGGAAACAGTCTTTTCGCCTATCTTTGTCTAGACGCCACTGACATAGAAACATGGCTTTGGGAGGACTGCATCCAAGTGTCTGCATCTCCACTCTGTCTGCCATCTGTATGAGTGTGCACACGGCTAAACGTGTGTGCTCTGGGTGCGTGACTCATACTCGGCTTGGCAGTGTGTGGCAGTCAGGCTTTCTTCTCTGTCAGACTCCAGCCCCGAGCAGTGTTTTCAGGTTTTTGCGTTTGTCATTTCAGGTGAATTTCATATCCTGGAAGCAAATACTACTGATACAACTTAAGATATGGACAAAGTCCAATTTCTGAGTCATACCCTACTGTGAACATTTTTTTACTGGACTGCATTATGTTTTTTAATGTTTCTACTACCTTTTAAAATAAATATTTTACTGTAAACGTAGAGTTCTCTGTATTCTTATAAACTGGCAGTTAAGCAAGTGAATTCATGATAATGCTGTAAATTTCTTTAGTTTCCTCCTCACTGCAGCTGTTGAGCCCTCTAGAGGTGTTGTGGACCTATCAGCAAAACAAAAATGAGGGCGCGTGCTTACCTGAAGACTAATGAAATAAGTAGCCCCAATGTTACTGGACAACTACGGCAGAGCAACGTAAGACTAACAAATGAGGACGACCACCTGAAAATCTCCACATCTCCACTGGAACACTGCCTACTTATCAGGGATTAAAACATCAACATTTGTTTTGTTTAGAAATGGAAAAAAAAGACTTCTGACAAACAGTCCGTCAAAACATTTCATATAATAAGGCTATATCTATATTGCACACCAGACCAACTCTTTACCCTCTCAAGAATCCTCGAGGGTTCATGGGTGTTTGCCCAACCAGTTTACATGTGTTTTGTGGACTTGGAGAAGGCATTTGACCATGCTCCTCGTGGTTTTTTGTGGGGAGTGCTACGGGAGTATGGGGTATCGGGCTTGTTGTTACGAGCTATCCAGTCTCTATACGACCGCTATGAGAGTTTGGTTCGTATTGCCAACACTCGGTCGGACTCATTCCCAGTGAGAATTGGACTCCGCCAGGGCTGCCCTATGTCACCGATACTGTTCATAATTTTTATGGACAGGATTTCTAGGCGCAGCCAGGGAACAGAGGGTGTCATGCTTGGTGACCACAGGATCTCATCTCTGCTGTTTGTAGATGATGTTGTCCTGCTGGCTTCATTCAGCAATGATCTACAGGTCTTACTGGGACGGTTTGCTGCTGAGTGTGAAGCGGCTGGGATGAGAATCAGTACCTCCAAATCCGAGTCCATGGTCTTTAGCTGGAAAAGGTGGATTGTCCGCTCCGGGTTGGGGACAAGCTCCTGCCCCAAGTGGAAGAGTTTAAGTATCTCAGGGTCTTATTCATGAGTGAGAGGAGAATGGAGCGAGAGATTGACAGATGGATCGGAGCAACATCTGCAGTGATGCGGATGTTGTATCGGCCATTGTAGTGAAGAGGGAGCTGAACTCTGAGGCAAAGCTGTCGATTTACTGGTCAATCTACATTCCTACCCTCACCTATGGTCACGAGCTTTGGGTAATGACCAAAAGAATGAGATCACGAATACAAGCGGCTGAAATGAGCTTTCTCCGTAGGATTGCTGGACTCACCCTTAAACATAGGGTGAGGAGCTCAGTCAATTGGGAGAGCCTCACAGTAGAACTGCTGCTCCTCCACATTGAAAGGAGCCAGTTGAGGTGGTTTGGGCATCTGATTAGGATGCCTCCTGGACGCGTCCAACTTGAGGTGTTTCGGGCACATCCCACTGAGAGGAGACCCCGGGGCAGACCCAGGACTTGCTGGGGAGACTACGTCTCCCAGTTGGTCTGGGAACGCCTTGGTATCCCCTCTGAAGAGCTGGAACAGGTGGCTGGGGAGAGGGAAGTCTGGGTTTCTCTGCTTGAACTGCTGCCTCCGTGACCCGGACCTCTGGAAAAGCGGTAGAAGATGGATAGATGGATGGATGGATGGAGGATATATCTATGCGAAAGAATTTACAGCCATTTTTTTATTTGACTGTGGTATAGTTGCTATTGTTATTGTTGTAATGTCAAATTGCTCATTTATAGGAAAAGAATAGAAGGCCTGCTGGTGAAACTTTGAACACATAAACATCAAAAAAGATGCTTCAGTGAAGCTGAAAAAAAACAAGAATTTAGAAATTCTACATTTGTATTTGAATTCTTTAATTATGTTACATGTGCATCACTAAAAAAATAATATCACTGCTTATTTTTTGTTTCCCACTTGTTTTTATTTTTCATTTCTAAATAAAAAAAACAGTTGGCTGTAAAGAACACCATACTGTGACCTGCACTTTTGCATTCCATACAGTACTTACATCCCTCTTCTGTTTAAGTCCAGCATTTTACTCATTTTAAAAGAAAAACACTTCTGGATCAGTGAAATGTTTCAAAGCTAGATCTAAAAGTTGTTGCTATTATTCACTTTTGGAAAGAGCTGCTGGTAGTGCTGACACTGCTGCATCAATTATTTGCTTGTCAAATATAAAACTCAAACGACTCATGTCTTCCATATTATTCCCTCTTTAACATTTGAGAACTGAACGCACCTCACAAAACGCTATACTGCCAACTATCATCCCTGACTTAAGTTTTGGATCAGAATTTTTCCCTACGATGGCTGAATATGGTTTTACTGTAATTCAGGCGAATAATCCTTGAGTGTGTACCCACCCTAAGATGTTGGAGGAGAAAGCTCGACTACAAGCTCACTGGTTCAAATCATCACACAGTCTTGGAAAATATGAACAAGGAAAATGAGGTAGAAACACTTGCTTTCCAAAAAACTCAAGATTCCCTTGAGCAAAGTACAGTATTTATCCCCAAACTGCTCTGTTAAAGCTTTCGGTAGCCAACAGCAAACGACAGGAGGGGTTGAGAAAGAAGAATGTAGCTTTGTACACACAAGGTAAGCATGATGCATGGCTAAAGTAGTAGACTTATCTCAGCATTTGGATTCAATATTACAGTTTCCTAGGAAGTGTTTCTGAGTTTGCCCACAGATAAGAAGCCAGCAGTAAGGATATGGAGTACAAATCCAACAATTTCTAAATAAGTCAGAGTAAGTGTAAAAAAACAACTCGCCTAAAAAAGAATACTCCTTTGCTTGCTGAGTTCAGAGAACAAGATCTCCTTAAGTTGCAGCGTTCACAAGTGTATCCCCACCATTTCTTCCAAGAACCTCTCTTGGAGAATAATAAGGCTTTGAAACTCCAATTTTTAATAGTTTGCACTTATAACAACACCCACCCAAACCTCAATGCATCCTTATTAAACTGGATTTATGGCAGCATATCTATATCAGCACAAAAGCACAGGGCTTCACTCTGCAGACGATCCATGGAGACATGCAGCCCACATTTTGTGAGCAGTAGCTAAATATTATGTTGAATTGATTTTTAACTTTGTTGGAAATTTCTGGGTAAATCAGGGACTGTACAGCTGTACAAAAGTGTACAAAAAGAGAAATTATTCCTGATGTACTGTGCCAGGGACATATAGGCTGTGTATGATAGCGCGTTCCAGGAGATGTCCTCAGTTGGAGTTTCCCAGCCAGCCACCCGAAGTTGTTCAATATCCAATGCACAATATTTTCACAAAGTTGGAAACAAAGCTAAATGCCTCAATACATTTTAGTTGACCTTCCACTTACTGCTGATGCTGGGTACAGTCGTTTTGAATCCTTAACTCTTCGTTAACATAGTGCCAGCTGCCCAACATAACACAGCCAGCAATTCAGCTTAAGGGGGGTCTGGTATTTGACAACTTCTACGACTGACTGGGAAAATCCAAACTATAACAGCTTTTGAAATGCTCTAACGGACATGTAATCAATGTAACATGTTCATTTCAGCAAAAGCAAACTAACTGCTACTCACTGCCAAGGTAAAGTCAGCAGATTGATAGATATGAAGGTGGGTGAACAAGTTGATTTTGGTTAGTTTAGTTTAATGTTTATTTGAAAGGGACATTACATACTAATGAACATTAATACAAATGTAAGTATGTGAGATTTAGCAATACTGATAATTTGCATTTGTGAGAATTTGTTTTTGTGACCCCCAGCGGGTCACAAAAACACACAAACAATCATACACGAGCAGAACAACTGCAATGAAACTGTACAAAGTGGATATGCTAAAGTGCAAGAGTCAAGGTGTTACAAGATACAGGTATCTAATGTTAACCACCCATCACTTTCTCAAAAACAAAAGGCCTCCCACACTGGTGAGCTAACTCTCTCTTTTCCGCCCTCTGACATGATTTTTCCACAACAGTATTAAGCCACATACTGTGGATAGCGCAGTAGCTAGTTAGCTGTGTCTAGTTGGATAGGTAGTTAGGCACACTGCTGTCACTTTGTGACAAAGTGAGGACAGGACATGAAATACTAAATGAGGCACTGCAATTCCACAAGGTTAAAAAACATTGATCATGTTATTGTCAGCAACATTAATAACCAACACCCTTAACCATTATATGATTTAAAATACTGATGGAGGCCCTGTAACCCTAAAATTAAGCTAATACACACATCACTTAAGCATCACATTGAGTATTTAGACATATATATCAATGCACTCAAGTGAATTAGCTTTTTTCTACCAAACATGATTTTTCTCCAGAAACTTAAAAGTTCTAAGAAGACAGTTTAACAATTAGAGATGGCAGACAAATGAAGACAGGAAGACACAGGTGAAGACAATGACTATCAATCTGCACAACGTTGCACTATATTGGTGACTGGCACACACCAAAGTGAGTCACCCCCACCATCCACCCCTTCCTTCCTCACCTCCGCCAGCATGCCTATGTTGAGCTGTCTGTAACCTCTCTTAGCTCAACGGCGCCCTCGCTTCATCAGCACCATTCCCAGGGGTGATGGATGGCCTGTCTATAGTTCTTGATGTCTAAAGCCAGCTCCTTCCAGACCGCCTACTTTCTACAGTATTACTGAATTTTGCCCTCCTGTCTGACTCACGCCAGCCGCGGACATCGTCACAACTGTGACCATTTCCTCAGCTCTGCAGCACAATGGTAGTGATGCTAACAGTGCCGGACAAATAGCTCAATGTCAGCTACCATTCTCAATCCAAGCTCTTTCGTCTGGTCTATATCCAGATGACAGCTTTAGCTCATTCTCTCCAGTATGGGACTTCAGTGTCTTCTCATTTGGAGCTTTTTTCCTCAACTCATTACATATCGTTACTCTTTTATCTATCAATGGCATTTATCTCTTTCCTCTGCTCTCATTATCATTTCTATTTTCATCTCTTCATTGCCATTTTGAAAAAAAATACTCTCTGACTAATCTTGACCTCATCATCATGGATTTCCCAGCAAAACGTTGCCTGCTGTGTCATTGGTTTTCCTGCAGCAACAATATCCTGACATGAAGTTATGGTCTACAACTCCATGCATAAGTATACTTTATGAGAGCACTCTTATCAATGTGATTTATACTGTATATCTGTAACTGGAAGAGAGGATCAGAACCATTCTTATCCTTAGTTACATATATTTGCATGAGTTTACATTCTAATCACACTGCAAAAATCATTCTGAGTTGGTTGAGAGAGCCTGTGGTGATCTTTGAGAGATTGTTTTGGATTAATTCAAAACAGTCACTCAACTGTGGCGACCGTGGCGATCCCTGGAAGATCATGAGAGATCATTGAGAAATCTTAGTAATCGTTGAGAGATCTGGCCATTTTGTCATCTTTCAACAACTTCTCAATGATCTCCACCCCTCCGTAAAGAGGTAGAAAAGCACAAGAAACCTCTCAACTACAGCAGGGAAAATAAGTATTGAACACATCAACATTTTTCTCATTAAACATATTTCTGATGGAGCCAATGACCTGAGATTTCACCAGATATCAGTAACAACCCAAGTAATCCATACATACAACGAAATCAAGGCAACTGCGTTCACAAAACAAGTTATATTTAATAAAGTTGAATGACACAGAGAATAAGTATTGAACACATGAAGAAAAAGAGGTGCAAAAAGGCATAGAAAGCCAAGAAATCAGCTGAAATCCATCAGAATTTAGGAAGCTATCCCATCCCCCATCAGTGTAAATTAATTTCAGCTGGTTAAGTCCTGACTGATAGCCTTTAAAAAGGTCTGTGAATACCAGATCGTCATACCACAAAGAACTCATTATGAGTAGAAGCAAAGAGCTCTGTCTAGACCTTTGCAACCTTATTGTTGCAAAACATAATGATGGCATTGGTTACAGGTGCATTTCTAAACTAATGAATGTTCCAGTGAGCACTGTTGGAGCCAACATTCGGAAGTGGAAAAAACATCATTTTACCAAAAACCAGCCATGACCAGGAGCTCCTCGCAAGATTTCTGACAGAGGAGTCAAACGAATCATCAGAAGAGTTATCCAAGAGCCTAAGACCACTCATGGAGCGCTCCAGAAAGACCTGGAGTTAGCAGGTACTGCTGTTTCAAAGAAAACAATAAGTAATGCACTCAACCAACATGGGCTCTATGCCCGCTCACCTCGCAAAACTTCATTGCTAAAGAAAAAGCATGTTGAAGCTCATTTAAAGTTTGCTGCACAAAATTTGGGCAAGCCAGTAAAATACTGGGAGAGTATAGTCTGGTGAGATGAGATCAAAAATGAACTTTTTGGATGCCGCAACACACAGCATGTTTGGAGGAGAAATGGCACTGTACATCCCATCATGGTGTAGGGGTGTTTTTCAGCACTTGGTACAGGCAAACGTCATACAATTGAAGGAAAGATGAATGGACAAATGAACAGAGATATCCTTGATAAGAACCTGTTGCAATCTGCCAAGATGTTGAAGATGAAATGCGGGTGGACATTTCAGCAAGACAATGATCCCAAAGACACAGCCAATGAAACGCTCAACTGGCTCCAGAGAAGAAAAATAAATACTCCCCCCATGGATCACCACCTTATCATGGTGGGGGGGTTTGTGTGCCCTACTGATCCCAGGAGCTACTGTATGTTGTCTGGGGCAATTTGCCTCTGGTAGGGTCTCCCAAGACAAACTGAATCTGAGTGAAGAGCCAGACTAACAGCAATCCAGCAGACTCCCATGATGAAAGAAAGATCAAGTATTCAGTGTACCCTGCCTGGTATGGGGTTACTGGGGTCCTGCCCTGAGGCCAAGCATGGGGGGAGGGGCTCGATGGCTCGCACCTGGTGGCTGGGTTTCTGCCCACGGGACCCGGCTGGGCTCGGCCTGAAGGAGTTACATGGGTCCGCCTTCCAGTGGGCTCACCATCTGCAGGAGGGACCATGGGGGTCCAGTGAAATGTGGATCAGGTGATGGTCGAAGGCAGAGAACTTGGCAGTCTGATCCCCGGCTTTTGAAACTGGCTTTTGGGACGTGGAATGTCACCTCTCTGGTGGGGAAGGAGCCTGAGCTGGTAGACGAGGTTGAAAGATACTGGCCAGATATAGTTGGGCTCACCTCAACACATACGTAGCTCTGGTTCTGGAACCAGTCTCCTGGAGAGGGGCTGGGGTTTGGCCTACTCTGTAGTTGCCCCGGGTGAAAGGCAACGAGCAGGGGTGGGTATTCTTGTATCCCCCCACCTTGCTGCCTCGACATTGGAGTTCTCCTCAGTGGACGAACGGGTTGTTTCCCTGCACCTTCGGGTTGGGAAACGGGTGCTGACCATCATTTGTGCCTATGCACCAAATGATGGCTCAGAGTACCCACCCTTTTTGGAGTCTCTGACTGGGGTGCTGTAGAGTGCTCCTCTTGGAGACTCCATTGTCCTACCGGGGGACTTCAATGCGCACATGGGCAATGACAGTGAAACCTGAAAGGGGTGTGATTGGGAGGAGTGGCCTGACTGATCTGAACCCGAGTGGTGTTTAGTTATTGGACTTCTGTGCCAACCACAGTTTGTCCATAACAAACACCATGTTCAAGCATAAGGGTGTCCATATGCGCACCTGGCACCAGGACACCCTATGTCGCAGGTCAGTGATCAATTTTGTTATTGTGTCATCAGGCCTGCGACCATGCCTTGGACACTCGGGTAAAGAGGGGTGCAGAGCTGTCAACTGATCGCCACCTGGTGGTGAGTTGGATCTGATGGCAGGGGTGGACCTAAACGTATAGTGAGGGTGTAATGGGATTGTGTGGCTGAGGCCCCTGTCCGAGAGGTCTTCAACTTCCATCTCCGGAAGAAATTTGACCACATTCCGAGGGAGTCTGGAGACATGGAGTCTGAGTGGGCCATGTTCTCCACCTCCATTGTTTAAGTAGTAGTACAGAATTGTGGCCGCAAGGCTGTTGATGCATCTTGTGGTGATACCCCCCAAACCAAGTGGTGGACACCAGCAATGAGCAGTGCTGGGCAAGTTACTAAAAAATAGTAACTAATTACAGTTATTAATTGCTTCTTCTCAAAAGTAACTGTTACTTTACCAATTATTGCATGATTAAAGTAACTAGTTACATGGAAAAATAACTTTCACGTTACTTTTAAATGCATACTTAAATCATCTTGCACACACAGCAAGATAATTTTATTAATGAATTACATTACAGGCTTATTAATGTCAGGTTGAAAACAGATTGTGTCAGACAGAGCTTTTAGAACATGTTCAGTCTGCTTTATCCTGCCTTGAGAGCTCTTATTGTGGGAAAAGTCTGAAGAAAATCAACACAAAATTGCCAGTAATTTCCTCATTTTGGAGTGAGAAATAGGGTTTGTAGAGTGAGAGAGAGGGAGCAAGAGTGAGAATCACTCCAAAAGAGTGAGTTGCAGGGTTTCCTCTGGTAACATTTCTGGGTGGCGGTTTGCCACGCTTGAAATTATCCCACCACTCTATGAGGAAATATAAATTTAAGAAAAAAATATGAAGGAATGACAGAGTTCAGAAGCGCCCCGTCCACGTCCAGTCGGCAAGCAGAGTGTCTCGCTACTAGCATCACTGTCTGAGAGAAACATGAGCTTATTAAAGTACTTTAAACATGGAAAAAAAAGCAGAAGAGGTACAGTATGTAAGCAGTGAAGGCATTTATCATGATTTTAACCCGCTGGTAACAGGAGAAGTTGATTCATTTTTTCTTCTTTTTAATTATTAGTTTTTTGTTTTTCTTATTTCAGACAAGAATAAAAAGGAGATGCTTTTACCTTTCCCTTAGTTAATATTAATTAACTCATTTATGTTCATTATTATAGCGCGGTGGCGGAGTGGTTAGCACTGCGGGAGCACAGCAACTCACCCTTGGTCGGGGGATCCTGGGTTCGATCCCAGCCCCCGACCAACAGTGAGTGATCTGTGTGGAGTTTGCATGTTCTCCCCGTGTCTGCGTGGGTTTACTCTGGGATTTCTCCGGTTTTCTCCCAAATGCCAAAAACATGCACGTTAGGTTAATTGGCATCAAACTGGGGATTCTAAATTGTCCTTAGGTATGACTGTGAGAGTGAATGGTTGTCTGTGTCTCTGTGTTGGCCCTGCAATGGACTGGCGATCTGTCCAGTGTGTACCCTGCCTCTCGCCCAAAGATACTGGGATAGGCTCCAGTCCCCACCCCCCACCCCCCGCGACCTGAAAAGGATTAAGTGGAAGAAGATGGATGGATGGATGTTCATTATTATGTACCTGGCAAGTTAAGAAGACCGAAATTCACAAAATCAATGACTTTTATCCGTCAGCAGCCTTCAGACAAACTTAAACATGCCAACATTTGGATTTCAAAATAAGGGAGGTTTTTCCTGCTGTCTGGGTGGTGAGAAGATTTCTAAAAAAAAACTATATAGAAATATTATAACAGAAATAACTGCATCTTTGGTCATTTAAGTTAGTTTATTTCATTAAATACAATTTTATTAATATTTTTTCTTTGAAATCAGAGTTTAATTATTATTTTGTTCTGGCTCTGCAAAATTATAATCATGACCTGAGTTCTGGATGTTCTGCCAGACTCAGTCTCGTGGCTTTTCTCTGTATTTATATTTATCTGTTGTATTTTTGTGCCTTTTTGAGTTAGCCGGCATTTCCCTCGCCATAACAGTCTGTTATTTTTCTTGCCTGCATTGTTCCAGTGCTGTTCTCAGGTTTAACCAGCGATTCCCTCGCCTTAGCTGTTTTGCTATTTTTGCTTACCTGCATTTTTTCCCATTGCTGACTCCAGGCTTAGCCGGCGATTCCCCTCGCCTTAGCAGTCTATTATTTTTTGCTTGCCTGCTTTTTCTTCATTTATTTGTTTATAACTTTGTGTTCTTTCCAATAAATTTGCAAACTCACAGCCAGGGCGTGGTGCCTTTTTTCCCTGCCTTGAAAGGCGATGATGACAATTATGGTCAAAAATGTAAATTGTTATAAGGAAAAAGTAAAAAAAATTACCACAGTCTGTTTCAAATGTATTTTAAAAAAAACAGTAATTTTATTTAAAAAAAAAATAGACAAAAATTAGCCATAAAATAATCCACAAATTTATAATAAAGTCTCAAATGTACAAGAAAAGTCAATTTTACAAGAGGAAATTACAAATTTGAGGAAAATGGTTTTAAATTTAGATAAATTTACAGAGAAAAGCAGAAAATAATAAGAAAATTGTTATAAATTTTGGAGAAAAACCTTAAACCTTCAAGACTGAAGTCATTACTCAAGTTTTTAAGTGGGTGCTCTTTATACCCTTAATTCAACGAGAAATTTTTGGTTGTCTACTTTTAATGATTAATTTCAAAGCACTGCTTTTACATGAGTAGAATTTCTGGCTACTATACCCACTTCTGATCATATAATTTAAGTATGCATGGGTAAATTACTATTATGAATGCCCCCCCCCCCCGGGAAAATATCTTGCCACCGCGCCAAGGTCTTTAAGCCAAAGAAAACACTGGAATTGGTAACACTGCCGTTACTTAGCACTAGCTTTGCTGGAGGAGCTTGTTGCTGTTTTCAGGCACTTCTGAAGATTGCAATACATCACAACCGACACTTTAGTTTGCAACCCACCAATATGCTTTTGTCCTTAACCGTGTCTATTTTCACACAAACAAAGTACCATTATCTTTTCCCAGCAGGAGCAAGCTCCATTTGTGGCTGCTGGCTGCAGCAATGAAGAGGCTCTTTGCAACACGTCACATTGACTTGTGGCTGTGTCAACTACGTAGGGTCAGTTTATATTTGTTTGCGCTAAAAATATCTATCCATATTAATAAAATGAGTAATGAGTAATGCATCTGATCAAATTTCAGTAACTATAATGCATTATTGAATTTTTAAAGAGTAATTTCATTACACAGCACGTCAATGCAAAAGTAGTGGCGTAACATGTTCCTTTGTAAAGTGTTACTTGCAGCACTGGTGGTGAGGGGGGCCATGAAGCTGAAGAAGGAGTCCTATCGAGCTTGGTTGGCTTGTGGGACTCCCGAAGCAGCTGAGGTGTACCGACAGGCCAAGCATAGTGCAGCACGGGTGGTTGCTGAAGCAAAAACTCGGGTGTGGGAGGAGTTCGGTGAGGCCATGGAACAAGACTTTCAGTCGGCCTCAAAGAGATTCTGGCAAACTGTCTGGCAGCTCAGGAGGGGGAAGCAGCTCCTTGTCCATACTGTGTATGGTGTGGATGGGGCACTGCTGACTTCGACTGGGGACATCAATGAGCGGTGGAAGGAATTCTTTGAGAATCTCCTCAATCCCACTGACACGCCTTCCACAGAGGAAGCAGGGCTTGTGGACAAGGGGGACGACTCACCTATCATAGGGGCTGAGGTTGCCGAAGTGGTTAAAAAACTCTTTGTTGGCCGGGCCCCGTGGGTGGACGAGATTTGCCCTGAGTACCTCAAGGTCCTGGATGTTGTAGGGATGTCATGGTTGACATGCCTTTCCAACATTGTGTGGAGGTTGGGGACAGTGCCTTTGGCATGGCAAACTGGGGTGGTGGTTCCTCTCTTCAAGAAGGGGGGACTGGAGGGTGTGTTCCAACTTCAGAGGGATCACACTTCTCAGCCTCCCTGGGAAGGTCTATGCCAGGGTACTAGAAAGGAAAGTCCAACAACTGGTCGAACCTCGGATCAAGGAGGAGCGATGTGGTTTTCGTCCCGGCCGTGGCACATCAGACCAACTCTTTACCCTCTTGAGAATCCTCAAGGGTTCGTGGGAGTTTGCACAACCAGTCCACATGTGTTTTGTGGACTTGGAAAAAGCATTCAACCGCGTTCCTCGTGGTCTCTTGTGGGGGGGTGCTGAGGGAGTATGGGGTATCAGGCTTCTTGTTACAAGCTATCCGGGCCCTATACGACCGTTGCAAGAGTTTGGTTCGTTCTGCCAACACCCAGTCAAACTTGCTTCCAGTGAGAGTTGGACTCCGCCAGGGCTGCCCTTTGTCACTGATCCTGTTCATAATTTTTATGGACAGGATTTCTAGGCACAGCCAAGGATTGGAGTGTGTCATGTTCAGTGACCACAGGATCTCATCTCTGCTGTTTGCAGATGATGTCGTCCTGTTGGGACGGTTTGCTGCTGAGTGTGAAGCAGCTGGGATGAGAATCGGCATCTCCAAGTCCGAGTCCATGGTCCTCAGCCGGAAAAGGGTGGATTGCCCTCTCCAGATTGGGGACAAGCTCCTGCCCCAAGTGGATGAGTTTAAGTATCTTGGGGTCTTATTCACGAGTGTGGGGAGAATGGAGTGAGAGACTGACAGACGGATTGGAGCAGCATCTGTAGCGATGCGGATGTTGTACTGGTCCATTGTGGTGAAGAGGGAGCTGAGTGCTAAAGTAATTTACCGATTTGTCGATTTGATTTTTTTTTGATTTTTGATTTTGTATACTTTATTGATCCCCAGAGGGGAAACTGAGGGCATCCACCTGGATGGATGAAGCAGCCATGGTACGGCACTATCCCTTAACCGTTCACACACACATTCACACCTAGGGCCACTTTAGAGTCTCCAATTAACCTAACCTGCATGTTTTTGGCCTGTGGGAGGAAACCGGAGAAATCCCGGGTTAAACGAACGCAGATACGGGGAGAACATGTAAACTCCACACAGATCACTGTTGGTCAGGGGCTGGGATTGAACCAGGGATCCCATGGCCAAGGGTGAGTTGCTGTGCTGCCGCAGTGCTAATCACTGCCCCACCGCACCGCCGGATTTGCCGGTCAATCTACGTTCCTATCCTCACCTATGGTCATGAGTTCTGGGTAATGACCAAAAGAATGAGATCATGGATACAAGTGGCTGAAATGAGCTTTCTCCGCAGGATTGTTGTACTCACCTTTAGAGATAGGGCGTGGAGCTCAGTCATCTGGGAGAGGCTCAGAGTAGAACCGCTGCTCCTCCACATCGAAAGGAGCCAGTTGAGGTGGTTTGGGCATCTGGTCAGGATCAGGCCCATCATGTTTGTGGTGCTGGGAGCACCGGGGCGCGATGCTGGTGGGTCCTGGGCTGCTTGCACTGGTGGCCCTCGCCCTGGGTTGGGATTTGGGAGCAGTGGGTGGTCTCATCAACCAGTTTGCAAGCTGGCTTCGGGGGGAGGGGGGGTCTAGCTTTTAGACCGCCTCCCTCCCAGTCTTATTTCCCACCCTCCCCCTCCCTCTGACTCTGGGAGGAATATACATCTACTTGGATACACTTAGGGCTTTGGGGTGGGGGTGTGCCGCACTGTGTCAGCGAAGGGGATACCTTTGCTGTGTGGTGGGGCTGCACTCACCTCAATTTTAATTGCATTTTAGACACTGAGGGCTTGGAGGATGGGGGCCCTGCTGCCCATCGCAGTGGCTAGCGGTGCTCCAATCACTATCCCCCCAATTTTAATTGCACTTTGGTAGTCCACACATTTAGACATAATTACATTATATAACTGACAGACACCCACCATGTTTTGTGCGGGGGGGGGGGTCTTCCCCCACCCCTGTTGTCCTCCTCCTGCTGCCCCCGGTGGGGACACTGGGACCCATCATGTTGTCAAAATCCCTGGGTGCTACTGAATGTATAGATACAACCAAGGGAGTGAGAGGGGGACTGAATATCAGTGTAAGTGAGAGTGAGGGGTGATGAATGGAGGTGATGAGGGTGGGTCAGTTTTGTGCGGCACTTTGCATGTCAGGTGGCATCTCGGGGTGCCTGCGGTGGTCTGCTGATCAGTTGCTCAGGTGGGCACCGGGGGTGGGGGTCTGCTTCTGTGGCCAGCGCCGGTGGTCTCCCCGGTCACTGCTGGGCACTGGTGCACATTCAGGCTCACTGCATCTGCTTTGCAGCCGCCTTATGAAACAAGGGTGAATAAGGGGTGAGTTTGAATGGGTACAGGAGTGAGACAGAATGGGTTGGTCCAAGTGAGTGAGAGGAAGTTAGTGCATATGGGTGCGCATGGGAGCATGTGGGTGTGAAGGTGTGGGGAGGGGTGTGTCTGCAAGTTGGGAGGTGCTGGATTAAGGGGGAGTAGTGCCTTTCGGCAATGTGGGCTCTCCTGGGCAGAATCAGAATCAGAATCAGATTTATTGCCATTGTTCATGTAGTACATAAACTAGGAATTTGTCTCAGTGCAATGCTGCAACATTAAACATGGAGTAGCACTAAAGATAAAAATAAAAAACTATGCATGCAATAAAATGTAGAATATGAATGAGTAATACTAATCTATGCAATTTAAAATATATTAACAATCAGCAGATATTGTGGAGTTCCACATAGTGCAGTTGGTAGTGCAAAAGAAAACAGTGATAATTATCATGAGTCCGGTTGAACTGCTGTACGTAGTGCACGAGAGTCTAATAAGTCACTTAGTGTTCAGCAGTCTGATGGCAGAGGGGAAGAAGCTGTTCATGTAGCGGGAGGTTTTAATCTGAATGGACCAAAGTCTTCTACCTGAGGGGAGGGGGGCAAACAGTGCGTGTCCAGGGTGTGAAGGGTCAGCTATGATCCGACCTGCACGCCTCCGGGTCCTGGAGATGTACAGGTCCTGGAGGGATGGGAGCTCGCAGCCAATCACCTTCTCAGCAGCGCGCACAACGCGCTGCAGTCTTAGTCTGTCCCTGGCGGTGGCTCCTGCGTACCACACGGTGATGGAGGTGGTGAGGATGGACTCGATGATGGCCGTGTAGAACTGCACCAACATCTTGGTGGGTAGCTTGAGCTTCCTCAGCTGCCGCAGGAAGAACATCCTCTGCTGGGCCTTTTTGATGAGGGAGCTGATGGTTGGCTCCCACTTGAGGTCCCGGGTGATGGTGGTGCCCAGGAGGCGGAAGGAATCCGCAGTGGTGATGGGAGAGTCTGTGAGGGTAAGGGGGGGCAGAGGGGCTGTGATTTTTCTGAAGTCCACGATCATCTCCACTGTCTTCAGAGCGTTCAGCTGCAGGTTGTTGTGGCTGCACCAGGACGCCAGCTGGGCCACCTCTCTCCTGTAGACGGACTCGTCGCCGTTGGAGATGAGCCCGATGAGGGTGGTGTCGTCCGCAAACTTGATCAGCTTGACAGACTGGTGGCTGGAGGTGCAGGAGTTGGTGTACAGGGAGAAGAGCAGGGGGGAAAGTACACAGCCCTGGGGTGATCCGGTGCTGATGCTAACAGAGTCTGAGACAGTCTTTCCCAGCCGCACATGCTGCCTCCGGTCCGTCAGGAAGTCGGTGATCCACCTGCAGAGGGAGTCAGGCACGTTGAGCAGGGACAGCTTGTCCTGGAGCAGAGCGGGGCGGATGGTATTGAATGCAGAGCCGAAGTCCACAAACAGGATCCTGGCGTAGGTTCCCGGGGAGTCCAGGTGCTGCAGGATGGAGTGGAGGGCCAGGTTGACTGCGTCGTCCACAGACCTGTTGGCTCTGTAGGCAAACTGCAGCGGGTCCAGGAGGGGAGTGGTGATGGTCTTGAGGTGGGGCAGGACCAGGCGCTCAAAGGACTTCATGACTACAGAGGTGAGCGCTACAGGTCTGTAGTCGTTAAGTCCAGTGATCCGTGGCTTCTTGGGGACAGGGACGATGGTGGAGGTTTTGAGGCAGGCTGGCACGTGGCATGACTTCAGGGAGGTGTTAAAAATGTCTGTGAAGACAGGAGTCAGCTCCTCCGCACAGTGTCTCAGGGTGGAGGGAGACACGCCGTCCGGACCGGGGGCCTTGCGCGGGTTCAGTCTGGAGAACTGTCTGTGCACGTCCTGCTCACTGATGGCAAGGGCAGGGGGGGAGGAGGGGGGGCCGCCTTTGATGAAGTGGGGACCATGGAGGCAGTGGCGCTGGGGGGAGTGGGGGAGCTGGACACAGCTGACGAGGTGTCAAAGCGGGCATAGTGTTGGGACAGACTTTGACAAAGGGCTTTGTCATCCTGACCCTTAGAAGCCTGAGGCCGATAGTTGGTGATTTGCCTCAGTCCTCTCCACACAGAAGCAGAGTCGTTAGCAGTGAGCTGTTGCTGGAGTCTCTCAGAATACACAGATTTAGCTCTCCTCAGCTCTCTGCTAAACCGGTATTTGACCTCCCTGTAGCAGTCCCCGTCTTCACTTTTCAGCGCTGCTTCCTTCTCCTTCCTGATCTGTCTGAGCTTAGCTGTGAACCAGGGCTTGTCGTTGGAGTATCTCACCCTGGTGCGCGATGGAAGAATACTCTCCTCACAAAAGTGGATATATGAGGTCACAGTGTCCGTGTATTCATCCAGATCATGCGTGGCTCCTTTAAACATGCCCCAGTCAGTTATTCCCAAGAACGTGCTCAGCTCCCCCCCAGCTTCACTGGTCCATTTCTTCGTAGTGCTCACAACAGGTTTTGTGAGCTTCAGTCTCTGTCTGTATATGGGAATCAGGTGGACCATCACGTGATCAGATAGTCCAAGTGCAGCGCGGGGAACAGCGCGATACGCGTCCTTAACTGTAGTGTAACAGTGATCCAGCGTGTTCTCTCCTCTGGTGGGGCATTTAATAAACTGTTTGTATCGGGGGAGTTTGTGGCTTAGGTTGCTCTGGTTAAAGTCGCCAACCACAATAACCAGAGAGTCCGGAAAAGTCCGCTCCACTTGTTGAATGTGATCCGTGAGCGCGCGCTGAGCCTCGCGCACGTCCGCGTCGGGCGGGACGTAAACAGCGGCCAGGATGAATGAAGCGAACTCACGCGGGGAATAAAATGGCTTGTAGTTGATGACTAAATATTCCAGAGCGGGAGAACAGTGTTGGGAGATCACAGTTACATCGGAGCACCAGCTGCTGTTGATGTAGAAGCAGACTCCTCTGCCTGTGGTCTTGCCGGAGAGCCCCGAGTCTCGATCAGCACAAAACAGCTGAAATCCCTCGAGGAGGAGCGCGCTGTCCGGTGTCCTTTCCTTGAGCCAGGTCTCAGTAAAGCAGAGGGCACACAAGGTGGAGAGGTCCTTAAATCGCATCAGCAGTCTCAGTTCATCTACCTTGTTATAGAGAGAATTGACGTTGGACAGAAATATCCCAGGCAAAGAAATATCCCAGGCGCCTCTCCTGCGAAGCCGCACGAGAGCGCCCGCTCGTCTTCCTCTCTTTCGCCGTCTCACTTTTTGGGCTAAAAGGTGAACCAGATCGGCGGCAGGAGCCAAAAAAACTGGGAGTAGGTCCGTGGGAGTGAAAGTCCTGATATTTAGTAGCTCTTCACGGGTGTAAGAGCAGGCAGACACACAATTACTAACTAACTAACTAACTAACTAACTAACCTGCACTTATATAGCGCTTTCCTAGTCACAAAGACCACTCAAAGCGCTTTCATTAACACTAACCCTCTATTCTAAGGGCCTATAGGAAACAAATATCTAGGGACAATTTAGAACAGCCAATTAACCTAACATGCATGTTTTTGGCATGTGGGAGGAAACCGGAGAAATCCCGGAGTAAACCCACGCAACACGGGGAGAACATGCAAACTCCACACAGATCACTGTTGGTCAGGGGCTGGGATCGAACCCACGATCCCACGATCCCCACAATCCCCCGGCCAAGGGTAAACTGTGCTGCCGCAGTGCTAACCACTGCGCCACCGTGCAGCCAATTGACGAACAAAAACAAACAAAACAAAGCGCAGCGAAGCACCATGGCGACCACTGTGGGCGCCATCTTGGGTCATCTCAGGGGGACTTCTTTGAGCATGGGTGTCCCCGGGGTGTGCAGCGGTGGCGCTGGGGCAGGCCCGCTGTGGGGTGCCTGGGGGGACTCGCGCTGGGGGGTGCGGGCCAGTCTCTGGCCCAGTGGGTGGGGTCACTGGCCTCCTGGTGCCTGGGGCCCGGGGCCAGGCGTTGGCCCCGCTGGGGGGGTAGGGGTCAGGTGGGTCCGGGGGTGTGGGCTCACCGCGCCCGCCACCGAGCGACCTGGCCTCCCTCGATTGTCCCTCAGGAAGCGGATGCCTGGCCTTCCTGGGGCTTGCTGACCTCGGACATTTGTGCCCTGTAGGGGTTGGTGGCGCTGCCTTGCCTGCTTGGGGTTCCCAGGGGGAGAGCTGCTGCATCCGGCCCTCCGCTTTGTATGTTTCCTGACAAACCACTCACATGCCCACACTTATTTTGCGCGTGCTCTCATATATATGCACACAGACGTACATGTACAAGTGTCTCTCCTTTAACAAGTGCGGAAACCAGACTCGTGTTGAGACCTCTTCGGTGGAAGAAGCAGTTTGTCTTTTGTTTGTTTTAGTTGTTGGTTGTTGTTTGGGTTTTTTTTGTCTGTTCCCTCCCTTTTCTTTCCCCCTCCACACACTTCCTTTCCCTCTTCCCCATCCTATCGGGTCTTCCATGGGTAAAATAATTAAAATAAAGTATTAAAAGTTATTACAGGAGGAGTTTACAACAATATACAATACACAGTTAGGTACTGTATAAGCTCCTCTTGGCAAAGTAAATCTGTTTTGGCACAATAAGGGTGACAGATCCCTGTTCTGCTTGCCTAGCTGCCTGACAGGACGGGGGGTGGTGGGGGGGAGCTGGACATCATGCTGCAATCATAAGAAATTCAGGAACAAACAAGAAACAAAGTAATTGAGATCTATCAGTCTAGAAAAGGTTATAAAGCCATTTCTAAAGTTTTGGGACTCCAGCGAACCACAGTTGGAGCCATTATCCACAAATGGCAAAAACATGGAACAGTGGTGAACCTTCCCAGGAGTGGCCGGCCTACCAAAATTACTCCAAAAGCACAGCGACGACTTATCCAAGAGGTCACAAAAGACTACACAACAACATCCAAAGAACTCCAGGCCTCACTTGCCTCAGCTAAGGTCAGTGCTCATGACTCCACCATAAGAAAGAGACTGGGCAAAAATGGCCTGCATGGTAGAGTTCCAAGACGAAAACCACTGCTGAGCAAAAAGAATATAAAGGCTCGTCTCAGTTTTGCCAGAAAACATTTTGATGGTCCCCAAGACTTTTGGGAAAATACTTTGTGGTCTGATGAGACAAAAGTTGAACTTTTTGGAAGGTCTGTGTCCCATTACATCTGGCGTAAAAGTAAAAGCATTTCAGAAAAGGAACATCATACCAACAGTAAAATATGGTGGTGGTAGTGTGATGATCTGGGGTTGTTTTGCTGCTTCAGGACCTGGAAGACTTGCTGTGGTAAATGGAACCATGAATTCTGCTGTCTATGAAACAATCCTAAAGCAGAATGTCCGGCCATCTGTTTGTGACCTCAAGCTGAAGCGCACTTGGGTTCTGCAGCAGGACAATGATCCAAAACACACCAGCAAGTCCACCTCTGAATGGCTAAAGAAAAACAGAATGAAGACTTTGGCGTGGCCTAATCAAAGTCCTGACCTGAATCTGATTGAGATGCTGTGGCATGACCTTAAAAAGGTGGTCCATGCTCGAAAACTCTCCAATGTGCCTGAATTACAACAATTCTGCAAATATGAGTGGGCCAAAATTCCTCCACAGCGCTGTAAAAGACTCATTGCCAGTTATCGCAAACGCTTGATTGCAGTTGTTGCTGCTAAGGGTGGCCCAACCAGTTATTAGGTTTAAGGGGCAATCACTTTTTCACACAGGGCCATATAGGCTTGGCTTTTTGTTTCCCTTAATAATAAACACCTTCATTTTAAAACTGCATTTTGGGTTTAAATATTAGACAATAGTGAAAAAAGTAATACCTCTATACAAAACAGGAGACAGTCATTGCTTCACAAATTACAGGCCAGTCTCTTTACTCTCACAATTCTCCAAAATACTTGAAAAAATCTTCACTAAGAGACTGGATAATTTCATTGAAAAACACAACCTCCTTACAGATAGTCAGTATGGTTTTAGAGCAGATAAATCTACATCTTTGGCACTGATCGAACTTATAGAAGAAATTACTAGTTGTATAGATAAAAAAAGGTTGCTGTAGGAGTATTTATAGATTTAAAGAAAGCTTTTGACACCATTGACCACAGAATACTACTAAGGAAACTGGAAAGGTATGGGATAAGAGGGGTAGGACTGAGTTGGGTGGAAAGTTATTTAAGTAACAGACAACAATTTGTACAAATTGGTGAGCACAAATCACCCTTCATGGACATCACTTGTGGTGTGCCCCAGGGGTCAGTTTTGGGACCCAAACTCTTTATTTTGTATATAAATGACATATGCCAAGTATCAAAAATTCTGAAATTTATTTTGTTTGCGGATGACACAAATATCCTTTGCACTGGTGAGAATTTGCAGCAGGTTTTAGAGGTGGTTACAACTGAAATGAAAAAGTTAACGCAGTGGTTCAACAAAAATAAATTATCTCTAAATCTTAAAAAAACAAAGATTATGTTGTTTGGAAATTATAAAATAAATCATGAAATAATGGTAACGATAGATGATACCAGAATAGAAACAGTACAGGAAAATAAGTTTCTGGGGGTGACGCTAGACAATAAAATCTGCTGGAAACCTCACATCAGTCACATCCGGGCCAAGTTAGCAAAATGTATAAGCATACTGGGGAAGACAAGACACATCTTGGACTATAAATCATTGGTCGTACTGTACAATTCACTGTTTTTACCTTATCTTAACTACTGTGTAGAAGTCTGAGGAAACACCTACAAGACCAACCTACAGTCAATACGCACATTACAAAAAAGAGCTATAAGGATAATAAATAATGTAGGATATAGAGACCATACCAATTCGTTGTTTTTAAAGTCACATGTCATAAAGTTAATCGATTTAGTTAAATTTAAGACAGCATAAGTAATGTACAGGGCAATTAATAATCAACTCCCAACTAATATACAAAAAATATTTAAAAAAAGAGACAATGATCATAATTTGAGAGGAGACTTAAACTTTACAAAACCCAAGATACGACAACCAAGAAAAGTATGTGCATATCTGTCTGTGGGGTGGATTTGTAGAACAGTCTGGAGCCGGAACTGAAACTATGTACAAACAGAAATCAATTCAAAAAGAGGTATGAACATTACTTGCTGAAAGGATATATGTTAGAAGGGTAGTATTTATATGTACGATTCACTATGCTCACTCTGGGACATTATGGGACACTATGGAATGGTGGGTGGGACAGCACTGTGTATATCTGTGTTGTTTGAGGCTGGTTTTGATGTATGGACATCAATGTATGTTAGGATGGATGGGTGTTAATGTTGATATGTAAAAAATACAGTAAATTGTTTACTTGGGGTCTTAAAGGTGGTAATTTGTATATAATTCTCATGGGTGTATTTATGCAAAAGAGGAGATGGAATTAATAAGTGTTCACTTCTTCCTTCTCCCTTTCGAACACTGTATACTGTTACTTTATTGCGTTTGTCATTTGTTTTGTTTTTGTTATACTTTTTTGTTCGAAATAAAGTATCTATCTATCTATCTATCTATCTATCAAAGAAAACACAAGTAAATTTGTTTGACGATCTGAAGCATTTAAGTGTGACAAACATACAAAAAAATGAGAAATCAGGAAGGGGGCAAACACTTTTTCACACCACTGTATATACCTCTTTGGTCACCAACAAATTCTCAATGATCTCTCGGTGATTTCTCAAGGATCTTTGAAAGTAGGGGTGGGCAATATGGCTGAAAAAGGGTATTGCAGAGGGTAAAGGGAAAGGATGTGGAGGTGAGCCACGAGCGTAGGTCGACACAGATTCTTTATTGACCCTCTAACATATGTAGCCTACAGCTTATGGACCCCAGCGTGGCCCGCTGGGGCCAAGTCATGTAGAAGAGCATAGAAGAAGCCTGGAAGCCTCCCCAGTCTCTCTGCATTCTCCTTATATAACTTTATTATATATATAATTATTATATATTTATTATATATATATATATATAACTTCTGGCGCCACACGAGTAGGCTGCCTTTTTGCAACAGCGGATCAATTTCTTCCTATTTCTATTTACTATCTGGCTCTCTTGCTAATCTTTCTGATCCAGCAACACCTTTATCCATCACAGACACGTAGATCTCCCAAATATCTCCTGAGCCTGCGGACGGAGCCACTGTTTCTTGCAGGAGGCAGCACAATAGAGACCAGTTGTTAGCACTTAACCAGCCCACGATGCTAACGCAAAAACTTGACATACCGGGAGAAATAAGACGGAAACGGCGTGGATGTCGAGCTGGAGTAAGACGGCAGGCGAGAAATATAAGGTACAGACCTGTCCTTCCATCCGTTATTATGGGGAATGTACGATCGCTACTCAATAAGACTGACGAGCTTGCGGCTATCTCCCGCTGCGAGAGTGTCTTCAGAGAGAGTAGCTTGATGTTGTTTACTGAGACGTGGCTAACAGAACTAGCAACAGATGCTAACATCGAACTGGAGGGTTTCCACGCAATACGGGCAGACCGGACACCAGACAGTGGGAAGGCAAGGGGCAGAGGAGTGATAATGTATGTCAATATCAGCTGGTGCAGATCGGGACATATCACGGTTAAACAACAACACTGCAACAAAGACATTGAGTTGCTAGCTGTTAGCATGCGGCCTACCTATCTCCCGATGGAATACTCACACGTGATCTGCATTGTTATTTATGCAAATCCGACGGCGAATGCGAGGACAGCGCATGACGTCATTCACTCAGTAACTGGCAGGCTGCTGACAGAACACCCAGATGCTCTCCTCCTCATCTCAGGTGATTTCAACCATATTTCACTGTCCCCCTTTCTGCCCATGTTCACCCAGTATGTCACATGCCACACTAGAGACAATAAAACACTGGACTTATTCTATGCAAATACTAAGGAGGCGTACACCTCATCACCACTCCCCCCACTCGGGAGATCAGATCACAACTTGGTTCATCTCCTGCCGGTGTACAAACCCCTAGTTCACAGACAACCTCCGGTCATGCGCACGGTGAAGTTATGGTCTGAGGAGGCAATGGACACTCTAAAGGACTGTTTTGAAACCACTGCCTGGGAGCAGCTCTGCAATCCACATGGTGAGGACATCGATGGCCTCACTCACACCATCACGGACTACATCAGCTTCTGTGTGGACAACACCGTACCCACCAAGACCATACGGTGTTGCTCCAACAACAAACCCTGGATCAACCCTGAGATAAAAACCCTTCTGAGAGAGAAGAAGAGGATTTTCAGGTCGAGGAACAGGGAGATGCTGAAGTCCGTACAGAGGGAGTTGAGGAGGAAGATCAGAGAAGGCAAGGACAGCTTCAGGAAGAAGATGAAGGACAAGCTGCAACAGAGCGACATCGGCGGGGTCTGGAGAAATCTTAAAACCATCTCTGGGCTCCAGAATACCTCCTTCCAGGCCACGGGGAGCAGGGAGTGGGCGAACAATCTGAACCTGTTTTTTAATAGGTTTGACCAACCGCCCTCCCCCCCGACTGCACAACAACCACTGCTGCCTCTAAAGTCATCGAGACCTGCTGTCCACACCCCACTCCACCAACACCCCCCCCCCCCCCACTCCCAGCACACAGCCCCCCAACCTGACCCTCACTAAGACCCAGGTGAGGACGGAGCTGAGGAAGATCAAGGCGAGGAAGGCCTCGGGACCGGACGGCATCAGCGCGAAGCTCCTCAAGTCCTGCGCAGACCAGCTGTGTGGGATTATGGAGCACATCTTCAACCTGAGCCTGAAGCTGGGGAGGGTACCACAGTTGTGGAAAACATCTTGTGTGGTACCTGTACCAAAGACTTCCTACCCCAAAGACCTGAACAGCTACAGACCAGTGGCCCTGATGTCTCACATGATGAAGACCCTGGAGAGACTGCTCCTTGCTCACCTCCACCCCCTGGTGGGACCAGCGATGGATCCACTCCAGTTCGCCTACCAGCATGGCATTGGGGTGGAGGATGCAGTGATCTTCCTTCTTCACTGTTCCCTGTCCCACCTGGAGAAGCCCGGGAATGCGGTGAGGATCATGTTCTTTGACTTCTCCAGTGCTTTCAACACCATCTAACCGATGATCCTGAAGGACAAGCTGCTGTGCGCAGGGGTGGACCAGCACCTGTCATCATGGATCCTGGACAACCTCACTAACCGGCCACAGTTTGTGAGAACCTGGGATTGTGTGTCCGACATGATCATTGGTAGCACGGGGTCCCCCCATGGAACGGTTTTGGCTCCCTTCCTGTTCACGCTTTATACTGCGGACTTCTCACACAACACAACACGCTGCCATCTACAGAAGTTCTCTGATGACTCTGCGATTGTCGGCCTCATCTCCAATGGAGATGAAGCTGAGTACAGAGGACTTATCCAGGACTTCGTGGACTGGTGCCATCGGAACTGCCTCCAGATCAACGCGAGGAAAACTAAGGAGCTGGTGGTGGTCTGCCGCAGGCAAGGACAACCCCTCACAGCACCAGTAAACATACAGGGAACAGACATTGAGATGGTGACATCCTACAAGTACCTGGGTGTTCATCTGAACAATAAACTAGACTGGTCACACAATACCGACGCACTCTACAAGAAGGGACAGCACAGGCTGTTCCTTCTGAGGATGCTCAGGTCTTTTAGTGTACAAGGGGTGCTGCTGAAGACATTCTACGACACGGTGGTGGCATCAGCCATCACTTTTGGAGTGGTCTGCTGGGGCAGTGGCATTACAGCAGCTGATAGGAAGAGACTGAACAAACTAATCAAGAAAACTAGCTCTGTCCTGGGGCAACGCCTTGACCCAGTGGTGGAGATAGGAGAGAGAAGGATGGTGGCTAAACTGTCATCTCTGCTGAAGTCCGAGTCCCACCCTATACAGGACATACTGAACGCACTGAGGAGCTCATTTAGCAGTAGACTACATCATCCTAGGTGCACAACCGAGAGGTTTCGCAGGTCCTTCCTACCTACGGCTGTCAGACTGTATAACCTAAGCAGGGCTGCTCGCAGAGATAGCAAAAAAATGTGACGACCTAATAGTATTGAATGCAAAAGACGCAATAGACTTACACAAATGGTCACCTCCAGTATACAACTAGGACAATATCAGTCGCTACGGAGGGTGACAATATGTATGGGTACATATTCATACCATGTAGGGTAACTAAATAGACGGTTATGCTATTTATTCCATCTAGCTACAATGCTCCGCACTGTGTATATATATTTATATATTTATGTGTACATATGTATATTCACTGCTCTTATTTTTCTTATCTTCTTAATTATTGCTCTGAGTGTTGCTATCCCTGTGCTGTTGCAATCCTGGAATTTCCCCATTGTGGGACTAATAAAGGCTTATCTTATCTTATCTTATTACCTCGCATAGAGACTGGGGCTGGCGCATATTGCATGGGGTTTGACAAAGACAATGTGTGGCACGATTATCATAGCACATGTTACATGCAACACAATACATTCACCCCCCTGCCCATTATGGTGTAGCATGGAGCAGCAGGGGGCAAAGGCACCTCATAGTCTGGCTAGTTACTCCTCGGGGGGGGGGGGCTACCCCCTTCAGTCCATTGTTCTGTCCCTCTTCCTGCTTCTGGGTGTGAGAGAATGTCCACCCGCTGTACCTAATGTCACCACACAGCCCCCCCCCCCCCCGAACACCCAGAAGGGGCTGTGACCCCCCGGTCCTTTGGGATCAAGACGGCACCCATGGTGTCTGCAGCGGGGGGTTGCTGCTCCGGTCGAACTGTCCTGCTGGTGAGGAGTGTAGGAGGGCATGTCAGTCCGTGGGGGGAAAGGGGAAGGGGTGAAAAGCACTTTCTGCTCCACTCCAAGTTCCGACACGTAGAACGGCTGTGGTTCATGGGCGCACGGAGTCCAGTGCGCGTCGTGCATAATGGAACAAAATCGGAAATTGGCAGGCTTTAGGGACGGAGGTGTGGGAAGAACGATGTGGAGGACAAGGGGGAGGTGGGGGGAAACAATGGTGTGCCGGCCCGGGATGTTAAAAACATCTGGGCCGTGCAAAAATTGCATGCAGATCAGCCTCGGGACTTTTCCGGCAAACCCTCCGGTGATCCACAGCAGCTGTGAAAAAAATTAGTCTCTAACCACTCCTCGTGCGGGCCCGGTCCTGCCAGGATGTGGGGAAGGCGAACGGCCCAATTCTCCAAGGATGCGTAGCGGCTGTGAAAAAAACTGAAGCTGTGTCAGGGAACTTGGCAATCTTGCTTTAGGTGTGGGAGCAGTCCTAAAGTCTCCGGGGAAAGCAACCAGCTTAATTCCCCATTGGTGCGTAGCAGCTGAGAAACAAATACATGTCCTGTGTGCGAGGCTGCACAGCTGCTTTAGGTGTGATGCGCAAAGCCTAAAGGATCCGAGGATGGCAATCGGCCGTGTTCCCCGGGAATGTGCAGCATCTGAGAACGATGTATAAGTCTTTGGAGCCGGTTGTCCTTGGTGTGTGGTGCGCGCTCTGGCGCAGTGACCACATAGCTGTAAGTTGTGCTGTCCTTGTAATCCTGCGGTGTGCGCACGGGGCTTCTGTGCGCCAAAACTCCGCTGTCGGGAGGTGAGTCAGGGTCGGGAAGCTTGATTCTATCACGCAGACGGTGCCGATCTTCCCCTTTCAGGCAGTTTCTGTGTGGTGCTCGTCTTGCTGGTCCTGGTGAGCCTCGGTCCCCACACCGCACTCTCCCTTCGGCCCTTGAGGTCGCCATCGTCGAGAGAGGGACAGGCACACGCACTCCAGTGTTGATGAGAAGGATGCAGGCAATCCCTGGTACTCCGGAGTCCACAGCGCGGTGAAAGGGAGCAGACTGTCCATCTCACATCAGATCACCAGTGTGGAGAAAAAAGAGTCTACAGTACGGCGAAAGAGAGAGACAGTCCATCTCACGTCAGGTCACCAATGTAGTGGGCAAAAGGGAAGGATGTGGAGGCGAGACACGAGCGTAGGTCGACACAGATTCTTTATTGACCCTCTAACATATGACTCAACATCAAATTAGGGATCTGGGTCACAGAGGCAGCAGTTCAAGTAGAGAATCTCAGACTTCCTCTCCCCAGCCACCTCTTTCAGCTTTTCAGAGGGGACACCAAGGTGTTGTCATGCCAGCTGGGAGACATAGCCCCTCCAGCATGTCCTGGGTCTGCCCCAAGGTCTTCTCCCAGAGGGATGTGCCCAAAACACCTCAAGTGGGAGGCATCAAGGAGGCATGCTGAGCAGATGCCCAAACCACCTTAACTGGCTTCTTTCAATGTGGAGTAGCAGCAGCTGTACTCTGAGCCTCTACCGGATAACTGGGCTCCTCACCCTATCTCTTAGGGTGACTCCAGCAACTCTACAGAGAAAGTTCATTTCAGCTGCTTGTATCCTTTATCTCATTCTTTTGGTCATTACCCCAAGTTTGTGACCATAGGTGAGGGTAGGAAGGTAGATTGAATGGTCAATCGACAGCTTTGCTTTAGAGCTTAGCTACCTCTTTTCCACGACAGACCGGTAAAATGTCTGCATCACTGCAGATACTGCTCTGATTCGTCTATCATTCTCTGCTCCATTCTCCCTTCACTCACGAATAAGACCCCAAGATACCTGAACTCCTCCACTTGTGGCAAGACCTTGTCCCCAACCTGAAGAGGACAAGCCTTTTCCAGCTGAGCACCATGAACTCAGATTTGGAAGTACAGATTCTCATTCTGGTCGCTTCACGCTCAGTAGCAAACCATCCCAGCAAGACGTCATTGTGGGATGAAACCAACAGGACCACATCATCTGCAAACAGCAGAGATGAGATCCTGTGGGCACCAAACATGACAGCCTTCATTCCTTGGCTGTGCCTAGGAATCCTGTCCATAAAAATTATGAACAGGGTCGATGACAAAGGGCAGCCCTGGCAGAGTTCAACTCTCACAGGGAACAAGTTAGACTGATTGTTGGCAATATGAACCAAACTCTCGCAGTGGTCGTATAGACTGGCTAGCTCATAGCAATGAGCCCAGTACCCTGATGTATATTTATATAAAATCTGACAATTGTACATTAAAGTTTAGATAGACCATCACTGGTACAAGGAGCTGTCAACACCAAACTTGGTGCAGGAATATCCCAAGCAAACTTGTAACACATGCATTCATTTTGACATCAGAGGTCAAGGTCTCATTATGCACGTGACATGTCTCTTGTATATTTTCCACCAAATCTTGACATTCAGCTTATTCTAGGAATTGTACCATCCAGAGGTTATTGTCTTTCCTTGTCAGTTTTTTTTTTTTTTAGCAGTGACAGAAAAGACTGAAGGCTGTATTGTTATTTTGTCAGATTACACTGAGCATGGTCTATTGTAACTTTTAACTTGTAATTCCCACCTTTCCACTTTTAGTGCATATTAAATACAGATTATTTCGTGTTGTCTCACTAGTGTTTATCAGTTAAATTAAAAAATAAATAAATACATGTATAATCTGCATGCTGGATTCTGCATATTCATCATTAAAAATGAACATGTAAACAAAAGCTGTTAGGTGACTTGCTCTGCGAAAATTAAAATGACGGATAATAATAGATTATAGCAGAATTTTTACAACCATGTCTGTCAAAATGGCAGATAATGTGAGAAAGCCTAACACAGCCTCTGGTACCATCTGTAACTATATCAATCTACTGTGCATATTACACACATGGTACAACAACTAATTTGATTCTGAATTCCCACTCATTGTTTAGGGCCCTGTTAAGAAAGCAGGTAACCGGCAACCCCGCCCTTCCGAGGGCGTGGAGGGTGAAACTGGGCTTCTTGGCAGAACTAAAAACAATATCTGTCACAGGTCTGTGGTAGACCACTCCCAGCTACATGGGGTGAGACTGGAAACCCTGGCAGATAAGCACATCTGTCGCAAGGTCTGTGGTGGACTTTTGTCAGTCAGTGCATTGTGACATGCACTACACAAAGAGCAGAGACAAACAAACCTATCATCTGGTCAGTCACTGTAACAGATACTGGAGTCAGTTTGTCTTGGCCTGTCCTTGCCACTGATAATACCTTTATCTGCCAAGAATGTGCCGCTAGTCCAGCAAAAGCTAGCGGTACTCAAATACTTTGCTTGCAGTTTCATGAAATGGTCAGTCAGAAAGCAACTCATACTGGCTCGGACATTGCCCGGGTTTGCAGGGTCAGGAGTTCCTGGCAGCAGAGGGCGGGGGACAGAGCTGCGTAGAGGAATCTGATCAGACCTAAATGAAACAGTCATTGTCGCCCGCGACAGACTGCTATGATGATGATGATGAACATATGTACAGCCTATGGACCCCAGCATGGCCCGCTAGGGCCGAGTCATATAGAAGAGCATAGAAGAAGCCTGGAAGCCTCCCCAGTCTCTCTGCATTCTCCTTATATAACTTTATTACCCCGCATAGAGACTGGGACTGGCGTAAATTGCATGGGGTTTGACAAAGACAATGTGTGGCACAATTATCATAACACATGTTACATGCAACACAATACATTCACCCCCCTGCTCATTATGCTGTAGCATGGATCAGCAGGGGGCGAAGGCACCTCATAGTCTGGCTAGTTACTCCTCAGGGGGGCTACCCCCTTCAGTCCATTGTTCTGTCCCTCTTCCTGCTTCTGGGTGTGAGAGAATGTCCACCCGCTGTGTCTAATGTCACCAAAATGTCACGATATTTTTGCAAATTTTCACAATTACGATATTGTTCACAAATTTTAGATTTTTTCTTTTTAATGTATAAAGAACAGTTTCACAGGCCAGCATTATTTACTTTCAACTTATTTAGTAAAAACAAAACAAAAATTCTTATTTCTCCAGTTTATAAACAGCAGCTCAGATTGAGTTTCAAATATTTTTTATTCTGTATCAAATATTACAAGAAAATAATATAAACCACATTGTAAGTGCATTTACATAGTTAAGGTTTTATGCTGAATCAGTTTACCTGCATCAGAAGTCTCCATTGCATGGACATCTCCTGGGACTTTTTGGGTCTCGTCACACTGAAGGGATGTTTTTTTTTTTTTTCGGGGGGGGGGGGGAGTTGGATGGTTGAATAAAATCAAGCTTAAGCAACTGAAATGGAATGAAAATAAAACTCCGGACACTTTGTACATCAACACCGCTCATGATGTGTTGTACATGCAGGAAAAAAAATGCGGACAGATTATCCACATTGATGCATTGTTGTTGGTTTTTTTTCCCACATGGCAGCAGTCTGAAACAGCCTTAAAACTAAAATATTTCAACACAACTTGGTGCAGACGCTCCCACCACGGAATGGTAGCTTCCCGCACCATGTTTGTTTTGCCATTTCTATGGTAACACATAACTTCCTTCAGCAGAGTAACAGTGAGACGTCATCACACAGCAGACCCCAAATATCACGATATTCATTTTTAGACAATAATCAAAATGTATCCCAGTATTATCATGAACATACGATATGGCACACCCCTATTTGAAAGATCTCTACAGAACACCATGAAAATCATACAACAACCTCCCAAACGTTTACAAAGAAACAGCATTTTTTTTTTAGGTTTTCGGAGATCACTGCGAGACCGAGTCAATTTTTGATCTCTCAGTGGTCACCCCACAATCTCTGTATGTGTAAAGAGGCCCTTAATAGCGTTGTCAGGAGAAATCCAAATGTGAATATCTTAATATTCTGTAGTGTCTTTCTTTGACTAACTCTCTTCTCTATCCCTCTGTTGGGTCTCGATCTCCCGGGCTGCCTATTTGGTGCAGATGTTCAATTAGCGCAGGTGCGGGCAACTGCAACTGTCAAAGGAGCATTTGCCACAAAAATCACCATGAAACTGAAAAGCTTATTTGAGCCTTAGAATGAAGGTAAAACAACTGAAGTTAGAAGAATAAACCGTCATGTCAACATTAGCAACAGGTGAGCTGTTTTCTCTTAAATATGAAACTTTTCTCTACTAAATTTGGAAATTTATCACGTCAATTTTCAACTTTTTTCTTGAAAAGCTGCATTTTCCCCATAAATTTACAACTTTGTTTCTTATAAAATTGCAGCTTTGCATATAAATTTGACCTTTGTCCCTTTTTTCCACAAAAACTGAGTTTTTTCAAAATTCTATTTATGCAAATTTGTTACTTTTTTGGTACGTGTGACTTTTGTCTCATCAGTTTACTATTTTTTACATGTAAATATATGAGTTTCTTTCTCCAAAATTTGCAGATTATTCTCCTATATTTCTTTTTTTTTCAAGCCACTAAGAGCTAGTGGGTATAAAATGAAACAGCTAGAATTTAAAAAAAAAAAAAAAAGATTACCAAATTTAGATAGTGAACACCAGGGTAACCAGCAGACATCTGGATAATCAGATATTTGTGTAAAACAGCATTATTTATACCAGCTTTTAGCTTGTATTTAAGATTCCTTACCTGTGTAGATTTCTGCCTCTGAGGGATCCTCCACTCGTTTATACTGGATGATGTAGTCAGAGACTTTGCAGCCAATCAAAGGCTCTACATCCATCCACTCCAGGGCCACCATTGTACTTGACGGCTCCAAGTACGGGGCTAGGCGCAAACTAATGGAGCAGCACAGAGAAGACATGAAAAGAGCATATTCCATCACATACATGAAAACAGCATACACACCTTATTACTGCTGCTATCTTAATTTTCAAATTAAACAATATGAGCATTATATCTGTGAAGGAATGAGCCTAACTCCAGAGTTGCAAAGGAATTTTCCACACCTTTGCTTTTATGTCGTCTAACAACAGGATGGCAAATGGCAACTTGGAACAAAACGGCATTCCAGAGCCACATGTTCTCCAGCAGTTTTCCCCGTCCAGTTTTTCCACTTTAATCTTTCAAAGGCGATAAAGGAGCAATATTTCCATTTTGTCTGCACTTACGCAGAGTCTGTGACAGTGGCATAAGGTTGCTGTGACCCTCACTTTTGTCCTCTTTCAAGGTAATTGTGGGTATTGAAACCATTAAATGCATTAAAATTTTATTATGTCAGACACGGTCCAGATTTGGAGAGATGGTCACTGCAGTGACCACCGACTGTCTTTCAGTAGCTAGCCAGGAGCCTTAAGCTAGACAGCAGATCTTCTGCATAATCCTTTTTTTGCACAAAATAATGCAGATTACTATGTAAAACACACAGTTACAACTCTAAGACAGCTAGAAAAGTCTAGGTATATATGTAAATGAACTGAGTTTAATTTGTCTGATAGCCACATCTGCCCCCACCAAAAATCCCCTTACTTGTGTTTCTTGTGTTCATATCATCTAGGCATTATTGCTTCATAATAGGGCTGTTGCAACAAGCCTACCGCGGAGGATAACAAGCAACCGCAACAACTGCAGTGTTCACTTTTTTGTGTGTGTGGCTATGTCTCGTTGTTCACTTATGTGCCCCTATTGATTACTGAATAAATTGTTAAATGTTAACCACTTGCGCTCCGTTGTTCCGCGGGCGGGCAAGTCTCTGCGTCCTATGACGCACGAGGGCGCACGAGACCGCCCTCGTGCGCGCTTGGACGCATGACGCATGATGGTGGTGATGGTGATGTAGTAGTGTCCAAGCGCCACTCAAAAAAAAACTGCAGAGACAGCCACGAACAGATTAGTTCATCTGATTGATCTCTCATTCGACTAATAAGAGCCTTGAATTGGGTTTCTGAAACCTTGAGGAGCCAATGAATGAAAATCTAGGAAGGAGGACCCGCCTACTGTGAACGCAGGAGCCAATTGAAGCACAGAAATTCAGGCAGGGTGAAGAGAGATTTACTGTTGCCACAGATGAAAACAAAGGATGCTGGACGAATCTAATACAGACCCAGCAGCATGGAGAACACCCACAAGTGGGACCTGCACTCATTCCAGCAGAATAGACGGAGGCCGACGACAAAAGTCGTAAATCATTCGCCAAAACGGCAATAATGGAATTATGTTGATCGGGATCCACGAGCGGAGCAGCGTCGCGTTCGTCTGACGCGTGGGAAGAGATGTTCGCCACGACTCTGCTGCTTTGAAGAGGTAAGGTGTTATAAGCTAAATTATTATTTATCCCTGAAAACTGTAATCCAAAAATGACTTTTGACCGATCGGTAAATTACAACTGTACTGCGCACAAAGTACGAAGTGCGTGCGCCGCGATAAACGGTTCATTTGCCGTGTTCGGACCGTGAACGCCCCCCCCCCCCCCCCCCGCTGCAGAAGAGGAGCGGGGGGGGCGTTCACGGTCCGAACGCCCCCCGGTCCGCGGGGGGAAGCATATCAGTCTATTCCATCATGTAGCGATGGCCCTCTTCTGTAGCGAGGGGGGGGGGGGCGTTCACGGTCCATTCACGGTTCCCCCACACACACACACACACACAGTAGCGAGGGGGGGGGGGGGGCCGCTGTGAAAACATGCAAGGAGTGTAATCCGTCTGTAGCGAGGGCTGAAGTCGGTCCTTGGTAGCGGGGGGGGGGGGGGGAACGACCCCCCGCCCACACACACACACACACAGACACAGCCCTGAGTGTGACCTTTCATTAGAGCCTAAAATGAAGATTCTACATTGAATTATTCAAAAGTTACAGACGTTTTTCCAAACTGTGCCATTTGGCACAATTTGGCACAGTTCCAAAACGCCTGGGAACAGCCTGAGAACAAAGCTGTGTAAAATATTCATTTTTTGTGGTATTGTTACCAAATTTGGATCTCAGCTGGATAACACTTGGTTCTACATTTCTGTTGCATTTTCCAGCCGGATCGGACAGCTGTGTGTTATTTACAAGCATTTGTATCCAAAAAAACACTGTGTCCAATTTTTTTTTCTTCAAGTTCAGTATGTTTAGATGACTGTAACTCAGTGGCCGGAGCACGTAGAGAGATTATGTTTTTTTTGCCAAAAAATTCAAAGTGTTTTCTTTTAAATGAGACCAACCCCATGAAGATGCTGCAAAGGGTTGAATAACAGCTTTCGATTTACTTTGGGCACGTTATTTTTTGGCATTTTTAGGAAAATTGCCCGGAGTGCAAGTGGTTAAGTGTATTTTTATTGCCAACAGCATGTTTGCACCCGGTACTGTGGAAGCTTCCACAGCGCGGGAGCTGGCGGCAGCACTGTGTGGGGCACTCTCTCTCCAGACGGACTCCAGCAGGCAGTTAGTGGTGGTCGGAAGCGTTCTGACGAATTGCTAAACACAGCCGTGACAGTGAGCATTGAAAGGGCACAAAGCGTGTTATTTCCTTCTGAGCGGAGTGTTTATGATCCTGACAATTGAACTCTGAAAGCGAAACAACTACTGCATAGTGCATTGCTGTTTGAACGTGATTTTTCGGACAGCGGCAAAAATCCAAAAATCACGGAGACAAGAGCCAAGCAGGGATCTGTATGGAGGCTGTCCTGTTTAAATAAGCTAAATGTTGCTGCAGTCTCCAGTCCACACACCCCGTAGTTGAAATACTGGAATTACTGCCACTGCTTTATGAAAATGATTGGTTTTTTTGTTTTTTTACAGAATCAGCAGTTCATGCCTGTAGAAAGACCGGAGCTCCGCACAACTGTCACACATGCACAATTATCACACACGCACATAAAGCTGAGAGTGGGGCTGCAGCAAGTTTCTAACAGCTTCCATCGTTTACCACATAAGTTATGAACCCCGTTTAAATTACAAGATCACAAGGTCCTAAAAACATCTGCAACAACACTGCATATCACAATGTTGAGCTATCCACCTTCACCGCAGGGGATATTCCTCTATTGCGACAGCCCTAATTCATACTGACAATAATCAAAGTGAAATACTGAATACAGACAAATGCTAACACAAATGAGTCTCAAAAATTTAGAACATTGTGATTCATAATTTTAATTCTAAGAGCCAAGTCATAATCATTAAAATTTAACGGGCACTGAGGACACTAATTGTTGAAAATTTGAAGGTGGAATTCTTCCCCATTCTTGCTTGATGTACGATTTCAGTTGCTCAACATTCCGGGTCTCTGTTGGTGTACTGGTGTATTAATCCCCCACACATTTTCAGTGGAAGACAGGTCTGGATTGCAGACAGGCCACACTTTTACTACAAAGCCACGCTATTGTAACACATGCAGAATGTGGCTTGGCATTGTCTTGCTGAAATAAGGAGGGACGTCCCTAAAAAAGACATTGCTTGGATGGCAGCATATGTTGCTCCAAAACCTGTGTGTTCATCATTAATGGTGCCTTCACAGATGTGCAAGTTACTCATGTCATGGGCACTAACATCCCCCCATACCATCACAGATGCTGGCTTTTGAACTTTGAAATGATAACAATCTGGATAGTCCTTTTCCTCTTTAGCCCGGACAACACGACGTCCATGATTTCCAAAAACAATTTGAAATAAGGGCTTGTCAGACCACAGTACACTTTTCCACTTTGCGTCAATCCATCTCAGATGAGCTCAGGCCTAGAGCAACCGGCAGCATTTCTGGGTGTTGTTGATATATGGCTTTCACTTTGTATTGTAGAGTTTTAACTTGCAATTGTAGATGTAGAGAGAACTATGTTAACTGACAATGGTTTTCGAAGTGTTCCTGAGCCCACGTGGTAATATCCTTTAAGATAAGATAAGATAAGATAAGATAAGCCTTTATTAGTCCCACAACGGGGAAATTCCAGGATTGCAACAGCACAGGGATAGCAACACTCAGAGCAACAATCAGAAGGCAAGAAAAAAAAAACAAAAAAAAAACAAGCAAGCAAGAGCAGCTAATATACATATGTACATATTACTATAAAATATATATATATACACACACACACACACAGACACAGTGCAGAGCATTGTAGCTGGATGGAATAAATATATGAATATATGAACACACAGTGCAGAGCATTGTAGCTAGATGGAATAAATATGTAAATATATAAACACCCACAGTACGGAGCATTGCAGCTAGATGGAATAATATGTAGATATATAAAAACACAGTGCAGAGCATTGTAGCTAGATGGAATAAATATGTAAATATATAAACACACACAGTGCAGAGCATTGTTGCTAGGTGGGATGAAACAGCATAACCGTCTACTTAGTTATCCTACATGGTATGATTATGTGCCCATACATATTCTCACCCTCCACAGCGACCGGTATGTTCCTAGTTGTATGCCGGAGAGGACCATTGTGTAAGTCTATTGCATCTTTTGCATTCAAAAAAAAACTATTAGTTTGTTACGTCTTTTTGCTATCTCTGCGAGCAGCCCTGCTTAGGTTGTACAGTCTGACAGCCGTTGGTAGGAAGGACCTACGAAACCTCTCGGTTGTGCACCTGGGATGATGTAGTCTGCTGCTAAATGAGCTCCTCAGTGCATCCAGTATGTCCTGCATAGGGTGGAACTCGGACTCCAGCAGAGATGACAGTTTAGCCACCGTCCTTCTCTCTCCTATCTCCTCCATCGGATCAAGGCGCTGCCCCAGGACAGAGCTAGCTTTCTTAATCAGTTTGTTCAGTCTCTTCCTATCGGCCGCAGTAATGCCACTGCCCCAGCAGACCACTCCAAAAGTGATGGCTGATGCCACCACCGTGTCATAGAATGACTTCAGCAGCGCCCCTTGTACACCAAAAGACCTGAGTCTCCTCAGCAGGAACAGCCTGCGCTGTCCCTTCTTGTAGAGTGCGTCAGTATTGTGTGACCAGTCTAGTTTATTGTTCAGATGAATACCCAGGTACTTATAGGATGTCACCATCTCGATGTCTGTTCCCTGTATATTTACTGGTGCTGTGAGGGGCTGCCCATGCCTGCGGCAGTCCACCACCAGCTCCTTAGTTTTCCTCGCGTTGATCTGGAGGCAGTTCCGATGGCACCAGTCCACAAAGTCCTGGATAAGCCCTCTGTACTCAGCTTCATCTCCGTTGGAGATGAGACCAACGATCGCAGAGTCATCAGAGAACTTCTGTAGATGGCAATGTGTTGTGTTGTGTGAGAAGTCCGCAGTATAAAGAGTGAACAGGAAGGGAGCCAGCACCGTTCCCTGGGGGGCCCCGTGCTACTGATGATCGTGTCGGAAACACAGTCCCGGGTTCTCACAAACTGAGGCCGGTTCGTGAGGTAGTCCAGGATCCATGATGACAGGTGCTGGTCCACCCCTGCGCGCAGCAGCTTGTCCTTCAGGATCATCGGTTGGATGGTGTTGAAAGCACTGGAGAAGTCAAAGAACATGATCCTCACCATATTCCCGGGCTTCTCCAGGTGGGACAGAGAACGGTGAAGGAGGAAGATCACCGCATCCTCCACCCCAATGCCATGCTGGTAGGCGAACTGGAGTGGATCCATCGCTGGTTCCACCAGGGGGCGGAGATGAGCAAGGAGCAGTCTCTCCAGGGTCTTCATCAAGTGGGACGTCAAGGCCACCGGTCTGTAGCTGTTCAGGTCTTTGGGGTGGGAAGTTTTTGGTACAGGTACCACACAAGATGTTTTCCACAGCTGTGGTACCCTCCCCAGTTTCAGGCTCATGTTGAAGATATACGTCACAATCCCACACAGCTGGTCTGCACAGGACTTGAGGAGCTTTGCGCTGATGCCGTCCGGTCCCGACGCCTTCCTCGCCTTGATCTTCCTCAGCTCCGTCCTCACCTGGGTCTTGGTCAGGGTCAGGATGGGGGGCTGTGTGTTGGGAGTGGGGGGGGGGTGTCGGTGGAGTGGGGAGTGGGCAGCAGGACTTGATTTCTTAGAGGCAGCAGTGGTTGTTGTGCAGACAGGGGGGAGGGCGGTTGGTCAAATCTATTGAAAAACAGATTCAGGTTGTTCGCCCACTCCCTGCCCCCCGTGGCCTGGGGGGAGATATTCTGGAGCCCTGAGATGGTTTTGAGGTTTCTCCAGACCCCGCTTTACAGAATGATGCTGGTTTTTAATTCACTGCCACCTGAGGGATCAAAGGTCATTGGCATTCAATGTTGGTTTTCAGCTTTGCTGTTTAGGTGAAAAACTTTTTTTCAGATTCTTTGACTCTTTTGATGCCAATATGGACTGTAGATGATGAAATCCCAAAATTCCTTGCAATTGTACATTGACAAATGTTCTTAAATTGCTGGACTACCCATGCAAAGTGGTGAACCTCGCCTCATGCATGCTTGTGAACGACCGAGCCTTTTCGGGGATGTTCCTTTTACACCCAATCAGACACTCACCTGTTTCCAATAAACCTGTTCACCTGTGGAATGTTCCAAAAAGGTGTTTCTGATCATTCCTCAACTTTCCCATTCTTCCACACAAACTGCCTTCAAATCTTGAAGGTTCCGTGGGTGCCTTCTTTGAACTCTGAACTTGAGTTCATTCCATAGATTTTCGATTGGATTCTGGTCAGGTGACTGTCTGGGTCATTCTAGCAGCTTTATTTTCCTTCTCTGAAGCCATTTGAGAGTTTCCTTGGCTGTGTGTTTGGGATCATTGTCTTGCTGAAATGTCCACTCTTGTTTCATCTTCAGCATCTTGGCAGATGGCAACAGGTTCTTATCAAGGATGTCTCACATTTGTCCAGTCGTCTTTCCTTCAATTATATGAAGTCTGTCTGTACCATGTGCTGAAAAACACCCCCACACCATGATGCTTACACCGCCAAACTTCACTGTTGGTATGGTGTTTTTGGGCTGATGTGCAGTGCAATTTCTCCTCCAAACATGCCGTGTGTTGTGGCCTCCAAAAAGTTCAATTTTGGTCATCTGACAAGACTGTATTCTCCCAGTATTTTACTGGCTTGCCGAAATGTTGCGCTGCAAACTTTAAATGAGCTTCAATATGCTTTTCCTTCAGCAATGGAGTCTTGCTAGGTGAGCGGGCATAGAGCCCATGTCGGTTGAGTGCATTACTTATTGTTTTCTTTGAAACAGCAGTACCTGCTGACTCCAGGTCTTTCTGGAACTCTCCACGAATGGTATTTGGCTCTTGAATAACTTCTGATAATTCTTTTGACTCCTCTGTCAGAAATCTTGAGCTCCTGGTCATGGCCAGTTTATGGTAAAATGATGTTCTTTCCACTTCTGAATGATGGCTCCAACAGTGCTCACTGGAACATTCAGCAGTTTAGAAATGTACCTGTAACCAATGCCATCATTATGTTTTGCAATAAGGTTGAAAAGGTCTAGAGAGAGCTCTTTGCTCCCATCATGAATTATTTGTGGTGTGACAATCTGATATTCACAGACCTTTTAAAAAGGCTATCAGTCAGGACTTAACCAGCTGAAATTAATTTACACTGATGGGGGATGGGATGGCTTCCTAAATTCTGATGGATTCCAGCTGGTTTCTTGGCTTCCTATGCCTTTTTGCACCTCTTTTTCGTCATGTGTTCAATACTTATTCCCTGTGTCATTCCACTTTATTAAATATAACTTGTTTTGTGAACACAGTTGCCTTGATTTCTTTGTATGTATGGATTACTTGGGTTGTTACTGATCTCTGGTGAAAATCTCAGGTCAATGGCTCCATCAGAAATATGTTTAATTAGAAAAATGTTGATGTGTTCAATACTTATTTTCCCTGCTGCATATCCATTCAAACTACCTATAGTAACATGCACAGATATACATATTTTTTAATTATAGTCTCATCCTTTAAAATCTCAACTTTTAAACTTCTCGTTTCTTTTAAAAAGTTCTCAAGGCAACAATTGCTGGGGTGTATGACTCACAGAAGCCCCGGGAGTATTATTAGGGGACCTTGAATGAGAGCATGTTCTTTTCAGAGGAGAGTAAGGGTCGACTGACAGTTATTAGAACTTCAGGGACTGAGCTTGTGTCTACAGCTTTCTCAAATGCCCCAGGAGTCGGCGGCGCCAGGTGCATGTGTATGCATGCGCATCTCCATGTGCGTGCAGATGTCCCTGCAGTGCATCAGAGCATGCATCCATAAAAAAAAACCCTCTCTGGTGCATATGCATGAATTCCTAGGTGCCATGGTGTCATCTCACACTTACGTTGGCTGCCTGAGGGGACTGCAGTTAGGCAGGCCATCTTTGCTGAAGGCACTCAGGTCACAGCGACACCAGTTATCAATGACATCGCCCTTCCCGGCACACCAGTATGAGCTCATTGTGGCACTCTTGAAGGCCTGTAAAGGGTAACAGGTGAGAGAAATGCAATTATCTTTTGAAACATGTGCTTTCTGTCCATCTGCACTTACTCCCACCCCCCGCACTCCACCCACCTCTTCCTTCCCCTGAAGTGCCCTCTATATCCCAACACACTGGCACTTTTTCTACTTCTGTCCAAATAATGGCTTACCACTCACTACATTAAGTGCAGTAATTATAGGAACATGCCAAGCTTCAGCCTCACTGTTAAAGCCCCTTAAAATGGTAAGAACTAGTTAAGATTGCTTAACTTTTCAAATTTTCAGATGAAAAAAGCCTCACACAAAAACTTATAGAGGTAAAGGCACTCCCTCTCTCACACACACCCTCACATGCTGTGACCTTTTCATACTCGATGTTCCCAATTACCGGAAGGCAGGAACATCTCACTAGCATCGGCAAACTCACACTGTGATATCATAGATGCACCGTGACTTTTATGACAGAGGTGTGAAAGTTGTGACACTCCCACCTCCTCCCATTCTAGGTTAGTGGGTAGTGAGATGTTGCACAGTGACATCATCGCCTCACATCTCCTTGTGCCACTTAATTAACAGGTGGAAGGGAAAAAAATCAAAGGGAGAAGCCTAGTCATCCTCTAAAAGGCAGCAAAATGTCAATATAACCATCAAAGCAATAAAACAGAATGTCAGGGCTTTCCCTGAAGCCATGGGCATGACAGAAAGAGAGTTCAAGGGAGTTCGCTAGTACTCTGGCTCCCTCTGTCACACTACGGATCAATGGAGCACTCAGTTATTTATGTGCTGTAACTGGTGGGCAGTGCTGCCTCATGCAGAATACTTTAGAGATGTGCTTGATCACGGTCAGAAAAATAGGACACTGGAACCAAAGCGGAAACATTATCATTGAGTAGCAGATGTCCGACCAAAAAAAAAAAGGCAGAGAGGAGCCACTCCTTTGTTCCAATGCACCATGACATTAATTTATCCAAAAACAAAGAGACCACACACATCTTAACGTGCAGTATGTACACACGGGTGCACGCAAATGTGCACAGGCAAACTCCAATCAACGACTCATTTCCACAGTTGGCCACTTCATTTCATGCCCAAGACGAGAAATGCCCAATAAAACTTCTGCAGCGGGTTGATTAGTGGAAGTGACATTTGAGATGGCTCTGGTCGTAGTCCTGACCAGAATGGCAGGCAGCTCGGCCAAAACTGAGTCAGGGTATGCACTCTGAAGCTGATGCTAGCAGTTCTACTAAACTGCAATGTTAGCTGTGATGGAATCTCGACGGAGTTTCATGGGAACTGACTTCCTTCAGTACCTCTTGGGTTTATTCAAGGCAGAGTACTTTGAGAGTGCGAGTGACCTAAATGAGCAGCAGAGGGAAGAGTGAAGGGGAAAAAAAGGGGGTGAGGCTGGGTACACTGAAGAAAACAGGACAGTGTTTTTGTGAACACGGAAACAAAGGTGCGAAAAATGGGACTTCCAACACTCAATCGCGCTCCCTCACTTTTATGGGGGAAGCGATCCGAGTCGAGGCTTCGTCATTGGATATCTTCTAACCTCTTCTAAATGAGCGTGCTGAATGAGCAGTTATTACAGAGGGTAGGCAAAGCATTGTAATCCATGGCAATACAATAACCCACTGGAAAATCAAAAAGGTTATTACGTTTCTCCCCTCCTTGCATGAACCCATGTGGCTAACGGCTGCCAGAAAACAACAACAGCAGGAGTCTTGCCACCTCAAGTCAATGTGAAGCAGGCCACAGGCGGAGGCAAACCTCAAAACCCTGGACTTGAGGCCTATGCACGCACACAGACGAGACAACTATGAGAAACGACCTCCAATATGAGGGGCAAGAGAGAGAAAGACCACAGGACCATCACGCGTTTACCGCCGCGAAATTCCTCGAAAAAACCCATATGGGTCTGTGCGCTTGATTGCATGGCTGCACATGTGAAAAACAGACAAAGCGATTACCACTGTGTTTATGTTTGAAGAGTAATGCAAGCCAGTCTCCGCTGGGTAAACAGGGGATCTAATTGTGGTCGAGGGAATGAGGCAGGAAGGGGGGCACGGGAGGTAAAACGGAGATGAGGGCTTACAGAAAAGCAAGAAAAAGTGACAGTTGGCTTGTAAAGTGATAAAATGTCAAGAGTGTGGTGGTAAAGACAGCAATATATCCTGAGGGGGGGGGGGGCAAAGGATTGGATCACTAAGGGAAGTCTTTTGGTGGAATAAACAAACACAGAATGGCTCCAATTTGGAGTACTTCCACGTTCAGCACAGTTAGTAGATAAGCCACAGTTGACAAGAGGAGGCTACTTTATACTTAACTGATTAACCACAGATCATGCATTTCCCAGAACACTACAGATCCACACACATTCTGTCTTGACCAGATAGGGGTGAGAAGCAGACATTATCCACTGTGCTTCATATTAGGGAAGCAAGTGTTGTGACACAGAGGGCTCATTGACTGTAACAGTGTAAGACAGTTTTCATGCAGCTATTACAGATTTGCTCTCAGGAACTGGTGACGTGCCTCGTCGTAACCATAACATACCATTAAGCCGTTTTGCGAATGTGCCACAATTCATCTCTGCTGACCTTATCAATATTGACTGAAATTAGCTGAAATGTAATCACTCCCTGCTTAGAACAGAAGACAAGAGCGGTAAACAGCAAGGCCATGGAGCATCAGCAAAAGCCCCGGCCGCAAATTCCAAGCCCTGACGTCATTTAGGCCCTGCAGACTCACTGGCACCAAAACACAATTTGGACCTTTCACTTTTGACGGAGCTTGTCGTGACTTACAAGTAGGCATGGTCGGCCATTGTGACCTTTTAAATCTATTAATCCGTTTGTCTAGTCTATGCTGACCATATTAGTGTCCGTATCCAGAGGCTAATACACAAAAACACTGACCAGCTGGCCCGCAGTATTGATTTATAAAATAATCACCAGTGGTGGTAAAGACTCTAAATCAGCACACACAGCACACCACCACGGTGTTCTTCGTGTGTGCGTGCGTGCACGTCGACGCATTTATATGACCTCCCCCATTTTTCAAAGCTAATGGTGTTAACTAAAGAACCAATGGGCTGCTTCTAGGAACCTTAGTACTTCTAGGAAATGGGACACCAGGGGCAGCTAGAAGGATGGTTCACTCAGAGGTTGATGGGGGATTGCCGTGTCACTTGAAAACTATTGGACATTAGTGTAAGGCTCTAGGTGTGCTGACCCCGAGGACATTCTCAGCTAATGTGACCCTTCCAGCAAAGTAAACTGATATTAGTCTGCTCTTCCATGTTATATGGATCTATCTCTCACATATCAATTACTGTGTGTTTTTCTTAACTTGTCTATTTTTTCTTTATTGAAAGACACAGCCTATGCACACCCATTAATTTTCAAGTATTATATTACTGTGTAATAACAAAAAGGTTTTTAAAAATAAATTTAGCATCAAAAGTACAGATGCAAGATAGTAGAATTTTTGCTGATAGCTGAAATGCCAATAGTTTAAAACTAGTTTTTGCCATTTCCCCATGCCAAGACATATATATGCAAAATTTTTCTTCCCACCTATTTACATCTCCTTTGTCTTACAGTGATGATTAACCGGCATATAAAGACACATTCCCCAAGGAAAATAAAACTACCTCAACTTAATATGAAAACAAACACGTTATGTATTTTCATACAAATGTGCAAGGAGAGGGAGGCTCTGTATCCCTTTATAATATTAGAATTGTCATGAATTGCCCCTCAGGGCAGAGAGGTGAGACCCACGTGCAGGACTGCAGTTTATGGAATTTATTAAACAAACACAAAGACCAAAACAATGCTCAAACTGAAATACAAAATAAACTTACAGATACGGCACCAGAACAAGGCCTGAGTTCTGGTGGAGACGGCAGAAGGAAACTTAAGACTCCAGCAATGAGAAATGAAAATAACAGCCCTTAAATAGGATTATAAACAATTAACACAAAAAGTAACTGGTGTGAATCACATGAGCGGGTTGGGGAGAAAATGACAATTAGCCATCAGTCATGAGGAGGGGAGACGGAGCTGACAGTTTGACAGGAGCACTGCCCACAACCAGGGAGAAGCCCGGAAGTGCTCCTGACAACTGCAACTCCACAGAGAGAAAAAAAAAGAGGACATTGGCAAAATAAAGTGGAAACAAAAAACCCAAATATGTAAATAACAAAACTACACTGAACGTAAACAGGAAAATAAATCATTAAATACCAAATACGTGAAAAACAAACTAGAAATAACATCACCGGCCAAGAACTGCAAAATACAATATTAAACAAATAAGGAAAAACAAAAAGGCAAAGAGACAGAGCACGGTGAAATCCCCCGTGATCAGGCCGTGACAGAGCCCCTTCCCCCCTAAAGGGGTGGAGACCAGACACCCTGGGCAACATCAAAAGGAAACAAGGGCCCACCCACACTAAAAACCCACCCCACCAAAAGACAAGAAAACAACCCCACCCCGGGCGGGAGGAGGGGGACCCAGGCACGGAGGGACCGAAACAAACCAGAGAAAATAGTGAGAACTCCCATGACTCACACCTCAGCAAAACCTAGGCTAGGAGAAAACAAAAACAAAAACCCCGCTCAGGATCCACACCAGACAAAATCAGGGACTTAGACCCCCTGGACCAAATGACCAGACAGCTCCGGTGGCTAGCCAAAGTCCCAGGCCTGGCAGGCGGCGAGGTGATAAGAGTCGGGTGGCCTGCCAGAGAATATGGGCCACCCAACCCAACAGCGCAGTCCGTCAGGCAGAGTTTTTTAGCCACCTAAACAGAAGGGGTGGCCCAGGAGGCAGTTCCCCCATGGGGAGGCCCATTGAAGAAAAGGACAGCAGAGTAGGGAGAACCATGACGATGTCGGGCAGAGGAGGGGGAAGTACGACAATGTCAGGTGGAGGAGAGGGAACCATGACGATGTCGGGCGGAGGAGGGGGAACCACAATGATGTCTGGTAGAGGAGGGGGAACCACGACGATGTCTGGAAGAGGAGGGGGAACCACGACGGCCTCAGACAGAGGAGGGGGAACCACGACGGCCTCGGGCAGAGGAGAGGGGACCACGATGGCATCTGACTGCTCTGCAGCACCCTCGGTGATCCTGGACTGGGACATAGTAGCACCCGCGGTGGCACCAGGCTGGAGCAAAGTTGCACCCACGGTGGCTCTGGGCTGGAGCAAAGTTGCACCCACGGTGGACCCAGACTGGGACAGAGCTGCACCCTCGGTGGACCCAGACTGGGCCAGAGTGCACCCTTGGTGGACCTGGAGTGAGGAGAAGCTGCACCCACGGAGGCCTTGGGCTGGGACGGAGCACCCACGATGACCTCAACTAATGGGAAAGCAGTACCCTCGGTGGACCCGGACTGGGCCAGAGCTGCACCCTTGGTGGATCTGGACTGGGCCAGAGCCGCACCCTCGATGGACCCAGACTGGGACGGAGCACCCACGGAGACGTCAACCAGAGGGGAAGCAGCACCCATGGAGGTCCCGGGCTGGGATGGAGCACCTGTGGTGACCTCGGCAGGAGGAGCTGGACCCATGGTGATATCAGGCGGCGAAGCCAGATGGTCTTCGGTGACCCTGGGGAAAAGCTCAGATGGGAAAGGGAGAGAAACAGGGTTAGAGTCACCAGCGGCAGTGGAGCCCAGCGAGGTGAGTTCAGATGCAGCCAACAAGTGCACCTGGCTCTCCCCACCAACAGCCAAGCAAGATCTCTCCAAAATAGAAACAACAAAGAAAAGGAGAGCACTTGCCTGATCTCAAGCTCCACCGCCGTTCAGGACTCTGTCGAGCTGGATGATGACTCCTCGGGCCCGGCCCTCTGGAGGTCCCGCTCAGACTCTGCTGAGGTGGCCTCAGCAGCAGGCAAGGTGGTCAATGCAGTCCCAGCCCCCCCCCCCCCCCCCCCAGCAGTGTGACCCACGCAGGTGGCTCGCCCGGTGTGGACGCAGGAGGTCGGCTTCTTGCTGGCGCTGGATCCTGTTCTGCTGAGGTCAGGGGACACTTCATCGTCGGCACAGGCTTCAGCTTGGTTGCAGCGCTCTCTCTCCATCCAAACCGTTGCTGTGGGGCTGGAACCAGGTCATCCAAAGCTGCAGGTTCCTCCATAGCCCGGCGGCTCAGTCCTGGGGCTGGTGGACACTCAAGGGGGACAGGAGGAAACATGGAGAGAGCAGATTAACACTTCGGTGGATGTGGGCCCCTCAATGGAATGTGGAGGAGCTGCCCCTGCTGACACGATGATGGGCGGAGCTGGAGAAGAAGCAACTAAGCTCTCAGCAGTGGGAGGAGACATCGAGGAGACAGCAGGTGCAGCAACAAAGGAGAATGAGTGGGCTGATGGGACAGCCGGCGAGGAGAGACACAGAGAGGAAACTGCTGCGGTAGTTGTCTGGCTCAACGGGGGAGAAACTGCCGACTGAGAGGTGGAGGTGTTCTTTCGCCGGGATTTCCTTGAATGACGGCAGAAGACGGGAGGCGGAGACGTCGGCTCCAGGAGAGGTGGAAGAGGTCCCGGTGGAACCTCCTTCAGTTGTTGAGCGAGATCCGGGAGAAGCCATGGCTTATATTCCAGAAGGAGCTCTGTCTCCACTAACATGGCCCGCCTGCGCTTCTCCAGCTACTTGGCCGATGGTGCGGGTCAGTGTTTGGGAGGAGGAGGCGGAGCAGCCGCCAGAGAGTGGCGAGAGGCTGGAGGCTTCCGTGTCCGCGGGTGCTTGATCTTCGTCGGCGCAGGCACGGACAAAAGAGTGGATTCCCCCAGCCCATGACTCGCAGGTTGTAGGGTGATAATGGAAAGGAGTAGGTCAGCGAGCTCTGGATGGTTCCACAGGCGGGAGAACGAGAGGCATGAGCCTGTAAAAGAATGTCTTCCAGGATGCACATACACCACCGTTCTGCCTCGCTCAGACTCAGGGTTGACAGATCCGGGGTGACTGACATGGTACCCCAGGTGAAAAAACAAACTGGGGAGAAATAATGAAAACCTGCGAGCCTCCGCTGCCACTGGGTCTCAAAATGGCCGGAGTCTTCTGTCATGAATTGCCCCTCAGGGCAGAGAGGTAAGACCCACGCGCAGGACTGCAGTTTGTTAAATTTATTAAACAAACACAAAGACCAAAACAATGCTCAAACCGAAATACAAAATAAACTTAAGATACCACACCAAAACAAGGGCTTGTCATGTGTCTGAGCCTGTGATCAGACTATGTATTTTTGAGCATTTTTATGTCTGTTATTTTCTGGTCTGTTTCTGTTATCTTGGTTGTATGACACGAGTCTCCTTCCTCATCTCCCAGACGCACCCACTATTCACTCACAGTTCCCAGCTGTAAGTGATTGTTTTGGACACTGCTACTCCCCCTCCCACTGCTCTCAGTCTGATCAGCTGGGACCAGTCATGCAATTAGTGCCAGCCTCAGTTCTCACACCTGCTGCTCATTATGTCCCAGGTATTTAAACACTGCCTTTCCACTCTGTATTTGCGGCAGTCTTGTTTGAATGTTACTGGGACTATCTACTCTGTTCCTCCTTCTACACTCGCGGGGCGATGTTGGCTCCGGAGTGCTTGTCCTTGTAAGTTTTCCTCATTTAGATTTTTGTTTGTTGTGCACTGTTTGGATTCTGTTTTTGTTAAATAAATGTCACACCACAGTCCAGCTCGTGGACCTGTCTTTTTGCCCCAGAGGGGCCCGTTCATGACAGGGCTGGGTTCTGGTGGAGACAAGAGAAGGAAACAAGACTCCGGCAATGAGAAATGAAAATAACAGCCCTTAAATAGGATTAGAAACAACTAACAAAAAGTAACCGGTGTGAATCACATGAGCGGGTTGGGGAGAAAATGACAATCAGCTGTCAGTCATGAGGAGGGGAGACGGAGCCGACAGTTTGACAGGAGCACCGCCCACAACCAGGGAGAAGCCCGGAAGTGCTCCTGACAACTGCAACTCCACAGAGAGAAAGAAAAGAGAGGACAATGGCAAAATAAAGTGGAAACAAAAAACCCAAATATGTAAATAACAAAACTACACTGAACGAAAACAGGAAAATAAATTATACAATACCAAATACGTGAAAAACAAACTAGAAATAACATCACCGGCCAAACTGTAAAATAGAATATTTTACAAATAAGGAAAAACAAAAAGGCAAAGAGCCAGAGCATGGTGAAATCCCCCGTGATCAGACTGTGACAAGCATATACACAGTCCAGTGTGTTATCTCCTCATGGTTCACACTTAATATGTTGATCAAAACCAACTGCTGCTTGTCAATGGCTGCTAGCACATAGCCAAATGCTAAATCAGCATTAGCATCTGGACCACTGTTACCACAGTAACAGAAAACTCCCATGGCAGACAGAAACTGCCAGCAGCTCCAGGCCTTGAGCAGTATTTATCAATGACCACAAAGACTGTCAACAAGACCTTGTTCATATATATACAAATTATTCTTCTACAGCTCTTACCAGATTCCTCTGTCCTGCACTTCAGTGTTGTTAGCAGCACGCTAGCTCAACTGACGTGTCTATAGCCCCTTTTCCACTAGTACCTACTTAGCCCTACTCGCCTCGCCTCGGCACACTTTGTAGGGTTTTTCATTAGAACCTGGTACTTCGTACCCGGTACTTTTTTCGGACCGACCTGACTGAGGTTCCAACCGTGCTGAGTTGAGCTGAAAATGTGATGTCAAAATACTGCAGGCCACTGATTGGTCAGGGCGTAACGTCATGAAAGCGACGTCTTCAACAGAATCTTCAGCCGCCATTTGCAAAAATTCATCTGCAAGCGAATGAGCGAGCAAGCATCAGTATGAACAACAACGATAGAAAGGGTTTCATAGAAATCAACACCATGGTCCAACAGACTTTTCTGTGCCTTTTGGCTGATGAGAGAATCCAGAGGGAACTAGACGGAGCCACCCAAAATGAATTTACGGCCACCGACCAGCAAATAACGGGAGGACCCGACCACAGCAGTTGAAAACTGTGATATAGAGGATATAGAGGAGGGTGAGTGATGTGATATATGATATTATGCATCTTTTACATTATTTATCCCAGTGGTGGAAAGCTCTCTTTGAACAAACAACACCGTTGTCTCCTGTATGCAGACAATGAGCTAGCTAGTTAGCCATCAATGCTAACTACGTGCTCTGCTTGTATTTTGCGCTTGTGTCGACATCTGACGAAATAAGCTAGTGTTAATCCTGGTTAAAAAGGTGTTTTTTTTTACATGTTGCACTTTCGTGCTGTGCACGTACTTAAGTTGTGTGTATTTTCATTGTAGAGTCCGACCAGCATCTTCTTTGACACTGAAAACATTTAGCACGGCATGTGTAAGAAGCAAGTTATGATTGGTTGGGTTATAAATCCAGTTTTAGTACATCAATCTTGTTTCCAAGGGACTGGGCATTTGTGACAAAAAGGCTAGTTAGCATTGGTCTGTTCAGAGCTCTCTTAGCCGAGCGAAGTAACAAGACTGGCTATGCCGCTTCTGTTTACATTGTCGCCTCCGTCACCAGTCACATTATGGAAACTTGGCATGTTCTCCTGATGTGCAGTAATTCCACTCTGCTGTAGAAGATGTCTGATATACTTCAACGGCGCTTAACCACAAAAAAAAACAAAACAAGAAAACAAAAACAACAATACAAAAACACATGTAGTATTGTTTAAGGGAGTACGGAGCTGCAGCATGCTGGGTTTGTGGGGGCAGCCATGTTAGTCTAATTGTGGGGATCATGAAATGATGAGACTGGATTATTTCTCAGTATGGTTTATTCATCTCAACTCCCCAGCTCTTTCTCTCTCTCAGTCAGGAAAAAGGAGGGAGAGCTGCGGTAAACCCACATACATTTATACCCACACATCAAACACAGAATCACACAACCAAGTCACATCCTTCTATTTACACTTAATCACTCCAAAGTCCTCTTTGCTCTTCTGTCTGACCCCAGGAGGTCAGACAGTCCTTTCAGGCTCTCACTCCAGATCTTCTGACTTCCCCCCAAGTCTGCAGGTGGTCCAGACTCATTGTCCATCTGAGGCGTGATGTCAATACACACCGCAAGCTTAAAGTCCTTCTATGCTCGGGTCTCTGCAGTGAAATATGTGAGCTACATAATGTTACCATTATGGGCGCTACATAATGATAGCATGATTATCACAACAAATAAATGTTATTTCAAGTGATATTATTCTAATACCGGGTTCCTCAAAGTCCACACCGAGGTCCAGATACGGACCCAACCACAATTCAGTCTGGACCCAAACATGCGACAAATTAAGTTAGTGCGCCTTGTTGTGCCCACCAACTTTGTGGCACTGCCAAAGCAACTGAACAAGTATATGCACAGAGTGACAATGTTCTGGGGCTGCACGGTGGCGCAGTGGTTAGCACTGTGGCAGCACAGTTTACCCTTGGCCGGGGGATCGCGGGGATCGTGGGTTCGATCCCTGCCCCCGACCAACAGTGATCTGTGTGGAGTTTGCATGTTCTCCCCGTGTTGCGTGGGTTTACTCCGGGATTTCTCTGGTTTCCTCCCACATACCAAAAACATGCAGGTTAGGGATATGGGGCGCTTGCGCACGCGGCGACCGGCAGCTGGTGGCTTGTCACCAGACTGCAAAACAAATCTACCTACGGGTACAAAATAAGTAATTTTAAAAAAAAAAATGTTGCCTGTGTGCAAGCGCACCCGTCACACACAGCCACCTGACAACTGTTGTGCTAAAAAGCAACAGTCTGCTAGAAACTTCTGAAACATGGCCATCAAGAACAACACCATTCACAGAACACCAAGGTGAAGACACAGAAAACATCCCATCACACCCCTGTACACAAGTCCAGTGCATTGGCTACAAGCAAACACAGCTGTTGTGCCGCTGCTGAATGAGCAGTCAGGCTATGTATAGAGGCCATTCATTCATAAAGCCAAGAAAATTATCCTCCACTTTGAGAGCACAGGCTTAATAAAAAAGTAGTTTTACTCATTCAGTTTCTCCCATGCCACAGACAGCTTGGTGACCTGGATCCATCTCAGCCTGCCATACGTGCAAATAAAAGAGGGGAGACATGCCTTCTCAACCTGGAAAAAAGAGAGAATCGTCCCCTCAAATCATCACAAACCCCTCAATATCATATTACACAACTGAACAAAATGCATTTGAAGCACCAATGCTATCTATAAATGCATTTTTTCTTTAAATTTGCAGCCTTTCTCATAAATTTGCAACTTTTTCCTCATTCCTGTACTACATTTATGGTTAAAATTTACATTTTTTTGTAAACTAAGTACTTTTGCATCTTAAATTTGAAACTTTTCCTCATAAATTTCTGTTGTTTTTGTACACTGGGCAAAATAAAATGTTTACCTTTGATTTAAAAAAGTTTGAGTACCCCTGCTCTATAGTATGCCGTGTTCAAATTGTCATAACAATAATAACAATAAGCACAGCTAAAAGATTTAGCACTGCAAAATTATCACTTTGTCTTATTTTACTATTTATACATATGTGTTTGAATAAAACAAACAATTTTGTTTCATTTTACAACCTACTGAAAATATCATTTAGAGCATTTATTTACAGAAAATGACAACTGGCCAAAACAACAAAAAGGTGCTTTAAGATGTGCTTTTAGACCAAATAATGCAAAGAAAACAAGTTCATGATCATTCTTACATGCTACAATACTTCAGTTTTAACTTAGGAAGAACTCAGAAATCTGTATTTCTAGAATAAGGCTGCACGTCCACCAAACACGTTTTTGTCGCCCGACTGCCCTGAGCATTTTTTTTTTTTTTTTTCAGCGTTTGTGCGTTGCACTCTGGGGAAAAAAAGTCTGTGCCCTGAATCCCAGCAACAGCTTGTCACTCGCAACTCAGCACTTCCGCTTTTCCTATGGTCAGACTTTCTACTGATTTTTTAATAGCAGTCTCTAAATAACAATGGACAGGAAACATATTCTAGCAGCTCTGGATAAAAAATATGATGACACGGAAAACAGGAGTCTGAGTAGAGACTAGTACAAGTGTCCTATGTCCCGCCCTTCTTTATTCTGATTGGCTGCTTAGAAATGTTTGACATTGACGAGCTCAGCTGCGGTCTGAAAAGTTGAACTTTTTTCCAACGCTGAGTGCCCTGAGCGCCGCGACAAAAAACGGCCACCGCTCAAAGCATTTCAGCGCCGAGGCCGCTCAGTGCTGTGAACACTGGACTACATAGAGAATGAATTTCAAAACCATCACCCAGAGCGGAAAAAACACATTTCATGGACATGCAGCCTAACTCTAATTCTGAGTTTTATTCACAGCTTTCATACATCTTACCATGCTTAGATGATCACCGAATCAGTACCTCCTTGAGTACACTGATGTGTCCTTGTGCTGGAATTTAACAGACACTGAAATTGAATGGCTGCCATACATGTAGAGATGCTAATTTAGGAAAGATTTTGCAGGGGTCTGTTATTTTTTACCAGAGATGTATATTTAGGGTGAAGCTTTGTGCTGTCACTGTGGTTGTTAGATAGTTTTGTCTGCAGTGCAGACGCAAAGTCTGTGCAAAAGCTGATGTAGTTAATGGCTTGTGGATATTGTCAAGTGTATACTGAATGCATATAATTAATATGAATCCATTTAATGAGTTACTGTAAAAGACCATGCACTGTACTTGTACTTTGTACTGTTTGTTATTTCTCAGTGCTTCACTGATTTAGTATTTAGTACTTTTCATATTCTATTTATGTCTTTTCTGCATTCGAGGAGGAGATAAAATGTCAAGTTTTGGATTTAGATGGATTAATAATGTTGATACCGAAATAACTTCAGCTCTTTTGGGAACGTGGTGTTAAAGTCTTATTTCATATAGGGTAGAAATTGAAAAATTTTGGTAGTGTCTCCTCATAACCCTGTACTGTCAGACCATTATCTATTAACTTTTGATTTTACTATTTTTGACTATTTGGCTCCTAAAGAAAAGTATTACTACAGTAGATGTCTCTCAGATGATGCCATTATCAAATTTAAAGCAGATGGCTATTTTACTACTTCCGGGGCCACAAGAGTAGGCTGCCTTTTTGCAACAGCGGATCAATTTCTTCCTATTTCTATTTACTATCTGGCTTCTCTTGCTAATCTTTCTGATCCGGTGACACCTTATCCATCGGACGGACACACAGATCACCCAAATGTCTCCTGAGCCGGCAGACGGAGCCACTGGTTTTAGCAGGATACGTTACAGCAGAGACCAGCTGTTAGCACTTAACTGGACCAAGATGCTAGCGCAAGACTTCGTCATACCGGGTGAAATAAGACAGAAACAACATGGATGCCGTGCTGGAGCAAGACGGCGGGTGAAAAATATAAGGTACAGACCTGTCCTTCCATCTGTTATTATGGGGAATGTATGATCGCTACTCAATAAGACAGATGAGCTAGTGGCTATGGCTCGTTACCAGAGCGTCTTCAGAGAGATTAGCATGATGTTGTTTACTGAGATGTGGCTAACAGAACTAGCAACAGATGCTAACATCAAACTGGAGGGTTTCCACGCAATATGGGCAGACCGGACACCAGACAGTGGGAAGGCAAGGGGCGGAGGAGTGATAATGTATGTTAATATCAGCTGGTGGAGACCGGGACATATCATGGTTAAACAACAACACTGCAGCAAAGACATCGAGTTGCTAGCTGTTAGCATGCGGCCTACCTATCTCCCGAGGGAACACACACACGTGATCTGCATTGTTATTTATGCAAATCCGACAGCGAACGCGGGGACAGCGCGTGATGCCATTCACTCAGTAACTGGCAGGCTGCTGACAGAACACCCAGATGCTCTCCTCCTCATCTCAGGTGATTTCAACCATATTTCACTGCCCCCCATTCTGCCCACATTCACCCAGTATGTCACATGCCACACTAGAGAAACACTGGAATAAAACACTGGAATTATTCTATGCAAACACTAAGGAGGCGTACACCTCATTACCACTCCCCCCCACTCGGGAGATCAGATCACAACTTGGTTCATCTCCTGCCAGTGTACCAACCCCTAGTACAAAGACAACCTGTGGTCATGCGCACCGTGAAGATATGGTCTGAGGAGGCAATGGACACTCTAAAGGACTGTCTTGAAACCACTGCCTGGGAGCAGCTCTGCGATCCACGTGGTGAGGACATCGATGGCCTCACTCACACCATCACGGACTACATCAACTTCTGTGTGGACAACACCATACCCACCAAGACCATACGGTGTTGCTCGACCAACAAACGCTGGATCAACCCTGAGATAAAAACACTTCTGAGAGAGAAGAAGAGGATCTTCAGGTCGGGGAACAGGGAGATGCTGAAGTCCGTACAGAGGGAGCTGAGGAGGAAGATCAGAGAAGGCAATGACAGCTTCAGGAAGAAGATGGAGGACAAGCTGCAACAAAGCAACATCGGCGGGGTCTGGAGAAACCTCAAAACCATCTCTGGGCTCCAGAATACCTCCTCCCAGGCTACGGGGGGCAGGGAGTGGGTGAACAATCTAAACCTGTTTTTTAATAGGTTTGACCAACCGCCCTCCCCCCCCCCCGACTGCACAACAACCACTGCTGCCTCTAAAGTCATCGAGACCTGCTGTCCACACCCCACTCCACCAACACCCCCCCACTCCCAGCACACAGCCCCCCAACCTGACCCTCACTAAGACCCAGGTGAGGACGGAGCTGAGGAAGATCAAGGCGAGGAAGGCCTCGGGACTAGACGGCATCAGCGCAAAGCTCCTCAAGTCCTGCGCAGACCAGCTGTGTGGGATTGTGGAGTACATCTTCAACCTGAGCCTGAAGCTGGGGAGGGTACCACAGCTGTGGAAAACATCTTGTGTGGTACCTGTACCAAAGACTTCCCACCCCAAAGACCTGAACAGCTACAGACCAGTGGCCCTAACGTCTCACATGATGAAGACCCTGGAGAAACTGCTCCTTGCTCACCTCCGCCCCCTGGTGGGACCAGCGATGGATCCACTCCAGTTCACCTACCAGCATGGCGTTGGGGTGGAGGATGCAGTGATCTTCCTCCTTCACCGTTCCCTGCCCCACCTGGACAAGCCTGGGAACGCAGTGAGGATCATGTTCTTTGACTTCTCCAGTGCTTTCAACACCATCCAACCGATGATCCTGAAGGACAAGCTGCTGTGCACAGGGGTGGACCAGCACCTGTCATCATGGATCCTGGACTACCTCACTAACCGGCCACAGTTTGTGAGAACCCGGGATTGTGTGTCCGACATGATCATCGGCAGCACGGGGGCCCCCAGGGAACGGTTTTGGCTCCCTTCCTGTTCATCCTTTATACTGCGGACTTCTCACACAACACAACACACTGCCATCTACAGAAGTTCTCTGACGACTCTGCGATCATCGGCCTCATCTCCAACGAAGATGAAGCTGAGTACAGAGGACTTATCCAGGACTTTGTGACTGGTGCCATCGGAACTGCCTCCAGATCAACGCGAGGAAAACTAAGGAGCTGGTGGTGGACTGCCACAGGCAAGGACAATCCCTCACAGCACCAGTGAACATCCAGGGAACAGACATTGAGATGGTGACATCCTACAAGTACCTGGGTGTTCATCTGAACAATAAACTGGACTGGTCACACAATACCGACGCACTCTACAAGAAGGGACAGCGCAGGCTATTCCTGATGAGGAGGCTCAGGTCTTTTGGTGTACAAGGGGTGCTCTTGAAGACATTCTATGGCATGGTGGTGGCATCAGCCATCACTTTTGGAGTGGTCTGCTGGGGCTACGGCATTACAGCAGCCGATAGGAAGAGACTGAACAAACTAATCAAGAAAGCTAACTCTGTCCTGGGGCAACGCCTTGACCCAGTGGAGGAGATAGGAGAGAGAAGGATGGTGGCTAAACTGTCATCTCTACTGGAGTCCGAGTCCCACCCTATGCAGGACATACTGAACGTACTAAGGAGCTCATTTAGCAGTAGACTACATCATCCTAGGTGCATGACCGAGAGGCTTCGCAGGTCCTTCCTACCTACGGCTGTCAGACTGTATAACCTAAGCAGGGCTGCTCTCAGAGATAGCAAAAAAACATGACGACCTAATAGTATTGAATGCAAAAGATGCAACAGACTTACACAAATGGTCCCCTCCAGTATACAGCTAGGACAATATCAGTCACTATGGAGGGTGACAATATGTATGGGTACATATTCATACCATGTAGGGTAACTAGACGTTTATGCTGTTTAGTCCATCTAGCTACTATGCTCTGCACTGTGTATATATATTTATATATTTATGTGTACATATGTATATTCACTGCTCTTATTTTCTTATCTTCTAAGTTATTGCTCTGAGTGTTGCTATCCCTGTGCTGTTGCAATCCTGGAATTTCCCCATTGTGAGACTAATAAAGGCTTATCTTATCTTATCTTATCTTATCTAATGCCATGTGTCAATACAATGAAGATAAGTTATGGAGATTTTACTCCTTTTGTAATTGATAGCATGATAGATAGTATTACAGCTTCTCTGCATCGGACTCTAGACATGGTGGCTCCTTTAAAAAAGAAAAAGTGTAATCAGAGATTTCTGACTCCTTGGCTCAACACAGAAACTCACAGCTTAAAACAGAAGACTCGTCAATTAGAAAAAAAATGGCACTCCTCTAAATTAGATGAAATCTATTTAGCTTGGAGAAATCAACTTCTAGCATAAAAAATCTCTTAGGAAAGCTCGAACAACATGTTATTCTGCATTAACAGAAAAGAACAAGAACAATCCCAGGTTTCTTTTCAGTACTGTAGCCAGGCTTACAAAGAGTCAGGACTCAAACCTTGCATTCCTTTAGAGCTCACTAGTCAGGACTTTATGAAGTTTCAAATAATAAAATTTCATCTATCAGAAATAAAATCAGTCAGAGCCTTCCCACCGTTAACTTAAATACAGTAACTACTACAACTCCTTCAACTGATATCCATTTAGGTGAGTTTACTCCAAATGACCTTTTAGAGTTAGATAAAATAACTTCCTTATCCAAGACATCAACTTGTCTACTAGACCTTCCTACCAGGTTATTTAAATAAGTCTTTCTATTTATTAGTAACTCTATTCTTCAAATAATTAAGTAATCATTAACATCAGACCACGTAGCACAGACTTTTAAAATTGTTATAATTAAACCCTTACTTAAAAAGCCAATGTTGGATCCAGGAGTTTTAGCTAACTATAGACCAATCTCTAATCTGCCTTTTATTTCAAAAATCTTAGAAAGAGTTGTTGCTACTAGGGATGTTAATGATTAATTGACTTTTGATTAATTGTCAATAAGAATTTAGTCGACTAAATTAAATTAGTTATCAATTAACAGAAAGTGGCGCCGTTCTTTTCAACAGTTTATTTTCATTAAATGTAGTGGTGTCACCAGTCCTGGTAAGGGCGCTATAGCCTAATCTATACCACACCTGATGTACTTCACTCGAGAAAATGAAGTGGTCTAAATGGAGTGCAGTGTGATCCGCTTAAATTGGTAAACGCGAACAATGAAGCTAATTGTACACTATGTGTTACTACATTGAAATGCAACAGCTCAGCCAGTTTGCTAAGTTACCACCTAAAGAACTCACATTCAGCCGAGCTGCAAAGAAGGACTAGTTTGGCTTCATCACAACTGACAGTTACTGCAGTCTTGGGGAGGCAGGTACAGTGGTGTGGAAAAAGTGTTTGGCCACTTCTGATTTCTCATTTTTTTGTATGTTTGTCACACTTAAATGTTTCAGGTCATCAAACAAATTAAAATATTAGACAAAGATAACACAAATAACACAAAATGCAATTTTAAAATGAAGGTGTTTATTATTAAGGGTAAAAAAAATCCAAACCTACATGGCCCTGGGTGAAAAAGTGATTGTCCCCATTAAAACATAAATTAACTGTGCTTTATCACATCTTTGGAAAGCTGAGTTCAATTTCTCTAGCCACACCAAGGCCTGATTACTGCCACACCTGTTCTCAGTCAAGAAATCACTTAAATAGGACCTGCCTGAAAAAATGAAGTAGACCAAAAGATCAGATCACCAAAAGCTAGACATCATGCTGCGATCCAAAGATATTCAGCAACAAAGTATCTATCAGTCTAGAAAAGGTTATAAAGCCATTTCTAAACCTTTGGGACTCCAGCAAACCACAGTAAGAACCATTATCCACAAATGGCAAAAACATGGAACAGCTGTGAACCTTCACAGGAGTGGCCAGCTGACCAAAATTACCCCAAGAGCACAGCGACGACTCATCCAAGAGCTCACAAAAGACCCTACAACAACATCCAAAGAACTCCAGGCCTCATTTGCCTCAGTTAAGGTCAGTGTTCATGACTCCACAAAAAGAAAGAGACTATATATATATATATATATATATATATATATATATATATATATATATATATATATATATATACAGTGATCCCTCGCTACTTCGCGCTTCACCTTTCGCGCCCTCAGTGCATCGCGGATTTTTCAAAAATATTCATCAAAAATTCAAAATTGAGAAATAATGGGCGGGCGCTAGCAGAAGGCAGGGAGACTACATTAGACCATCAGGTAATCAACATGGAGAGCCGCACAGCTCAAAAAATCCACCTCTCTGTTCTCTGTTCTCGTGTTGGCTCGGCTCGGAAATCTCGCAAGCTGATTGGCCGAGACGTTTCACCCCGCAAGCTGATTGGCCGAGACGTTTCACCCACCTCCTCTCCCTGCCGAGCGCCCATGAAGGAAGGAAGACCGCATTCATTGCTCTTTATCGCTCGTGTTACTTTTAGTCTCGCCGCGTGGAACTTTTTGCTGTTCTCTTGAGCCATTTTGTGTGAAATAGTCTTCCCGTCGAGCCACTACGCCGCCTCCTGCAGCTGCCCTCGATGATCCTGCGCCTCCAGCACCTGACGATGAGGCGTCACCTGAGGAGCAGTAAAGCTCTCATTAACCTGTGCAGTAAATCATTTTCATCTTGAGTTACGTATCTTGTTATAAGAATAAAAGAGTTCTAAAAACATATTTATGTACACTTTATTTACATCTACGTATGTATGTACACGTACACACACACACACACACGTATCATATGAGAGAGAGAGAGTGAGCGAATGAACGTACGTATTATTTATGGATGACGTCATTAGGGGTGACGCTACTTCGCGGTTTTTCACTTTTCGCGGTCGGTTCTGGAACCCATTAACCGCGATAAGTGAGGGATCACTGTATATATATATATATATATATATATATATATATATATATATACAATAAAAAATATACAATAATATTTTTGGGCCTAACTGTATATACAGTATACTGTATATAGTATATCAACTGTTTGTGAGTTGTGTACACACAAACACACACACACATATACTGTATATACATACAGTGTGGAAAATAAGTATTGAACACATCGGCATTCTTCTCATTAAACATATTTCTGATGGAGTCACTGACCTGAGATTTTCACGAGATATCAGTAACAACCTAAGTATTATTTTATTTAGCGAATGCAAAGTCCTTAAGCCAAGCAGTTGCCTCCTGGTTTGCTGTATGGAGGGTGTGTAATCCTCCTTCCAGTCTTTGGAGCGGGCAAGCCTCTATGATGTGTTCCATAGTTTGCTCCTCTCCACATGCGCACAGTGGGCTAGGGCTACTGCCCCATCTGTGAAGCCTGGCCAAGCAGGGGCCATGTCCAGTCCTGAAGCGATTGAGTGTAGACCACTGTCTCCTTGGGAGGTTGGTGCCCGGGACCTGTTGGTTGGGGTTTATCACCAGCTGTTTGTTTGGGACCTCCTTGGTTTCCCATTCCTCTTGCCAAGCTGTCTGGATGGTAAAGTCAGCTGGGGGAGGGTTTTTCCAAATCGGCCGTCTGGATGAAAGTCGGGCAGTGGGTGGGGTGTAGATATCTGCATGGATTGGTAAGTGAGGAAAATCTTTAACTTTTTGGAGCATCCTTTGAGTTAATGCTGCTCGCCGGATGTGTGGAGGGGCTATGTTTGACAGTACAGAGAGCCAGGGGAGTGGTGTTGAGCGGATTGTTCCAGTTATAGTTCTCATGGTTGAGTTGAGCTGGGTGTCTACATGGTGTGTGTAAGATGACCTGGACCAGACAGGGGCACAATATTCTGCTACAGAGTATGAAAGGGCCAGTGCTGAGGTGCGCAGGGTGGAGACTGCCGCCCCCCATTTTGCACCAGCGAGCTTGCAGAGCAGGTTGTTTCGTACTTTCACCTTAGCAGCCGTCCCCTTTAGATGTTCCTTGAAGGATAAGGTCCTATCAAGGGTCACTCCAAGATAAGTTGGATTTGGGGCATGCTTAAGCTTGAGTCCGCTCAGGTGGATGTTTAGTTCTCTGGCAGCTTTTGCATTGTGGAGATGAAATACACTGGAGACGGTTTTTGCTGGGCTTGGTTTTAGGCGCCAGATTTTGCAGAACTGGTCCAGTTTAGCAAGATCTTCCGTGAGCACCCGTTCCAGTGGTTCAAAGTCTGGTGCTTGGAATGCCAAACAGATGTCGTCTGCATAGATGAATTTGCGGGATTTTGTAGTAGGCAGGTCGTTTATGTAGAGGTTGAACAGAGTTGGAGCTAGAACTGAGCCTTGTGGGAGTCCGTTTTTCTGCATTCTCCATGCACTTGTGTTCTGACTGAGGTGGACTCTGAACCTTCGGTTGGTCAGCAGGGTTTTTATAATTGCTGTTGCCCAAGCAGGGATCGCCTTTATAAGTTTCAGGAGGAGGCCTTTGTGCCAGACCGTATCATAGGCGGCTGTAAGATCGAGAAACACAGCCCCTGTCTTCAGTCTGCTCTCGAAGCCATTTTCAATGAAGGTGGTTAGGGCCAGTACTTGTTCTCCTGTACTGCGGTCCTTGCGGAAACCTGCTTGATCCACACTTAGAATATCCTCTATTTCTGGGGAAATGCGTTGCAGTATTAGGCGCTCCATGATTTTGTAAGGAACGCTGAGTAGGGAGATTGGGCGGTAGCTTGCTGGTAGTTTGTGGTCTTTGCCAGGTTTTGGGATGGCAATGACCTTTGCTGTCCGCCATTTCTTTGGGATCGAGTTCGTTTGTGTGATCCTTGTGTAGAATTGTGTCAACCAGGTTAGGGCTCGGGGGCCAAGATTCTTCATGAATTCTGGGAAGATGTTATCGTATCCTGCTGCCTTTCCACATTTCAGGCCCTGTAGGACTTTCTCCAGTTCAGCAGCCTCGAAGGGTTCAGGGTTCGTTTCCTCTACAGGCATTTTTTGGTGTTTTTTTAGCTCAGTTGTAACTGCTCTTCTGGTGTCTTTGTCTTGGGGTGCTTTGGCGATAGTCAGTAGGTGGGATGCAACTTGGTTGGGTGTGACGGATGCTCGGCTTTGGCTAGGGGGCTTCTGTGCAGCTCCTAGGCGACGGATGAGGCTCCCAACTCACAACCTAAGTAATTCATACATACAAAGAAATCAAGGCAACTGTGTTCACAAAAGAAGTTATATTAAATAAAGTGGAATGACGCAGGGAATAAGTATTGAACACATGAAGAAAAAGAGGTGCAAAAAGGCATCAAAAGCCAAGAAGCCAGCTGAAATCCATCAGAATTTAGGAAGCTATCCCATCCCCAATCAGTGTAAATTAATTTCAGCTGGTTAAGTCCTGACTGATAGCCTTTAGAAAGATCTGTGAATATCAGATTGTCACACCACAAAGAACTCATGATGGTAAAAGCAAAGAGCTTTCTCTACACCTTCGTAATGCACTCAACTGACATGAGCTCTATGTCCACTCACCTCGCAAGACTCCATTGCTGAAGAAAAAGCATGTTGAAGCTTGTTTAAAGTTTGCTGCACAACATTTGGGCAAGCCAGTAAAATACTGGGAGAATACAGTCTGGTCAGATGAGACCAAAATTGAACTTTCTGGATGCCACAACACACAGCATGTTTGGAGGAAAAATTGCACAGCACATCAGCCCCAAACCACCATACCAACAGTGAAGTTTGGAGGTAGGAGAATCATGGTGTCGGGGGTGTTTTTCAGCACATGGTACAGGCAGACTTCATATAGTTGAAAGAGAGATGAATGGACAAATGTACAGAGACATCCTTGATAAGAACCTGTTGCCATCTGCCAAGATGCTGAAGATGAAACGAGGGTGGACATTTCAGCAAGACAATGATCCCTAACACACAGCCAAGGAAACTCTCAAATGATTCCAGAGAAGGAAAATAAAGCTGCTCGAATGACCCAGTCAGTCACCTCACCTGAATGCAATTGAAAAGCTATGGAATGAGCTGAAGATCAGAGTTTATAGAAGACACCCACGGAACCTTCAAGATTTCAAGATAGTTTGTGTGGAAAAATGAGCTAAAATCACTCCTGAGCAATGCCTGCACCTAGTTTCTCCATACAGAAGGCGTCTGGAAGCTGTTATTACCAACAAAGTGTTTTCTCCTAAATATTAAATAAATTTCACCAAGCGTGTTCAATACTTATTCCCTGTGCCATTCAACTTTATTAGAAATAACTTCTTTTGTGAACACAATTGCCTTGATTTCTTTTTATGTATGGATTACTTGGGTTGTTACTGATATCTGGTGAAAATCTCAGGTCAATGGCTCCATCAGAAATATGTTTCATGAGAAAAATATTGACGAGTTCAATACTTAGTTTCCCCGCTGTATATACTTATGTTAGAAGAAGCCATCTCTATTGTCATTCATTCTATACAGCCAATCATGTACAGTTGAACGAAATTACGTTTCTCCTATCTACAATGTCAATCACATGTAGAATCAGAAGGGTCGCTGCCATCAACAACTTCTCCTTCCCCCATTCTATTATGCTGAGCACCAAGCAAGAAGGCGGGAAGTACCTTATATTGTCTTTGGTATGACCCGGCCGGGACTTGAACCCCCAACCTCCCGGTTGTGGAGTGGATGCTCTATCAACTAGGCCACCACTCCAGTGGCAATATTATTAGAAAGCACTACATAAATTTCCACTGCAGATGACACACGATTATATTTGTCAATGAAGCCAGATGACAGTCATCAATTAAGCAAATTAGAGGCATGTCTTCAGGAAACCAGAGTGAGGATGACTTGCAATTTCTTACTATTAAATTCAGATAAGACTAAGGTCATTCTAGTTGGCCCAAAAAAATGTAGAAATCCTTTCCCAAATCATACACTTAGGGTGCATTCACACCTACAGGCTTTAATTTGTTTCAACTGAATCTGAGTTAGTTTTCTCTGTTAGTGCGGTTTGTTTTGTCTGGAGAGAACATAGTAATCACACTCGGGTGTGCACCAAAACAACCGTACCAAGACCACCTGAAAGTGGTGGTCTTGATTCGAATCAACTGGCAAACTCTGGTGCGGTCCTGCAGGTGAGAAAGGGACTGCACTAAAACAGGATCAGCAGCAAACGGTAAAATATTTTACGCTACTGTGGCTGAGCATGTCACGGTTCTGGAGGATTAATGAACACCATCTCCTGTACTGTCTTGATATGCTCCTTTGCCAATTCCAGTGCATTAACATGTTATTTTACATCCGTAGCCACACTTCATTTTCAAACTGTATGATTTGCCAAAAGTGGTATGCACGGAATGTAATAAACAATAAACAGGGCAATGAAACCCCCGTAGATTATGCTCCATTGTATTATTTTCTCCCCAGAAATACAGTGATGTGAAAAAGTGTTTGCCCCCTTCCTGATTTCTCATTTATCATCTGAATGGCTTAAGAAAAACAAAATGAAGACTTTGGAGTGGCCTAGTCAAACTCCTGACTTGAATCCGATTAATGACGCAGTCCAGGAACGGATAATTTTTTCGCACATGGGGAGTTGTTCAGCACTCCTTACAATAATTCCTTATACAAAGATATAGAGCGATGATAATCAAGTCAGTGGCGGTAATGCACCTGTAAGCTGGTTGCCAACCACCAATCAAATCTAAAAGAAGAAGAAGAAGAAGATGCTGTAGCATGACCTTAAAAAGGCGGTTCACGCTCGAAAATCCTCCAATGTGGCTGAATTACAACAATTCTGCAAAGATGAGTGAGCCAAAATTCCTCCACAATGCTGTAAAAGACTCACTGCCAGTTATCACAAATGCTTGATTGCAGTTGTTGCTGCTAAGGGTGGCCCAACCAGTTATTAAAAACTGCATTTTGTGTTTACTTGTGTTATCTTTGTCTAATATTTAAATTTGTTTGATGATCTGAAACATTTAAGTGTGACAAATATACCAAAAAAATGAGAAATCAGGAAGGAGGCAAACACTTTTTCACACCACTGTACATAAACACACAGTAGTAATCTTACTTCCTGTATTTACCTTTCCTGTTCTCATGACAAAAAAGCTGATCAATAAAAACAGAGAACGTTCTGACGCAAGTCTTGCAGAATTGAGCATGATGCAATTTGGACCGCTTGAATATTTGCCTGTGTGAAAGGGAACCAAACCAAAGAGAACATGATACAAAGTAACAAACTTATCAACTGATTCAAACCAAAGTAAATGAATTTAGGTGTGAAAGCACCCTTGATTTGGATTGGGTTAGTCTACGTATCTCCTAACAGTTCGGTGAAGAACCTTGAAGCTATTTTTGATCAAGATTTGTCCTTTAATTCACATATTAAACTTGTTTTTACGACTGCTCATTAGCGTAATACTGCTTGTCTCAGAGTGATGCTGAGAAACTAATCCATGTTTTTGTTAGTTCTAGATTAGATTATTGTAACTTTTTATTAGCAGGCTGTCCTAAAATGTCTCTAAAAAGTCTTCAGTTGATCCAAAATGGTGCAGCTAGACAGGCACTAGAATTAAAGATCAAATGTCTTCTGTTTTGGTTTTATTTAAAAGATCTGATAGTACCTTATCATCATAACACTCCCAAAATGCAGGATTACTTGTAATATCTAGAATCTCTGAAAGTAAAATGGGAGGCAAAGCTTTCACTTTTCAGGCTCCTCTCCTATGGAACCAGCTGCCAATCTGGATTCAGGAGTCAGATTCGATCTCTGTTTTTAAGAATAGGGTTAAAACCTTCCTTTTTAGCAGCCTATAGTTAGGGTGGGATGATGTGACCCTGAATCCTCCCTTAGTTATGTTGCTAATAGGTGTAGACAGCCGGGGGACCTCCAACAATACACTGGGCTTCACTCCTTTCTTCCCTCTTAATGTAATATTTTTGCTGATCATTAACATCTGTTTGTTCTCTCCCACAGACTGAATCCCCATCGTGCTGTTTGCTCTCCACATGTCTGTTCTTTTCTTCTTCTTCTTCTCTATCCCCTCACCCCCAACCAGTCGCAGCAGATGACTGCCCCTCAATGACCCTGGTGGTGCTGGAGGTTTCTTCCTGCTAAAAGGGAGTTTTTCCTCTCCACTGTTGCCAGCTGCTTGCTCACAGGGGATCACCTGATTGTTGGGGTCTTTCTGCAATTGTGGGGTTTTCCCCTACAGTTGAAAGTGCTATGAGATGACTGTTGTTGTAAAATGGTACTATATAAATAAAGTTGAATCGAATTGAACTGAACTTCAAATGCAGCTAGAAGGGTGTTGACGATGAACAGTACAATTTTATATGCTGAAATTCAGAACAGGGCACAATTTCAACTTCCCACTGTCAGCATGAGTCAGTTACTATATTGCAATCCACCTGAGCTTGTTTGCCACTGCTAAAAACCAGACTTTAGGCTTTGAGACTTGGCCTCAACAAAAGCTGAGGACAGCAGTTCACCAGGTAGTTGCTGACTGGATTTACAGTGAAATATTAAATATGACGATTTTATTTCACTTGATGTAGGTGGCTTGGACTTTGGGCCAAAGTCTTTACTCAGAGATGGACTGTCTGAACTCGCTCTTGTACTTAGCTTTTACCTCTCTCATTTTGAACCTGTCACCTCCCATCTGCAGTATGGAAAATAGTGTAGGCACGCCCCCTGTTCGGCACTGCAGTACTTGGTTATGGCGAGAGCATGACAGTGAGATATAGAGCATTCTGACCCATTAGACTCTCAACCAATTTATTCAAAAGGTTTGCCATAACTCAGTCACAACAAAGTGGAACTACTGGCAAGCAACGCTGGAGTAAGATTATTTATTCATCCACATTTATTCAAGGTTTTTTTTTCTAGCACTTTGGTAGTTTGTGGGTCTGTAAGTGCATGCACCTTGGTAGCATCCAATACAAATCAAAGTCTAGTTAAAAAAATGAAGTCTACATTAAGATTAATGAGCTGTACATACAAAAGAAAAAGCCTACTCTACCAAAAGCAGAGATGATCTTTTCTTTCACTTTAGACACGTGTTTTCATTTGAAGACAATATAGAATTTTCTTTGTACTGAATACTGCAACAGAATTTGACTTTTCAAATGTTGTAGAGGGCAAATATATTACAGCAACATTTAATATCATAACAAATTAAACTGATTCAAAATCAATACCCCAATGTCTTCATCTGAGTGTGCCAAACCCTTAAGCAGACAATTATCCTTTACTGATTGACAGAATCAGTCTCCCAAATGGACTGGTATTTTGTAAATGGATTAGCATTATGTACATGAAGCTTACAGACCATTCAAACTGCATTTCTTATTGTTAGCTACACTCAGGGCCAAGAATAATTCAGCATGCAGACCAGTGGAGCTGTGTTACAACCAATTCTGCAATAAAACCCAGAATTGCAGTATTTTTATTGCAAAACTGGGTGGGAAACTGACAAAACTCTTGTTGCAATTAAATGTCAACCAGTTTTCAAACAAAAAACTAGAATTGCAATCAACTTTTTCAACAACAACAAAATTCCAATTCACGCATTTGTCTGTGTTCTAAATTGTTCCAAATATGCTTGAACGCTACACCAAGATAATACGGTATATAATATATAACCCTTAGCATGAACTTTGCACAAACGTTTCAGATATATTATTTTTCTGTTTTCCATCAGTATTTATACTTGATCCATGGACATAACCCACCTAGTAATTAAGAATATATTTTTAAAAATAACTTTGTTTTTCGGAAAAAGAAAATCCTACGGTGGCCCAGAGAGCTCAACAAAATGCAGATGCAAAAGCAAAACAGCACAAATACAATAGCATGGTAACGTTCGTGTCAATGATAACGTTAGCATGAATGCTACTAAACAGCTGCATAATAATGTTAGCATGTTAACTAACATTAGCATTGACACGAATGCTAACGTTGGCACTGATGCTAACATTAGCATGTATTTGTGTTGTGGCTTTTGTATTTTGGTGAGCTCTCTGGGCCACCATAAAATTCTAACTGATATCTGTTAGTATCAGAAATCATTTCAACCATGTTCTTTACACAGTATGACAATGATACGTATGTGAGCCTCAATGGGTGTATTAACAGTTCTTGTAAATTGCTTTATATATGTGATGTTTGTAAAGTTCGAATGGCCGTATATTGTAACAAAGGGTAACATAATTTGGACAAGCTGAGAATTGCAATAACTGTATTGCAAAACTGGTTGGCAACTAATTGCAAGAAGAGTTTCATCAGTTTCGTCATCCCAACCAGTTTTGCAATAAAATGGAGTGATAATAGCCATGAGAATCAAGTCAGTGGAGGTAATACACTTGTAAGCTGGTTGCCAACTGCCAATCAAATCTAAAAGAAGAAGAAAATTATTGCAATTTGGGTTTTATTGAAAAAGTAGTTGGCAACACGTTCCAATAAGAGTTTCATCAGTTTCCTCATTCTAACCAGTTATTGCAAAACTGGTTGTAACAGAGCTGGCCTTCTAATTAGTGAAGAACCTGCACTCCACTGGTTAGGTGGGTACAGAGCACTGGAGGGTAATTCTTCCTTTGATAATGAAAGCCAAGAAGAAAATGGATAGATCATTCTAGCATATCTATGATTTAACCTTTTAGTTTTTCTCTTCTTGGTCTTTATAGGGAATAGGTAATTTCCAATTGTGAGCAAATCCTTCTCTGGCTGATTTGATAGATGTGAAAGGGACATGATACGTCCTGTCAAAAATGTGGACAGCCGAGGTTGGGGTGGGGTGGGGGTCACTGACAGTTACAGGCAGCTTAGACAGGTGGAGGGAGGAGGAGGAGGAGGGCGCCCAAGAAAGAGTGACAGGTCCACAGAAGCCAAGGTAGTGGGAGTATAGACATGCGTCCCAGTCCGGCAGGTATACACATACAGATATGATCTCAGTCCACCTAATCATGAACTGGACAGTTAAGCTTCCATTTTGATTGCTTCCGTGAGTTAAAGGGGAAAAGAAAAAAGGACCTCATCTCTGAGAAAGCTTTTGCAACATGGCAGCTGTCTTTCCTGATAGACCCAGCCAAGTAGAAAGATAGTCTCAGAGCAAAATTGTGTGTGTATGTGTGCATGTGTGACAGATAAAGACAGAAAGCAAAAGAGAGAGAGAGAGAGAGAGAGACTGGTGGTGTGTATGTCTGTGTGTGTGTGTGGGGGGGGGGGGGGGAGGTTGCTGCTCGTCTCTAATGCAATGTACATATGTGCCATTCTGACTAGCGGCAGCTGTGGCCAAGAGAAGAAGAGAAAGTGAGGAAAAGAGGAGCGGAGTGATGGACTCCCCTCCCTCCCAAGAGGTCGATGACATCAATAAGGAGCTAATAATCCTGCCTCGAGCTACCTCGGAAGGGCAATCCACCGCAGTCTACCCCTTCTCCTCCTCATCATACATCTCACTCTCCACATCCCCCAAAAGACCACAAGCAGGCAGGGGGAAGAGAGGAGGATGGATAGGGAGGTGCTCGGAGGAGAGGGAACAGAGACATTTTGCTCTGCCTCACGTTTATGTATTGATGAGGCCCACTCTGGGCCGTCTGCTATTGATTGCGTCTTCTTTTCTTTGGGGCTTCGGCGTTTGTTATGGGAGGCACGTACAGGCAGCTATGTGGCATATATACGTACGCGTGATCATGAGTGCATATATCACTTCACACCTGATTGACAAATGCATGATTAGCGGAAAGCATGCACCAGATAGCTTCCCATAGTTCATATGGATGCGTATGTACGTACTGGCTGTGAGTCACCTGCAAGCACGTCTAGACATACCTCAATACACACTTGCACAACAGAATACAGTTGGCAGATGTTAGGTAGCAAGACAAGGAGCCCAAACAGAGCAAAATGTGGTCAACTATATGTCAAGCGAAACCAGGGCCCCCCTCCTAAATTAGCTTATGGAAAAGAAATCTGATATAATAAACTTCCACAGCAAAAAAGATCGGAAGACGCATACAGGATGAATCATAAAAGCAGCATGTGGCCGATGAGCTGATATTACATTCGTCTGTGTGTGCTTGTTTAGATGCAGGCACACATACCTCACACACACAGACACACAGACACACACACACACACACACACTTACCTACAGGAGAAAACCATGATGTCATCTTTTTTCTACCCTGTGTATTACAGTATTGACTTGCAGTAGTCAAAGTTAACCAACTAATGCCACCTAGAGGTGAAAAACTACAACTGCAGCCATAAGGGAACAGCACACTGTACAGTTGGGAAGCCGATTACATCATCATCATCACAGGGCATGAGATTATATGTAAAAGTTTAAGCTTTTATCACAGGGGAGCTTTTGAGTTAGAAGGAACTGGTTTCTGCACAATGCAAAACACATTTTTCTTCCACATAAATGGACATTATTAAACAGCCCAAAAGAAAAATGAATGCTATAATCTAATTCCAAAATATACCTGATGTTACCACACCGCCACAGATGTGTCTGGATGTGAAGTACCTTTGCTTAAAGTCCCACCAGACCTGCATCACTTACACACATAGATGATCATCCAACACGCTCAGAGCTTCTTTTCCTCCCACACTGCTTTCTCACCTCTTTGGTGACGTTGTCCTGGACCAGGCTGTAAAGGGGCACCACGCGGCTGACCTCCAGCAGGACGGGGATGGGGGAAGGCTGCTCTCCGCTCCTGCTGTTACCGCCACGGCCTCTGCCCGAAGTCCCTCCCATCGAGGCCTGGTGATGGCACAGGTGGCAGCCGGCTGGACAACTGCCCTTCTCCTCGCAGCGGATGTCCACGCCGTTCACCATGTCATCAGACAGCAGCTGGCTCTTCTGCAGGGCCAACAGGTAGCTGATAAAGGGGACCGACTTCAGCTCACGCCGGCCACCTCCACCAGCTCCCTGGTCTGTTGCCTCTAGAGAGGGGTGGGGTGTGGGTGAGGGCAGAAGGAGACGCAGATATAAATGAAGAGTTAAACAATAATCAGTTTCATACATATTATAGGAGGTACGGTGCAACAAAGAAGAAAACAACTAATCCTTTACTGTCATCTGCTTTTTTAGACAAAGGGAGAACAGCAGGGGAATAAACTGTGACTGGCTTTTCCTCCTGAGTGTCAATTACTGCTGTGTGATGCTCTCTCTGCAGTTTTGGGGGAATTGCTTTTCATCATTTCCAAAGCAATAAGAAAACACGCTGTGTGGAAGTAAGAGGAAATGACAGAACAGGGGGAAACTGCTGTAAGCAGACATACAGCCTGCACATACCACAGTAGACCACATCTAAACGTTCACTTACAAGATCATCGGACAAAAGTAACAATTAAGACAAAGAGGCATTAACGTTTGGCTTAAGATTTCAAATGTGTCTTCCTGCATGCTGACTGCAGTTTAGCAGTATTTCTACAAAAAACTACTGTGCAACATGTAAATAAACATGTAGAATTAAACATTTTGCTATAGTTTGAAAATGTTAAGTTCTCCGAGGCATAAAAAGAGCTTACTCTGTAAGTGCACCCACCAATACATACAAAACTATTAGAACAGGGGATATTAAGATAGCACATTACTCACGAGAGACTTAAATTTTAAAATCAGTGCACAAATGTCACATCCTCAACTGTAGCAATTACCTGCTTTAAAAAAATATTTAGATGATGTACAATATTTTTGATGCACTGGAAGGAAAAGGAATGAAAGTCAGTAAAAGCAGGAGTGGCAGAGAAGTATGTGAGGGTGGTGCAAGACATGGATCATGGACAGGGCAGTGAGACGGGGGTAAGGTGTGCTGCAGGAGTGACAGATGGATTCAAGGTGGGGGTGGGGTTACATCAGGGATCGGCTCGGAGCTCCTTTCTGTTAGCTATGGTGACAGACAGGCTGACAGATGAGGTCAGACAGGAGTCTCTGTGTACCATGATGTTCACAAACGACACTGTGATGTGTAGCGAGAGGAGTGAGCAGGTGGAAGAGAACCTGGAGAGGTGGTGGTACGCTCTAGAGAGAAGAGCAATGAAAGTCAGTAGAAGCAAGCCAGTAGAAGCAAGACAGAATACATGAGTGTGAATGAGAGGGAGGCAGGTGTAACAGTAAAGACGCAAGGAGTAGAGGTAGTGACGGTACATGAGTTTAAATAACTTTGGTCAGCCATCCAAAGTAATGGAAAATGCACAAGAGAGGTGAAGACGAGAGTGCAGGCAGAATGGAGTGGGTGGAAACGAGTGTCAGGAGTGCTTTCTGACAGAAGGATAGCAGCTAGAGTGAAAGGGAAGATTTACAAGACGGCAGCGAGACCTGCTATGATGTATGGTTTGGAGACGGTGGCACTGACGAAAAGACAGTAGGCAGAGCTGGAGGTGGTAGAATTGAACATACTAACATTCCTATTGGGAGTGACTAGGACAGAACAGGATTAGAAATGAGCACATCAGAGGGACAGCTCAGGTTGGGCTGTTTGGAGACAAAGTAAGAGAGGCAATGCTGAGATGGTTTGGACATGTGCAGAGGAGGGATAGTGGATATATTGGACAAAGGATGTTGAAGATGGAGCTGCCAGGCAGGAGGAAAAGAGGAAGACCACAGAGAATATTCATGGATGTAGTGAAGGAGGACATGGAGAGGGTTGGTGTGAGAAAAGAGGGACAGGATGAAATGGAGGCAGATGATCTGCTGTGGCGACCCCTGAAGGCAGCAGCCAAAAGAAGATGATTCATGTGACTCAGTCCATATGTGTGTCTATATGGTGACTTCATAAGCAACAGTACAGCACGTAAACAAGCTCAATAGGTGGCCCCTGTGTCCTATTCCCTTCCTGAGGCAAAACAGACCTGCAATTGTCTCTAGAAGTGAGACAGAGCTGCTGTCACCCAGCTCTAAGACCGAATCTCCTTTATTACGGATGCGGTCACTCTTCTTAATGCATCATCATTTTTTTTAACTCATTCAGCATTACAACAGATGTCTTTCTGTGAAGAAAGTACACCATATTTTAGGTATGCATACCATTTCTGTGAGCTGTGAATACATGAAAATACAGAAATTTCAACCATGTGTTTTTGTCCCATTTAAGAACAGTCCAGCGGTCTGGGCCTGTCCTCTGTGAGTCCTGCTCCCTGGGTTCTGCATGATTCTGACGCAGCATCTACTGTGATGACTCAATGACTCAATCATTAGTGGAGGCTGAGAGTATCTGAGGTCGATTTCCTCACTCCGTCTTCAGCTCTAGGGGTACCAGTGTCCAGGTGGTCGAGAGGTTCTGTTAGATCATCTCTACAGCAATTGCTCAGGAACATTCTGAGAAGCACAGAGTTCTAGGTGTTTTTTTTTATTATTTTTGTCCATGAAAATAGGTACCATAGGTTCTGCCTCAAGACCAGGGGCTCTCGGAAAGCACTGAACCTTTCTGATGATGTTGGTGTCTAAATGACTTTTGAGGTTCAGGCCACAACCTCTTATCAGAAACAAGCGCTACTCGCAGTTATTCATGGAAAGCGAAGGAAGTCCATAACTACTGGTGGACCCATATAATATATAAGCACACAGCAAAAAAAGCAGCAAAAACATTGTCCTCTATCTGGAAACGGCAGCTGATGTGTCACTTCTACATACAGCCATCCTGAACGTGATCACATCGTCAAAGAAAAAAGATTCCCAAAAGACTGTAGAAGAGTTCAGAGGATAGTTTTATTAAAAAGGTCCCAGTACTGTGTGGTGCAAAAGGGGTTGTTTTTGCACCAGATTTCCCTTATGTGCATCTTGTCCTATTTGACAAAAATGTGATATTAACATGATAGCTTAGACGTTCAGAGAGGGCTGTTGGCGGTCACGGACCAACACAAATGCACCCAAAAGCACAGATCAAGTAAAAAAAAAAAAAAAAAAGGATCACACCATACCATAAATATATATGTATATATGGAGACAGATTTTATACAGGCAATAAGAGCTTGAGGCCTGAGGAAAATTCCCCTTTCATTTCATATTGCAAAGACATAAAAGGAGGTGAAATTTAGTGCCAGTGTTCTCACAAGAGCCTCGCTGATTAAAATGTCTTTGTAAACTCTTTGCGTCATAATTACCCTTTGAGGACGGATCCCCTTCGGTCAGAGGTTGTGTCGCTCACGCAGCAACGTTCAGCATTAGTGTCGGGTTTCTCCCAGTGGCAATTTAATGCAGATGTATTTAGACGTGTTTACTACAGCTAGTAGTGCTTTTGCTTTTCAGTAAAACAGCTGTTCTCTATCCACACATACTGGCAAATTTAACAAGACTTTGTGACATTATATACAAAGCATTACAGTATATAAACTTTTAACTTGTATGGAGAATGATTTTTATTTATTTTTTATTCTCATACACAGATCTCTTTATAACATTTACGAAATATCTTTATCAAAGAAATACAGAGTTTGTTTTTGGTTTTAAGTCACAACAACATTGTAACTCTGTTTTGGATCTTTGTCGTGTTTCTCAAATCGACCTTATGCAGTTTTTAAAATTATTTTTTGAGGAGCACTGTGGTGAATTTTTTTTAAAGGTTGCTAAAGTTAAGGGGTATTATTTTTCCACACAAAAGAGTGTCCTTGACTTTAATGTTGTTTCTAGTTATGAACACCTGAGAAAAAGTACAAAGTTTCCCCAAAAACTGTGTTGCAGCAGTCATCGGCTGTGTGCACAGCACCCGCAGAAACCTTAGAATAGACTACACTGACATCTAGTGGTATTACTCTATAATTACTGGCATGGGTTGAAAGCACACCTTATCATTATACTTTCTTAAATGCAGACAACCTTTGGCTTGCATCTTTGGCTCTTTCTGTGACACTCATTTAGAGCAGGTATTTGTGCATCATTTTCCCGATTTTGGAGTTAGTGGCACCAACATCCTGGACTGGGCTGCCATGATCCCTTTGTTCAGTCACAGGAGGGTTTTAAAAATGACTAAAAACTTTCTGTTTAAATGGAGTTGTACAATGTCATCATCTACTTGTGTAACTGACTGTATTTTATTTACTATTCCATTTTCTTTGTTGTTGAGTTATATTTTTTATCTGAAATGCTTTGCAAACTGCAAGCTGGTGTCATTAAAAAAGAAGAAAACGAGAGGAAATGGGCAACTGGTTAAAAAAATACTGCATACAGTGTGTTCAGTACCAAAATGAACACAACACTTTTGCTCAATTGTTTTTGCTCAATTTTTAAGTTTGAAGCACAATATTAATAATTTTCCTTTGCACACAAAGCCATATTACAATCATATTTGAAATAAATTCCTCCCTAAAGTTGTGTCACTAAGCGCCTGTCCATTGACAGGATAATCCATCACAAAGGTAGGCAGCATGTCAAGATAATAAAAAAGTACATGATTGCTGCACAGCAGCAAAGATGGGCACTGGACTGTTCACAGTAAAAAGCCACCTAGTAGTGTACAGTTTCATCTTGACAAATGGGATGAACTGCCTCAGCAAAGGAGGCCGTGTTTTCAGTCATTTGTCTGGCTTTCTGTCTTTTAGCAGATTTACAAAAGCAGAGAGCCAGTTTTATTGAAATGCAATGCAAGGCAAGACTTTTTTTTAACACACTGATTAATTTCTCTGAGAATTCTGCACTGAATTTGCTGACAAAATGAAAATGAAGGTAGGCTTTGGGTAAGCCTGTCATTTAGTGTGCAGCCTACAATTTGGTATGGCTCCAAATTCAAAAAGTGTTGGCAGGAGGTATGTACTCTCTGCAGACTTAGCAGCAATACGGAGAAAATACAGACATATACAGCAGTATATGCAGAAATATCACCCTATAATTCAAGAAATCTCTGTCTGCGTGTGTGTGTGTGTGTATCTGTGTGTCAGGATCATAGGACTTGCTAAAAGATCATAGGATCGCCTGTGATGCTCCATTGATGTCTACATGATGTCTATATGACGTCAAAATAGACCATAGGACTGATGTTCCTGTGATCTCTACATGATGTCTACATGACGTCATATAGTCACCATAGTATGGCGTGATCAAAGGCAGGCATTACTGAATGGGTGGTGACGTGCTTGCTTACACCTGCATTCTACGGGCATGCAGAAATACTTGCTTATACTTGGTTTCTACAGGCGTGCACAGGTGTGCACTAGTACACAGCAATGTACATAAACTCATACATTGATAGAAATTACCTGTCTATAATGTGGTTACTGCCACAGACATTTGCAGCTATATTAAAAAATACTTTTGAAGTTAATGGTTTTTCTGTGACCTTCACAAAGAAGCTGTGATACATTTGGTCTTGTTAAAGAAAAAAACTGGAATAATTATCATAATGGAATAACAAATAATTTTTTTTTTAAAGAAAATCACGCGGCCTCCTTTTCGCTAAGCGGCGCTGCACGTGCTCAGCCGATGACCGATTCCTTCCGCTTTCATTCTTCCGCACGTGACCACTGCAGCCAATCAAAAGAAGCGCCACCGCAGCTGTGTGCGTATGACGTCACTTCCCGGCTCTGGGCACGTAGCCGTTAATACTGCAGTCCCTGCAGCGGCAGAAAAACAGTCCGCCCATCAAGATAGCTGTGCATTTAACAGGCAGACGGCGACCCGAAGGTAATGTTACAGAGTATAAATGTCAAAAAAAAAAAAAAAAAGAGCCACTGTGATGAGTCCTGGTGCTTAAATTTTAACGCACGTCTTTTACTGTTCAGCCATATTATTGAGTAACACTGCAGCCGCTGTGCTGTGTCTAACCTTAAGGACACTGACAGTGTTTGTGGATCCGAGCTTCTTTACAAAGTATTTAATTCTGTTTTGAGAGGAGAATGGGGTGCGCCTTTACTGTTATATATGCCATAACAATGAGCTAGCTTTTTTTTTTTTTTGCATTGCTTGTCATTAGCATGGCACTGCTGGCACATTAAAGCTTGCCAAGTGAAAATTATCAGCTTTATTTCCATAGCATAGTTGAGACCAATCAGATGACATGTAGGTGATGTAATCTAATGGGGACGTGCACGTCTTCTAGACAGGCTTCAGATATAACCGCTCACAGAAGTCTGTCCTCAGCCTAAAGGTGGGCTACATAGTGCATAGAACTACAGTAGCTCTATTCGTTACATTAGACGTCCACTCTTTTGGTGCATCTGCACTTGTTTTGTCTGGTGAGATAAATAAGAACTTCTCATTCAGAATTTCAAGAGAAAGATTTTAATAGCTGATTTAAAATTATTTGTTTAAAGGTGCAGTGAGTCACTGCAAACAAATAACATATTAAAAACTTTGTTGATCGCAAACTAATCATTGAATAAGCCATTTGTGACTATGTGGTAAGCCCATATACACTAAAATGTACACTGCAAAACAAATCTACCTACGGGTACAAATAAAGGAACCTGAACCTGAACCTGAATTATTCTGCTATAGTCAAAGCCGTGCTATAAATCGATTTTAAACCAGAATTCTACTTATTTTGTTTGGACAGTGTTAAAAAATTAAGATTGCTAAAATAAATTTAGCCTTTCACTAAAGTAAATATGTTAGCCTGTAGCTCATAAGGGTGTCACTTTCATTTATTTTACAAGAACAAGATGGCTTTGCACTTCCATCCATCCATCTTCTACCACTGTTCTGGAGGTCTGGGTCACAGAGGCAGCAGCTCAAGCAGCTGCAGGGGGCTCCAGGGCTTTGCACTTTGACTCCTTTATTTTTTTTAGACGTTAATTTCGTAAAAGTTATGGTAGCAATTTATTTAATTGGAAATTTGTGGATTTATCATTGTTTGATCAAACCTTTATTTGAAACCAGGTTTGGTTAAAGCCAGGTTTTTGCTTTATTCTTAACAGGGGATCATGTTTGTTTATGTTTGTTCTGAAATAAAAAGAACATGCTTGAAATAATTCTTTGGCTTTTGTAGGTTAAAAAACATTTATTAAAATTGAGAATCAAATATGGCATAAAAAAAAAAAAATCTTGTTTTTGGTCATCGCCCTTCTTTTAGTGTAGTCATGGTTGGAAAACAAAAATGCTATTGGATCCAGTCACAGAAACTGAAACTTATACCAGTTTATGTTTTGAAGAATTTTGGCAACTGACAGCCGCCGTCCCTCCAGAATTGAGCAGTGAGGGTTGGCTGGAAGGAATTTCAGATTGTTCACTTGACTATTAGACGTCAGTAATAACACACCGCACCTTTACAATATTTGGTATGTGCCTCCTCGGTTATTAAGCATCAGCTGACAAAAGTCAGAGTCGCTGCACCATTCTTCTATGTCTGCAGCGTACAGAATTTCACACAAAAGGGTAAAATGTCATAAACTATTTTTTTCTTGTCTGTCTTTTCTCTCCACACTCATGAAAAGGACCATAATGGCGACTGCATCTCTGGACCCAGATCTAATGAGGGAGGTTCTTGAATGTCCTATCTGCTTGGAGACCTACAACCAGGATCAAATGAGGCCCAAACTTCTGCAGTGTGGTCACACAGTGTGTCGGCAGTGCCTAGAGAAGCTGTTGGCAAACACCATCAATGGCGTCCGGTGCCCCTTCTGTAGCAAGGTCTCCCGTATGAGCAGCATCTCCCAGCTCGCCGATAATCTCACCGTGCTCAAGATCTTAGACTGCACCATGTCCTGCAGTGCTGCTGCCGCCGCTCTAATGTGCAAGTCCTGCGGCAGCCGCCTTCCGAGACAGTACTGCCACGATTGCTCCACAGTTCTCTGCGAGTTCTGTAAAGGGGAGGGCCACCTGCATCAAGGTCATTCAGTCCAGCCGATAAGGGTGGCGGCAGAGCTGCGCCGTAAAGACCTGGGCCTTAAGCTGGCAGCTCTGCGGGATGTTATAGGTGAAATTCAGAAGAAAAAGTCAGCAATTGAAAACATTTCTAAGTCCTTCAGGCTAAAATATCGCACGGTTCAGCAGGACTACACCACAGGTGAACTCCGTCTTCAGGAGGAGCTCAGCAGGTCTAGACGGGCTTTTACTGCCTCCATGGCAGAAGTAGAAAAGCTTAATGCACAAGTTCTGGAGGAGCAGTCGTATCTTCTCAACATTGCAGAAGTAAAGGTGGTGTCACGCTGTGATTATCTGACAATGCGAGCGAGACTCAGCGATATCGCTTTGCTCAAAGATGATGCCGTAGACAGTGATGATGAGGATCTGGATCTGAGGAGCAGTTTACCCACGATGTTTCAGCTCCAAGAGCCCAAGTTAGTGAGAACGGACCAGGGTAAGCAAGTGGAAGTGGGCCAGCTAACAATAGACGCTTACACCGTCAATATGGACGATAATCAAAGTGAGTTAGAAATCGCACTTGAAGGTGATGTAGAGGGAGGAGCTGGGGCAGGAGGGGCTACAGGTGGGGCAATGGGCATTCCTGTGGACCTTTATAGAGACATTGACATGGTCACAGCTGTAGATGAGGGAGTTTGTGGTTCACCAGGTAGCTTTAAGTCAAAATCCTTGGATGCAGGAGGGGGATCACCTGGTCCGGCCACGGTGAGTTCAGGGCCTCCAATCTGCCAGTTCGTCAAGAAAATGGGTAGTAAGGGAACGCTGCCCGGCCTTTTCAATTTACCCGTCAGCATCTGCGTGACACCACAGGGCGAGGTGCTTGTGGCAGATCGTGGCAACTGCCGCATTCAGATTTTTAACCGCAAGGGTTTCCAGCGCGAGATCCGGCGCAATGCAAGTAGCATAGACAACTTTGTCCTGAGCTTCCTTGGGGCCGATCTGCCCAGCCTTATCCCTTTATCCATCGCCGTGACTCCTCAAGGGCTGATTGGTGTCACCGATAACTATGACAACTCGGTTAAAGTCTACACAATGGAAGGGCACTGTGTCGCCTGCCACAAGAACCAGCTGATTAAACCCTGGGGAATCACCGCTACGCCTTCAGGTCAGTTTGTCGTGTCGGATGTGGAAGGCGGCAAACTGTGGTGCCTCGCTGTGGACCGCAACGTAGGAGTGGTCAGCTACAGCCGATTGTGCGCCGCCGTGCGGCCAAAGTTTGTGACGTGCGACGCAGCCGGAACGGTGTATTTCACCCAGGGGCTGGCCGTGAACTTCGAGAAGCGCCACAACGAGCCCCACCTGGAGGGCGGCTTCTCCATCGGCTCAGTGGGTACCGATGGCCAGATCGGCAAACAGCTCAGCCATTTCTTCTCGGAGTCAGAGGACTTCCGCTGCATCACCGGCATGTGCGTGGACGCCAACGGAGACCTGCTGGTCACGGACAGTGGCAGGAAAGAAATCCTTCAGTTTCCCAAAGAGGGCGGATTCAGTGTTTTAATCCAAGAAGGACTCACCTGCCCCGTGGGAGTGGCCACAACCCAGAAGGGCCAGCTGCTGGTGCTCGATTGTTGGGACCACTGTGTCAAAGTCTACACGTACGCTCAGAGAAGGCATTCTTCTACTTCCTGAGCGTGGAGATTTAATCGGGCTTTATGCAAGCTTGGAAAAGGAAGAACACATTGCTGCTTGCTGATGGTAACTTTATTTTGACTGCTGAACAAGTCTCACTTCCACTTCTTTTGGATTATTAAAAAAAAAACTGTTTAGTCAGTCTGGGCTCAGTTTAAGATACTTAATACATGTTTTTATTTCTATGGATGACAACAGAAAAAAAAAATCCAGTGCAACATTTTAGATCAAAGCTGCCTCGTTGAAATGAGCAAAAGAAGCGACTCATGTTTAAGCTACTGAGGCGCCAAGTAAAGAAAATCCTCTGTTGTGTTGCCGGTACATTTATCATATCCAGGCACACTGCGCTCCATGTGCACCTTTTACCAATTTGACTCTATTTTGCACTTGGAGTGGAAAAATAGTTGAAAGTGAACTCACATATAGTAAATACAAGCATACCGAGGCTTCTGGCCTGTGAAGCACTTTATCGACACACCACTGTTTTCTAGTTTAAGAATTTAGTAGCACACAGTAATATTATTGATGCTTTTCTGCACTGTTAGCTGATGGCGAAACAGTACCAGCATTTATTCAGTTAACAGTTACAGTCAGGGAACATGAACATACTACTATGTTGCATATTCGAAATAAAATATTGACAGAAATTGAACTGTAGGGAGCCTGTAGGCTAATACAAGAGGGAGGAAGTGAAAAACAAAAGTGCATAGTGGCAAAGCATAACTTTTGTTAGAGCTCATTAAAGGAAGTTATGAAATTTCAATCAGAATTTGGGTTACTGAATGACAGGGTTACATCTGGGTTTAGAAATGTTTTATACACCGTCTGCAACACAAAACAGCTGAAAATATTCCAGAGTAATTTTTGGTATCAATGATATTTTCTAAGGCCCTTTACACAGACAGATCTTTCAGTGATCTCCAAAAACCTTGACAAAAGCCATTTCTGTGCATATGTTTGGGAGATGTTTCAGTAACTTTCATGGCAATATTTGAACATCTATGAAAGATCCTTGATAGATCACAGAGACCAGAAGAGATCATTGAAGGATCATTTCTTGGGTGACCAAAAAGATGCATATATGTGAGAGGTTTCAAGTGCTCTTTTACCTGCTTTACACAGGGGTAGAGATCATTGAGAGACTGTTGAAAGATGGGAAAAAAAAAGGTCAGCTATCATTGTGTGGTCAAGGAGCATTTGTCATTAGCAATCTCTCAACGATCTCCACCCCTGTGTAAAGGGGGTATGAGCAAACGTCGCCCAAATCCAGTGTGATCTATATACCCCATTCTCTGTTTTTAAACCCCTCCAGCCACTTTCCACCCACAGCTTGCCTTCACTACTAAATTGCTACAAGTCAAGCTCACTCAAGTGTAAGCACGATGAAATTTTTGTCTTCTCCTTCAGATTATAAGATAAGAAACCTTTATTAGTCCCACAATGGGGATATTACAGGATTGCAGCAGCAAAGGGATGGCATGTCACTGCTGTTTATTTCAGTAAGATTTCACATAATTTTCAGAACTCTTCATTCCCTCCTGTTTTCAACAAAGGACTGTTGTAAATTCCCTGCTGACCTCTGTGGCTTGAAAGGCCTTTAAAAGCTCAAGGATCTGTTCCATCAGTTCTACAGAGGGCATGCCGTCCCCTATATCTTACACTTATATATGAACAACTCCTTGTCGCTGTGCCAGTATAGTCGAGTCTAAATCAATTCAGCTCCCAGATGACATTAAGGATAAGAACGCAGCAGCAGCAGATGTCCATAACTTTGGGTAATGTTTACAAACTGTGTTCTCAAACCTGATATTTATTCCAGACGGCTCGCTCAGCGCTATTGTTTCCTAATGCCTTGCCTTCTGGGTTCACGATTTTTGTCGGATCACAGCTGGCAGGAGTGTTCAGAATAGCACTACTAGGATAAAGGAGAGCAGAAAAATCCCGCCAGCGTTGCACCCTTAAATCTGACTTTGTCACACTAAGTTGGTTCTGTGTTGCTGCGTCTCCCTCAGGTTTTTAACTCGACCTTAAATAACTGGCAACTGTTTTCATGTGTCGGCTCAGTACAAACAGCAGCCGTATACGGTGCGTTTAGCTAGGTAGTGGATAGTCTACAAACTGCTCCCAGTCGGCATCTGTTCTGATTAATTTTTACTTTATTTGTGAATTTTTGGTTCCAAATGAGCTACAGGAACAGTGATACTAAAGGGCAATAAAAGGCCATAGTGATCAAAGTATTTAGTGGCCTAAATGAGAGGATTAAAAAGCTATATCAGCACTACTGTATATGTAACATATTCTGTGTCTGTAGGGTCGTATATGGTGTATTGCATACGGACTCAAATATGACCTTAACTTCACCTGGAGTCCCATCAATCAGCGACCTTCAAAAACACACCTGAGAGTCAAACATAAACAGTTCGTGGCTGTGATGTTTTTACATAAACAAAGGTAAAAACCGATCTGAGCTGAGGCAGAAGGTCAAGCCAACCCATTTTTCCTGTGCTTTTACATCTTAGGAAATAGGCGTGTTAACATTTGAAGGTGTTCTACACTTTTGATTCCAGACTCTCAACTGCATGTCATCCTCTTCAGCGTAGTTTCTTAAAGCTGTATCTACCGGTAGTCATCGCTAGGAAATCTTCAAGATTTTTACAGTGATATAACACTGCATAAAATGCTAGAAAAAATATTCAAGTGTCCTTGTGTCAGTGTGGTTAACATATATGTCTCATGCCATCTGATGTTTTGTTGTATTGCAATGCCGAAACAAAACTGTTGTGTAGCGTTATTAATTTATCAAACCGGTTTGTTATATTCCTTATATATATATATATATATATATAAAACTCAACCAAATATTCATGTCCTTTAAATGACTGATTTTTACAATGTGTTGAGCACATTGCAGACATGTCTGTGTAGTCAACATTCTTGTTTGTACCGTTGACAATCTGAGTGCAATAAACATTTACAGAAGAAATCATCAGTAATTTTGTTTCTTTGTTGGTATAACCAGGTTTCTGTTATGAAATATGAGCATATCATTTTTAGTTTATCTGTATGCCCAGTATATTTAAAGGGGTCATTGCCTGAAAAAATGGAGTGTTTGTAGGTTTGTACTGTCTGAAATGAGTCTACTGGTCACCTGATTATCCCAAAATTTTCAAAACAGTCAGTTCTCTTCAAAAAAAAAAAACAGCCTTTATGTCATTTTTCTCTCCCAGAAATTTCTGTGGAACTCTTACGTTGCATGTAGAAAAAGCCAACCCACCGCCATCCTTGAGACCAGCCCACTGTTCTGTTATTGGCCCACCTAGCTGTCTGCTATATAGATGGTGGGGTGCTATAGGTAGCCTATTAGCGCCTGAGCTATTAGCCCCCAAGCTAACACTGGTACCAGGAAGCTCGAACCGAGCGCAGCTTATATTTTCTTCAGATCTTCATCATCATCTCAGTCACCCTAATAACCATCCCTGTTACCACCTGGTTCATCAGTCCACGGTCCACAATGTGCCTTGCATCGCTCCAGCCTGTCTCCCGGTGGTTTTGCCGTGGTTCCGCAGCGGGTCACTAGTGTGCCGGTCACGGGGACCTGGTTGTGGTAACTGCCTGCGCCGCGACCCGGGGCTGCTACCTGGAGCTACTGGCTCTCACAGCCAGCTTCCCACCATCCTCCGAGCATACTCTCCCAGGCAGCGTGGGGGAGCCGCTTCGTGACGGGGCATCCCCTGGCTGGCCGTGGGAGAGGAGTGGAGTACCGTGGAGTGAGACATTGCCCTTTGAGATCCCGTGGCTTGGCCAGCGGCATCTGGTTGAGGCGATCGGTGGGTCGCCCAGCGTGCGGTGCTGGCAATTTGTTGTGGGGGGGGGGGGTGGGCCGAGGTGACGTGAGATGCATAAACGACTGCAGATCGGTGAACCATCACTGCTCATCCAAGTTAAGGAGGCTAGATGCTACTCAGCTAATGGCTAACTGATGTAAGAGGGAAGGCGGAGTTGAACAGCTGAAGGATGTTTCTTAAAGTGACGAGCTTTAATTAAATCATAGCGTTTCAAGAAAGCCAGGAAACATACAAATTTCCTTCAATAATTAAAAAAAATTAAAGAAAATGTGAACAAAATGTCAAACACGTCATTAAAGACGTGAGTGAGCTGTTAAAATGTTGGAAAAGTGCAGTCAATGACCCCTTTAAAGTAGGGCTGGGAGTTGATTACAATTTTTATCTAACTAATTGCACATTTTCTATAACCAATTGTAATTAATCACTGAAGTTAACAATGAAAAAGTATTTTAAGCTACTTTCAATTGAATTTTTTGCATAAAATATAGCTGTGACATATTCAACTAGAATACTGATAAAACAACATAAAACACTTGATAATCATGACTGTATATTAAAATAATTTCTATGACAGCAATTTGTAATCTCTTTCAGTTCATTATAAAGAGGGAGTCGATTTCTCTGCAGGACTTCCATTTTAATATTGCCATTACATTTCCTGTTTTATTTTGATATGGTCAAAGAGGAAGTTGGTGTTTCTACGTAAGCTAACTTTCCTAATTATCGCAATGCTTAAAAGTACAACAGAGCAGTTCTTAACTCATTTCCAGAACTCCTGACCTTAATGGTGAGTTAAGGCTTTTTGCTTTATATCGGATTGTGTTTTTCTCTCACAGAAACAATCCCCCTTTTCATACTTTTGAGTGAGCAGCCCTAATCAATAATGCTATGTCAGGTGTGGATGTGTGCAGGCTTTAAGCGGAGTTTGTCCACGCAGAATTAGGTTGCCCTGAGTACCAGAGGATCAGTTTAGTGTGGTGTAAATTTAAAAGCTGAAAAACAAGACCCACTCTTCTTTTAAGCTGAGCCAGCTGCCAAGACAATCCAGTCACCACTGCCAACACCATATCAGGGAGTGATCTGACAGTGTTAATTTCTAAAAATGTATTAATTGGCCCACATTACTTGAAAATGTTAATGTATTAATATTCCCAGCCCTAATTTAAATTAAACCCTTTTGCAGCTGTAGCTTACTGGATGTAGTGAAAATTAACAATTCTTTCTTTTATGTAAATGCTATAGGTTGTACTGGATAATGAGGAAATTAAATTGTATGACTGAGATGGATAATGTTGCCTTCAAAACCTGTTAAGAAAGTTCAATTTATAATAATGGCATTGATGTTACAGAAGGCAGACATAAGAAAAGCAAGAAAAATACACAAATTTTATAAAGACAACTTTATTTAAAAACTTCACTGAAATTGAAATATATAAGAAAAGTAAAAAAGCATCAAATTTCTATTAATCACTGTGGTATTAAGTGCTGTAGCAGTTTAATATTTGCAGATTTTTTTTCTTGATCATATCTTGTATAAGTCATGAGTGATGGGAAAGCCAAACAAGTGCAATTGTGTAAAAAATGAAATTAAAGTGAAATGTAAAAAAGGTTAAATAAACAACTGTCTTACATTTAAAACTATGAGTTCCGGTAGTTTAAATGTTTTGAAACTTTACTGAAGAATGAGGCATGAGTTATAATTATATCAAAACTCAAAATTATTCTCAAAACTCCCCTACAATTCAAGCCAATGTGTATTTCGAGTTGGCTCTCAGTACACATACCTTTTTGGTACTGCAACCAGAGCTGCTGCTGGGCCTTCTTGCTGGGGAAGTAGATGCTGCAGCTGAGTTCTGAGCCGTACAGGGCCTCTGACACGTAATGGCTGCCGTACTGCTGGAGAAACGCCAGCAGCTCCTCACGCGTGCTGTCTGATGACAGTGTCTTTAGCACCTTAGAGAAACCTACAATGTTAACAAACAGATTAAGCAAAAGTGAAATTTTGTATCCAGATTACCAACAGTTATCAATATTAAGGATGTGGTTGTGTTGTAAATGCACTTTTATGTACTTAATTTAGCATGCTGCGTTAAAACCAGTGACCTAGTATTGTGTATTGCCAGATATGGGGATAGTCTGGCTCCAGAAAGTCAAGGTTCAATCCCATATTTGTTCCAGCTATTCACAAATTCAGTTGATTCTGATAAGCACAGCTCTAATGAGGTCTTCTACATGGCTGTTAGCTGTCCCTATCACAATCACCTACTGTATTTTAATGAGTGGCAGGAACAAATAAAGAATGGGATTTTTACTTTCTTGAGCAATTTTGTACTGGTATAAAATCTTTCTTCCTTATTCAGCCAGTATTTGAAGGAGCTATTTGTACTAGTGTTGTCATAATAATTACTATGTCAACTTATATAAAAAATGCCTTATCAAGTTCATTTTTGTACTTATCATACAGTGGGGCAAAAAAAGTATTTAGTCAGCCACCAATTGTGCACGTTCTCCCACTTAAAAGATGAGAGAGGTCTCCAATTTTCATCATAGGTATACCTCAACTATGAGAGAGAAAATGAGAAAAAAAAATCCAGAAAATCACATTGTCTGATTTTTAAAGAATTTATTTGCAAATTATGGTGGAAAATAAGTATTTGGTCACCTACAAACAAGCAAGATTTCTGGCTCTCACAGACCTGTAACTTCTCCTTTAAGAGGCTCCTCTGTCCTCCACTCGTTACCTGTATTAATGGCACCTGTTTGAACTCGTTATCAGTATAAAAGGACACCTTGCCCACAACCTCAATTAGTCAGACTCCAAAATCCACTATGGCCAAGACCAAAGAGCTGTCAAAGGACACCAGAAACAAAATTGTAGACCTGCACCACGCTGGGAAGACTGAATCTGCAATAGGTAAGCAGCTTGGTGTGAAGAAATCAGCTGTGGGAGCAATTATTAGAAAATGGAAGACATACAAGACCACTGATAATCTCCCTCGATCTGGGGCTCCACGCAAGATCTCGCCTCGTGGGGTCAAAATGATCACGAGAACGGTGAGGAAAAATCCCAGAACCACACGGGGGGACCTAGTGAATGACCTGCAGAGAGCTGGGACCAAAGTAACAAAGGCTACCATCAGTAACACACTACGCCGCCAGGGACTCAAATCCTGCAGTGCCAGACGTGTCCCCCTGCTTAAGCCAGCACATGTCCAGGCCCGTCTGAAGTTTGCTAGAGAGCATTTGGATGATCCAGAAGAGGATTGGGAGAATGTCATATGGTCAGATGAAACCAAAATAGAACTTTTTGGTAAAAACTCAACTTGCCGTGTTTGGAGGAGAAAGAATGCTTAGTTGCATCCAAAGAACACCATACCTACTGTGAAGCATGGGGGTGGAAACATCATGCTTTGGGGCTGTTTTGCTGCAAAGGAACCAGGACGACTGATCCGTGTAAAGGAAAGAATTAATGGGGCCATGTATGGTGAGATTTTGAGTGAAAACCTCCTCCCATCAGCAAGGGCATTGAAGATGAAACGTGGCTGGGTCTTTCAGCATGACAATGATCCCAAACACACCACCCAGGCAACAAAGGAGTGGGTTAGTAAGAAGCATTTCAAGGTCCTGGAGTGGCCTAGCCAGTCTCCAGATCTCAATCCCATAGAAAATCTTTGGAGGGAGTTGAAAGTCCGTGTTGCCCAGCAACAGCCCCAAAACATCACTGCTCTAGAGAAGATCTGCATGGAGGAATGGGCCAAAATACCAGTGTGTGTCTTGTGAAGACTTACAGAAAACGTTTGACCTCTGTCATTGCCAACAAAGGGTATATAACAAAGTATTGAGATGAACTTTTGTTATTGACCAAATACTTGTTTTCCACCATAATTTGCAAATAAATTCTTTAAAAATCAGACAATGTGATTTTCTGGATTTTTTTTTTTTCTCATTTTGTCTCTCATAGTTGAGGTATACCTATGATGAAAATTGGAGACCTCTCTCATCTTTTAAGTGGGAGAACTTGCACAATTGGTGGTTGACTAAATACTTTTTTGCCCCACTGTATGTGCCATTGTTTATACTGAAATGAGCTGCCTTCATGTTCTTCATCCTTATTTTGTTTGATTGTGGGTATTGAAATTAATTAATTAATTCACCCTTATTGTCATTCAACCGTACAACCAATCATGTACAGCAGAACGAGATTGTGCTTTACCTGTCTACAGTGTAAATCACACACACCCCAAGTGCAGAATCAGAGGGCCGCTGCCATGCAAGGCACCGCCACAGAGTTCCCTCCTCCATTCCATTTATTGCTGAGCACCAAGCTGGACGGCAGGAAGTTCCACTTTTATATGGTCTTTGGCATGACCCGGCCAGGATTTGAACCCCTGCCTCCCGGGTGTGGGGCAGATGCTCTACCAACTGAGCCAGTGGTGGCTCAGTTTGATGTTGCAAATCAGTTTGATAAGATAAGATAAGATAAGATAAGATAAGATAAGATAAGATAAGATAAGATAAGCCTTTATTAGTCCCACAACGGGGAAATTCCAGGACTGCAACAGCACAGGGATAGCAACACTCAGAGCAACAATCAGAAGGCAAGAAAAAACAAGCAAGCAAGAGCAGCTAATATACATATGTACATATTACTATAAAATATATATATACACACACACACACACACAGACACACAGTGCAGAGCATTGTAGCTGGATGGAATAAATATATGAATATATGAACACACAGTGCAGAGCATTGTAGCTAGATGGAATAAATATGTAAATATATAAACACCCACAGTATGGAGCATTGCAGCTAGGTGGAATAAATATGCAAGTATATAAACACACACAGTGCGGAGCAATGTAGCTAGATGGAATAATATGTAGATATATAAAAACACAGTGCGGAGCATTGTAGCTAGATGGAATAAATATATAGATATATAAATATAAACACACCCAGTGCAGAGCATTGTAGCTGGATGGAATAAATATATGAATATATGAACACACAGTGCAGAGCATTGTAGCTAGATGGAATAAATATGTAAATATATAAACACCCACAGTACGGAGCATTGCAGCTAGGTGGAATAAATATGCAAGTATATAAACACACACAGTGCGGAGCAATGTAGCTAGATGGAATAAATATATAGATATATAAATATAAACACACCCAGTGCAGAGCATTGTAGCTAGATGGAATAAATATGTAAATATATAAACACACACAGTGCAGAGCATTGTTGCTAGGTGGGATGAAACAGCATAACCGTCTATTTAGTTATCCTACATGGTATGATTATGTGCCCATACATATTCTCACCCTCCATAGCGACCGGTATGTTCCTAGTTGTATGCCGGAGAGGACCATTGTGTAAGTCTATTGCATCTTTTGCATTCAAAAAAAAAAAAAAAAAAAAAAAAAACTATTAGTTTGTTACGTCTTTTTGCTATCTCTGCGAGCAGCCCTGCTTAGGTTGTACAGTCTGACAGCCGTTGGTAGGAAGGACCTACGAAACCTCTCGGTTGTGCACCTGGGATGATGTAGTCTGCTGCTAAATGAGCTCCTCAGTGCATCCAGTATGTCCTGCATAGGGTGGAACTCGGACTCCAGCAGAGATGACAGTTTAGCCACCGTCCTTCTCTCTCCTATCTCCTCCATCGGATCAAGGCGCTGCCCCAGGACAGAGCTAGCTTTCTTAATCAGTTTGTTCAGTCTCTTCCTATCGGCTGCAGTAATGCCACTGCCCCAGCAGACCACTCCAAAAGTGATGGCTGATGCCACCACCGTGTCATAGAATGACTTCAGCAGCGCCCCTTGTACACCAAAAGACCTGAGTCTCCTCAGCAGGAACAGCCTGCGCTGTCCCTTCTTGTAGAGTGCGTCAGTATTGTGTGACCAGTCTAGTTTATTGTTCAGATGAATACCCAGGTACTTGTAGGATGTCACCATCTCGATGTCTGTTCCCTGTATATTTACTGGTGCTGTGAGGGGCTGCCCATGCCTGCGGCAGTCCACCACCAGCTCCTTAGTTTTCCTCGCGTTGATCTGGAGGCAGTTCCGATGGCACCAGTCCACAAAGTCCTGGATAAGCCCTCTGTACTCAGCTTCATCTCCGCTGGAGATGAGACCAACGATCGCAGAGTCATCAGAGAACTTCTGTAGATGGCAATGTGTTGTGTTGTGTGAGAAGTCCGCAGTATAAAGAGTGAACAAGAAGGGAGCCAGCACCGTTCCCTGGGGGGCCCCCGTGCTACTGATGATCGTGTCGGAAACACAGTCCCGGGTTCTCACAAACTGAGGCCGGTTCGTGAGGTAGTCCAGGATCCATGATGACAGGTGCTGGTCCACCCCTGCGCGCAGCAGCTTGTCCTTCAGGATCATCGGTTGGATGGTGTTGAAAGCACTGGAGAAGTCAAAGAACATGATCCTCACCATATTCCCGGGCTTCTCCAGGTGGGACAGAGAACGGTGAAGGAGGAAGATCACCGCATCCTCCACCCCAATGCCATGCTGGTAGGCGAACTGGAGTGGATCCATCGCTGGTTCCACCAGGGGGCGGAGATGAGCAAGGAGCAGTCTCTCCAGGGTCTTCATCAAGTGGGACGTCAAGGCCACCGGTCTGAAGCTGTTCAGGTCTTTGGGGTGGGAAGTTTTTGGTACAGGTACCACACAAGATGTTTTCCACAGCTGTGGTACCCTCCCCAGTTTCAGGCTCATGTTGAAGATATACGTCACAATCCCACACAGCTGGTCTGCACAGGACTTGAGGAGCTTTGCGCTGATGCCGTCTGGTCCCGACGCCTTCCTCGCCTTGATCTTCCTCAGCTCCGTCCTCACCTGGGTCTTGGTCAGGGTCAGGTTGGGGGGCTGTGTGTTGGGAGTGGGGGGGGTGTCGGTGGAGTGGGGAGTGGGTAGCAGGACTTGATTTCTTAGAGGCAGCAGTGGTTGTTGTGCAGACAGGGGGGAGGGCGGTTGGTCAAATCTATTGAAAAACAGATTCAGGTTGTTCGCCCACTCCCTGCCCCCCGTGGCCTGGGGGGAGGTATTCTGGAGCCCCGAGATGGTTTTGAGGTTTCTCCAGACCCCGCTGATGTCGCTCTGTTGCAGCTTGTCCTCCATCTTCTTCCTGAAGCTGTCCTTGCCTTCTCTGATCTTTCTCCTCAGCTCCCTCTGTACGGACTTCAGCATCTCCCTGTTCCCCGACCTGAAGATCCTCTTCTTCTCTCTCAGAAGTGTTTTTATCTCAGGGTTGATCCAGGGTTTGTTGTTTGAGTGACGCCGTATGGTCTTGGTGGGAACGGATTTGTCCACACAGAAGCTGAGGTAGCCCGTGAAGGTGTGAATGAGGCCATCGATGTCCTCACCATGTGGATCGCAGAGCTGCTTCCAGGCAGTGGCTTCAAAACAGTCCTTTAGAGTGTCCATTGTCTCCTCAGACCATAACTCCACAGTGTGCATGGCCGGAGGTTGTCTGTGCACTAGGGGTTTGTACACCGGTCGGAGATGAACCAAGTTGTGATCCGATCTCCCAAGTGGGGGGAGTTGTGATGAGGTGTACGCCTCCTTAGTGTTTGCGTAGAACAAATCCAGTGTTTTATTGTCTCTAGTGTGGCATGTGACATACTGGGTGAAAGTGGGCAGAATGGGAGACAGTGAAACGTGGTTGAAATCGCCTGAGATGAGGAGAAGAGCATCTGGGTGTTCTGTCTGCAGCCTGATGTTGCATTTCTAAACAGCAAATATTCATTTTTCCACATTTCAAATTCAGTGTTCAGTGTTGATGAAAAACAACAGTTCAAAGCTCATGGAAAGGATGCACATGGATTTTTAGCATTCTGTCAGTGCCATAAAATGGTATTCATGACATCAGCAGTAATATAGTTTATTATGAGAAATTTCTAAGCCAGTTTTATCATCTAACAAAATTTGTTATTACAATCTGTTGGATCAGATCACAAGAACCAATCTTTCCTCACCATGCGTATTAGCAAGCTTTTGGAGCCACTTTTAGTTACCCGCCATCTTTTTCTGGTGTTTTGATAAACTTATCCAGTCACATGGCCCTTTTTTAAAGGGGCTATTCAGACTTTTCAATTTATTCCAACCATCAACAACAAGTGGCAGCACATTATTGGACACCCATGCTCTAAACCATTGTTTTTCCACAATTTTTGAGGCAAAAAAATTGAAAAATTCTCACAGTACCACACCAAACAAAAAATGTTACAAAATGACAAATTGTAGCCTATTACAGCATACTGCGGGGAAAATAAGTATTTAACACGTCAACTTTTTTCTCATTAAACATATTTCTGATGGAGCCACTGACCTGAGATTTTCACCAGTTATCAGTAACAACCCAAGCAATCCATACATACAAAGAAATCAAGGCAACTGTGTTCACAAAACAAGTTATATTTTTAAAAAAAAGAAGAATGACACAGGGAATAAGTATTGAACACACTTGGTGAAATTCATTTAATATTTAGTAGAAAAGCCTTTGTGGGGAATAACAGCTTCTGGGCACCTCTTGTATGGAGAAACTAGGTGCAGGCATTGCTCAGGAGTCATGTTAACCCATTTTTCCATACAAACTGTCTTCATATCTTGAAGGTTCTGTGGGTGTCTTCTATGAACTCTGATCTTCAGTTCGTTTCATAGATTTTCAATTGGATTCAGGTCAGGTGACTGACTGGGCCATTCTAGCAGCTTCATTTTCCTTCTCTGGAGCCAGTTGAGAGTTTCCTTGGCAGTGTGTTTGGGATCATTGTCTTGCTGAAATGACCACCCTCATTTCATCTTCAGCATCTTGACAGATGATAGTAGGTTCTTATCAAGGATGTCTCTGTACATTTGTCCATTCATCTTTCCTTCAATTATATGAAGTCTGCCTGTACCATGTGCTGAAAAACACCCCCACACCATGATGGGATGTGCAGTGCCATTTCTCCTCCAAACATGCTGTGTGTTGTGGCATCCAAAAAGTTAAATGTTGGTCTCATCTGACCAGACTATATTCTCCCAGTATTTCAAAATGTTGTGCAGCAAACTTTAAACAAGCTTCAACATGCTTTTTCTTCAGCAATGGAGTCTTGCGAGGTAAGTAGTGATATTACGCTTGACACCGCCCATTCAACACTGATTCGAGCAATATAAAGCGGAAGTGTCATGAGCAGTGCATTGAGCGCTGTTTCAGCAAGCGAGGCCTCGTTATGTCGGTCACATCACGTGACCTGAGGGCTTGCGGAAAGTTTGAGAGGGTTCTATTGGAATTAGGTTTTTTTTTTGGTTTACTTTGTATTGTTTGTTCCTGCCATCCAATTTTGAATAGACCTCAGATGGCCAAATGCTCAAAAAAATGTATTGAGACTTTTTCAGGTCTTTTACTCAGATGCAGTTCTGACACTGTCAGCAGATGGCACTCTTTATTAAATGTTTCATAACACTGTCGATCATTATGAAGCAACTGCCTCAAAGTTGTTCATTGCTTCATAAGGCCTCAATTTCACCATCACTAGAGGTGAGAGGGCATAGATCCCCTGTCGGTTGAGTGCATTACTTATTGCTTTCTTTGAAACAGCAGTACCTGCTAACTCCAGGTCTTTCTGGAGCTCTCCACGAGTGGTCCTTGGCTCTTGGATAACTCTTCTGATAATTCTTTTAACTCATCTGTCAGAAATCTTGCGAGGAGCTCCTGGTTGTGGCTGGTTTATGGTAAGATGATGTTCTTTCCACTTCAGAATGATGGCTATAACAGTGCTCACTGGAACATTCAGCAGTTTAGAAATGTACCTGTAATCAATGCCATCATTGTTTTGCAACAATAAGGTTGTGCCAGTCTAGAGGGAGCTCTTTGCTTCCACCCATCATGAGTTCTTTGTGGTGTGACAATCTGGTATTCACAGACCTTTTTAAAGGCTATCAGTCAGGACTTAACCAGCTGAAATTAATTTGCACTGATGGGGGCTGGGATGCTTCCTAAATTCTGATGGATTTCAGCTGGTTTCTTGGCTTTCTATGCCTTTTTGCACCTCTTTTTCTTCATGTGTTCAATGCTTATTCCCTGTGTCATTCCACTTTATTAAATGTAACTTGTTTTGTGAACACAGTTGCCTTGATTTCTTTGCACGTATGGATTACTTGGGTTGTAACTGATATCTGGTGAAAATCTCAGGTCAATGGCTCCATCAGAAATATGTTTAATGAGAAAAATGTTGATGTGTTCAGCACTTATTTTCCTTGCTGTGTGTGATGATAATTTAGTTTTGGGATTAGTTTATACTTGCTCAATATGAAACCTGGGCCTGTTTAGATGAACAAAAAGCTGATATCCTAGCAGGAACTGAAGAGAGGCATAAATGAAGCTCTTCGTCCACAACTCTCAGTCTCTCTCGTGTTTTAGGTTTTACAGCAGTCAGACTTGAAAAGCACAGGTTTTTCCTCATTAAAGTTACTCGTTTCTCCACATGCTCATGGAGATGAACAAAATAGTCTCTGTTCTTATTCTGAAATTATGGCTGTTTTGTTTGGAGATGCTGTTGAAGCTTGCATGGGGCCATGGCACTGTTGGATAGCTATTCCCCACACACCAAGCATGGCTTGGTGCAGTGGGATCCCCAGTGAAAGTAAATCCAAAGCAAAGGTAACTTTTGCTGTACTTCCTTGTCTTCACTGTCTTAGCTTTCTTTTGACAACTGCTCGGCCCTTCATCTGGGTTAGAATTTTATCCAGGGCCCAGTTCAGAGTCTGAATCTTCCTTCTTCAAATATGTATCCATCTATAGTGGTGTGAAAAAGTGTTTGCCCCCTTCCTCATTTCTCATTTTTTTGGATGTTTGTCACACTTAAATGTTTCAGATCATCAAACAAATTTAAATATTAGACAAAGATAACACAAGTAAACACAAAATGCAGTTTTTAAATAAAGGTGTTTGTTATTAAGGGTAAAAAAAAATCCAAACCTACATGGCCCTGTGTGAAAAAGTGCCCCCCTGTTGAAACATAAATTAACTGGTTTATCACATCTTTGGAAAGCTGAGTTCAATTTATCTAGCCACACCCAGGCCTGATTACTGCTACACCTGTTCTCAATCAAGAAATCACTTAAATAGACCTTTCTGACAAAGTGAAGTAGACCAAAAGATCCTCAAAAGATAGACATCATGCCACGATCCAAAGAAATTCAGGAACAAATGAGAAACAAAGTAATTGAGATCCATCAGTCTGGAAAAGGTTATAAAGCCATTTCTAAAGATTTGGGACTCCAGCGAACCACAATGAGAGCCATTATCCACAAATGGCAAAAACATGGAACAGCAGTGAACCTTCCCAGGAGTGGCCGGCTGACCAAAATTACCCCAAGAGCGCAGTGACGACTCATCCAAGAGGTCACATAAGACCGCTTGCCTCAGTTAAGGTCAGTGTTCATGACTCCACCATAAGAAAGAGACTGGGCAAAAATGGCCTGCATGGCAGAGTTCCAAGATGAAAACCACTGCTGAGCAAAAAGAACATAAAGGCTTGTCTCAGTTTTGCCAGAAAACATCTTGATGATCCCCAAGACTTTTGGGAAAATACTCTGTGGACTGACGAGACAAAAGTTGGAAGTTTTTGGAAGGTGTGTGTCCCATTACATCCGGCGTAAAAGTAACACAGCATTTCAGAAAAGGAACATCATACCTGATGATGTATGTGCCTGTGTGTGTTGTGTTTGTGGGTATGTTTATGGGAGGGTTGGAAGGGGTGGGGCTGTATCGTGTAAAATATATAACTGTCTATTGTTTTTATCTGTGTAAAGCACTTTGTGCAGCATCTAATGTTTAAAAAATGCTATACAAATAAAGTTTGATTGATTGATATCACTACCAATATGGTAGTGGTAGTGTGATGGTCTGGGGCTGTTTTGCTGCTTCAGGACCTGGAAGACTTGCTGTGGTAAATGGAACCATGAATTCTGCTGTCTACCAACAAATCCTGAAGAAGAATGTCCGGCCATCTGTTTGTGATCTCAAGCTGAAGCACACTTGGGTTCTGCAGCTGGACAATGATCCATAACACACCAGCAAGTCCACCTCTGAATGGCTTAAGAAAAAAAAAAATGAAGACTTTGGAGTGGCCTAGTCAAAGTCCTGACCTGAATCCAATTGAGATGCTGTGGCATGACCTTAAAAAGGCGGTTCATGCTCGAAAACCCTCCAATGGGGCTGAATTACAACAATTCTGCAAAGATGAGTGGGCCAAAATTCCTCCACAGCGCTGTAAAAGACTTATTTCCAGTTATCGCAAACGCTTGATTGCAGTTGTTGCTGCTAAGGGTGGCCCAAGCAGTTATTAGGTTTAGGGGGCAATCACTTTTTCACACAGGGCCATGTAGGTTTGGATTTTTTTCCCCTTAATAATAAACACCTTTATTTAAAAACTGCATTTTGTGTTTACTTGTGTTATCTTTGTCTAGGGGGCAAACAACTTGCGAGTTTTTGTTTTTTCTTACATGTATGAGCATAGAAATGCAATGATTTCAAATCTGATGCGATGACATGCTGGTGGAAGAAAACTGACTCTCATTCAGCCCAAATCAGTGAAATCAAAAGTAATTTAGGATGTTATTCACACACTGACCTGTGGATAAGGTAATGGAGCTGAGTTTCACTTTGTATAAATTGCTGCGCACTCTCCACTGTTGAACCATGGGGTAACCCACTGCTTCACTGAACTGGGCATCTCCTAAAAAAAGCGATATGTGACAAAAGCAGACACATTTAAGGCAAAAGGAGACAAACCATAAAGGTTACAAACACAACAACTTATTTAAACAAATACAAACCCAGACTCGGAAACAGAAGTTAAATTCAAAATAAGTGCTCTGACAGAATCAATTATTTCATTCGTACAGTTTCTCGAGTATTCGTCGTTATCCATTATTGCCATAACATCGTTTATTATCACAGGCCATATCCCAGCTGCTTCTGGATCAATGTTGATATATAGAGCGGCTTGAACTCCAATGGGATTGCTGACATTAGAAGTGGGAGCAATCTTGCCTTTCCCTGCAATTCAATTACCAAACTTTCACGCCAGTCTAAAACTAAATAGCCATAGAAGTGAAGACTGAGTGAAAAGTAAATAAATAAATAAACTGCTTACGGAAACTTTGATCCTGTGCCTCTCTCTGAAAAAAACGTTTTACACCAAAGGCATTCGCGCTCAATGAAAAAAAAAAATATGGCTGATTTAGTTTCTGTACATGCGTGTCCAATTATGGTCAAAGGTGGGGGACCCCAGTAAAATATCTCCAGGGTCAGTGTGGACCAAAAGCCAATTTAGCTAATGGAGGGATTAGTGAGCAGAGGTGGAGGAGCAGGTTTCAAGCTAATGTCTGAGTGGATGTACTTGAATTCTCCACAGGGAAGGGTAAAACAGTAAAAAAAAAAGTAAGAAGAGCGGTTTCTGAAGTCCATACTGTGATGGTGTGTTCACCTTTATATTTGGAGATAATGGTATAGAGATCTGCAGCAGAGAGGCAAAAAGAATGATCAATAATCCACTTACATTGGATCATTTTATATTGAATGGTGAAGCACGCTGGATTTCACAAGACAATGGAAAAAAAAATAAAAATATTGACATTCTGCATTTTTGCAAGTAAGAAGAGACGCTCACTTGGGGAGCTCAGATAAAATGACCTCAGTCACAAATGAGTAGTAACTAGTTACACTGAGTCAGGTAAATGTACTCAACTAACTTTTTTTTAAAAGAGAATCTAATATTTTTACTCAAATGCATTTAGTCACACTCCTTTTCGTCTTCTTTCAGCTGCTCCCTTTAGGGGTCACCACAGCGGATCGTCTGCCTCCATCTTACCCTATCCTTTGCATCTTCCTCTGTAACACCAACCCTCTCCATGTCCTCCTTCACTGCATCCATGGATCTTCTCTGAGGTCTTCCTCGTTTCCTCCCGCCTGGCAGCTCCATCTTCAACATCCTTTGTCCAATATATCGACTACCCCTCTTCTGCACATGTCCAAACCATCTCAGCCTTACCTCTCTTACTTTGTCTCCAAACCGCTCAACCTGAGCTGTCCCTCTGATATACTCATTTCTAATCCTGTCCCTCCTAGTCACTCCCAATGAGAATCTCAACATCTTCAACTCTGCCTCCTCCAGCTCTGCCTCTTGTCTTTTCATCTGTGCTACGTTTCCAAACCATACATCATAGCAGGTCTCATTACAGTCTTCTAAATCTTCCCTTTCACTCTAGCTGCTATTTTTTGGTCACAAATCACCCCTGACACTCGTCTCCACTCACTACACCCTGCCTTCACTCTCTGCTTTACCCCTCTTGTACATTTTCCATTGCATTGGATGGTTGACCCCAGGTATTTAAACTCATCTGCCTTCACTACCTCTACTCCTCGCATCTTCACAGTTACACCTGCTTCCCTTTCATTCACACACATATATTCTGTCTTGTTTCTCCTCACTTTCATTCCTCTTCTCTTCAGAGCATACCTCCACCTCTCCAGGTTCTCTTCCACCTGCTCCTTACTCTAAGTACAATTACAATGTCGTCTGCAAACATCATGGTCCACAGAGACTCCTACCTGACCTCGTCTGTCAGCCTGTCCATCACCATGGCAAATAAAGAGTTCAGGGCCGATCCTTGATGTAATCCCACCCCCACCTTGAACCCATCTGTCACTCCAACAGCACACCTCACCACCATCTCACTGTCCTCATACATGTCCTGCACCACCCTCACATACTTTTCTGCCACTCCTGACTTCCTCAAACAGTACCACACTTCCTCTCTTGGCACCATATCATATGTCTTCTCTAGATCCACAAAGACACAGTGCAACTCCTTCTGACCTTCTCTGTACTTCTTCATTAACATCCTGAAAGCAAACATTGAATCTGTAGTACTCTTTCTTAGCAAATTTGCACGAAAATTTACACCTTTTAAAAAAAAAAAAAAGCTCAAATTTTTAAGAGAAAAGCTACAAACATTGGGGAAAAGTAATAAATTAGATTTTTGTTTATACAATGTATGAAAAAACCTGAAAAAGTTGGTGAGAAAACAGGAAATCACTTTAATGACAAAAAAGCCACAAATTTCAGAGAAAAACCTCACAACTTGGCAAGAGTAAATTTTCAAGGGAAAAAAAAGCATATTTACATGAAAGAAGTCCCAAAATTTTCACAACATGCAAATTTTTAAAGAAAAAATTAGTAAATTTACAAATAGAAAGCAGAAATTCATGAGAAAAATGTCAGAAATCCATGAGGAAAAATGTTTTACACTGACAAGAATAACTAATTATTCAAGTAACTTTAAAGATGCACTCTGGTGGATATAAATCAAAAACAAATCTACATTGTCTAAAATGGTATCTTTATGCTCTTTTTTTTTTAAACAAAAAAAAAAAACCCTTTCATTGTCTTACAGTCTCGTGTCAGAATCTTTTCACTTTTCCTCCTCCCTCAAATGGCAGGATCTGTGAATAGGCCCACCCACATCCCACAAGACTTATGGTGGCTAGTGCTACATTAAACACAATAAATGCCATCATAAAAAGACTTACCGGGTGAAGGACATGCCCACATGTATGCACAGTGGCCCATGATAATGGCTGAACTGCATCAATCCTTAAAAGAAGCTTAGTTTTCAAAGCAGCTGCCCCAAAATGCTAAGTGGCCCTGGAGGCTAACTTTAGTCAGGCTAGAGACCATTCTTACGTCCTGGTATGCGCAACACTACGGACCTGTAATAGTGTTGTCACCAAAAATGCTCCCTTTAAACTCGCCTTTTTCCTGAAATTTCACGGCAACAAAACAGACGTGAGACATTTCAGTGACTTTGCTCTTGATATGTTTTGTAAGTCATAAAAAAATGTTACAGACATGTTAAGACAAAAAACATGATTTTTGGCAGAGTGTCACTTTAAATACTTTCTTACTTTAAATCAAGTTTGTCCTTTTAGTGACTGCTTTTACACATACTAGAGTAATTAAAACTATAAGGTAACACTATTTTTACTTAAGTACAAATGCTTTACCTACATCTGGTAAGTGATCCTCAGAGTTGATTGGTTTTCTTAAAGGTCCCATTCACTGCCCTTTTCCCACATTTTAACAGCTCCCATAGATCTTAATGAAATATTTGTGAAATTTTGGTCTTTAATTATTGCAACATCATTGTGAATCATCTTTTGCAGCTTTTCTCATAACGGCTGGTTTCTGTGCACGTCTCTTTAAAACACTGGGACCGCATTTAACTCCATCCTTCCTCTTATGTCACTATTGCTAATCTGGCTAGTTCCTACATCAGATTGAGCCTGAGCCAACTAACGTAAATTTGTCTAAGCTGTGTGATTTTTTTGTGCCCCTAGTGGCAGAGCGCGGCGCTGTGCCTGCCAACTCATAATAACATGCCAAACACTCCCCAGCTGGACTGAGGAACTGTACTGATCATGCCAGTTCACAAGGTGGCAAGCGCGCGTTGGAGGACTCATGGATGACACGTAATACATCAAAGAGGAAGAAATCCTTCTTCTTCTTCTTCTTCTTCTTCTTCTTCTTCGTCTTTGAGATTACAACACAAAATGGACGGCAGCCATCGTTGTGGACATACGCGATCGCAGACGGAGGAGCAAATTCGGAGGATTTGGGCTCGAATTTGCCAACTATGATTCTAAAAAGAGATTATTTAGTTTATGAAGGTAGATGTTTACATGTTCTTACAACACAGGGAGCGTGAAGCTTGTTGATTTCACTTGCCGGCGCCTGGAGTGCCACGTGACTGTAGAACAATCACCGATTGCATGTTGTCATATAAGATAAATTTGCCACGGAATAAAAGTGAAATTAAGGTGGAATAATCAATAACAGTTTCTGGATGTAGGAGAGAAAGCTAAAATGACTGGGAGTGGACAAAATTACGACCAGAATGTTGCAGAAGGACCCCGCCTTGCCAGTGGTAAGTGACGAATGTCTTTGTTTGTATGCAAATTAGATGTGTAAATTTACTCCTATCTGAAACTTTGGATCATATTCTACATCTTTCTAATTGACAGTAAGCCATTATCTCTTACCACTTTCAAGTTATAGCCTTGGAAAGTTCTGACATCTGATCTGAATATTTTCTTGAAAAAAATCTTTACCACTGTTGATCACTCGGGGTTATGTCGCAGGAAGAACCACCACAGCTCCAGCAGCACGGAGACCACCCACAAGTGCGACCTGTGTGACAGGGACTGCCATTCGCGCATCGGCCTGTTCAGCCACAGGCGGTGCTGTTCCAGCAGAGTAGACGTTTAGGATTCTCTTCCATGGTCATCATAGACCGACGGAGGCCGCCGCCGCCGCCGATGTCGCAGTTTGGCGACATACACAGTTAATACCCTCTTGTGGAAAAGGTTGCAGATACGCACCTGTCATGCGGTGGCCTTCTTGTGGCCAAGATTTTTCCAAAGAAAATATTCAGTTTGGATATCAGAAATACCAAAGGCTGTAAGTTGAAAGTGGTAAGAGATAATGGCTTACTGTAAATGAGAAAAATGTAGAATACGATCCAAAGTTAATGATGGGAGTAAATTTACTCATCTAATTTGCATAATGTGACGACAGCCATATTGGATTACATAACTTTCAGTAAAACTGGACTTTGGACATATTTACATAGAGGATTTTTTTTTGTTTTTTGTTATCTAATCCTCAAAATATATGAACCAGAAAATCAGTAGAATGTAAACAAATCGTGATTAAAAACATCAGATCTACCGCATGTCGTGTTGCCATGCGTCGCCATGCGTCTGTGTGCTCATCCTGGTCCCTTATTTCATCTTCTGTCCATCATTTTCACTTTCTTTCCCATGTCCAGAAACTATCACATTTATCTTCTGATTTATTCCACCTTGATTTCGGTTAGGTAACGCCTAACTGCAGTGTGTTGCTCGGTTGACTGCGGACGCAAGGTGGCCATCCACCGGTCCATCTTGTGCTGTCACAGAAGGTAAATATTACTCTTCAGAATTGTCCTCAGAAGCTAAATAATCCCTTTTAGAATCGCAGTTGGCAAAATTCAGAGCAAGTCAGTGTTGAAATATGCCGCACAATCGTCCCGACTTCTCTTCTTCTGTGTTCTGAAACTGGCTTCTGGTTCTGGCGGAAATGGGTCCAGTCCTCCACGGTGGAATTGTGCTAGGATTTAAGCTATACGTGTCTGCCATCTAGTGATGTGAAATGGTTAGTATATCTGGGATTATTTTTTGAGGTTTTTTTTTTTACCTACTTTTTCCACACCACGTGACAGGTGCATATCTGCGACTTTTTCCAAAAGAGGGTTACATCATGTAATCAAACTGGCATTTAAAGGGTTAAAGAATGAATGAAATATTGCATCACTGGTGGACAGGGGTGTGTGGTTTCAGAGGTCGATAGGATATGACCGGTTTCTGGAGTACGATAAGCACAGAAACATCCATGAATGAGTGGCCAAACTGTTACCTTCAGCTAGCTGCCTTGGTCCTGGGTTAGAGATAATACTACAAGAAAATGCAGGGATGTACAGTGGTGTGAAAAAGTGTTTGCCCCTTTCCTGAGTTCTCATTTTTTTATGTTTGTCACACTTAAATGTTTCAGATCATCAAACAAATTTAAATATTAGATAAAGATAACACAAGTAAACACAAAATGCAGTTTTTAAATGAAGGTGTTAATTATTAAGGGTAAAAAAATCCAAACCTACATGGCCCTGTGTGAAAAAGTGATTGCCCCCTAAACCTAATAACTGGTTGGGCCACCCTTAGCAGCAACAACTGCAATCAAGCGTTTGCGATAACTGGCAATGAGTCTTTTACAGCACTGTGGAGGAATTTTGGCCCACTCATCTTTGCAGAATTGTTGTAATTCAGGCACACTGGAGGGTTTTTGAGCATGAACCGCCTTTTTAAGGTCATGCCACAGCATCTCAATCAGATTCAGGTCAGGACTTTGACTAGACCACTCCAAAATCTTCAATTTGTTTTTCTTAAGCCATTCAGAGGTGGACTTGCTGGTGTGTTTTGGACTGTTGTCCTGCTGCAGAACCCAAGTGTGCTTCAGCTTGAGGTCACGCTTCTCCAGAGTCCATCGCCTCGGAAGGACCAAAGCCGACCAACAGAGGAGGCCCCTTCCTATTGTGGCCAAAACCACCGATTCCAAGATGAAAGCTGCTGTCATGTCCAAGGGCAAAGAGCTAAAAGGTACCAACTACTCCATCAATGATCAGTTTCCACCTGAGATCATGAACAGATGGAGGCTGCTCTACCCGATCATGATGGAGGCAAGAAACGGTAAAAGGAATGCTCATCTGTTCATTGATAAACTTTACATCAATGGAAAACTGTATAGAAATCCTCAAATCACATATTTGCTAACTGGAGGTGACCAAAACATCACTGCTGAACCTCAGGAGGAGCCACCAGGACTTTAACACGCTGCCTCTCAAGCAGTGTAAACACAGACGCGTGATGATGACATCATCAACGCATCCCCGCTGCCACGACAACTGTTGAACCTGAAAGACGGTGAATGATTTACTTTCTTTTTTTACTCACTTTCCCTCTTCCTTGTATCTCTCCCGCTTATCCGTATTTTCATTTTGGTTAGGGAACTGGCCTAAATTCTGCTTGTTTGACTGGGTAGGTCTGCTGCCTGGTGCGGCGAGGCCAGAATCTCTGTGCTCTCGGACTAATGGACTGTTGTGCTGACAATGTGTCTCTGTGTATTTGAGTGTGTTTGTCCGGCCGTCTTCCGTGTGGATGAGGGTTTGTCTATGTCTCTGTCTCTAAGTGTGTATTGTTGCTGTGTGATCCCAGTAAATTTTATCAGCTATCATGCATAATAATCTTCAATGAATCTAATGAAGAAGGAGTGGATGCGACACAATTTATGGACTATAATAGGAATATAAGCTGTGATCAATATATTCCTGAGCAATTAACGTCCTTTAAAAACCAATACAATTATTCTTTGATGCATTCAAACATCAGGAGCTTGAATAAACATCATCATGATTTAGTTACTTTACTGACCAGTACAGGCTGCAGCTTTGATGTAGTAATTGGTTGTAGTGAAATTTGGCTGAACGATAAGTCATACATAGACATCTTAAACCTTGATGGTTATAAACTGTTCACGAAAAACAGATGTGGCAGATCTGGTGGTGGTGTCTGTCTGTATATCTCTTGTAGACATGATGTTGATGTTTATGATGATATTGTCATGGCAGACTGTTATGCTGACTCTCTTTTTGTTGAGATACATGTCAAAAATAGGAAAAATTTAATTGTAGGTGTGATTTATCACCCCCCCGGACACCGACCTTAATATTTTCACAACCAAACTGGAAGAAATTTTATTCTCAATCAACAACAAAAATAAAAGTTATATTCTTCTTGGAGACTTCAACATTGACCTCTCCAGGGATAATGCAGCTAAAAATGACTTTATGAATACACTACACTCCTCTTCCTTCTTCCCTACCATTAATACTAGAATCTCTCACTCCACCAAGTTCATGATTGATAATATCATTAATAACATTCACAATTCCACACTGGTATCTGGAGTCGTGCTGTCCGAGATTTCTGATCATTTATCTATTGTTTTGTTTCCTGACCTTGCTGTTAGGCCCTCAATCTCACATCATAAACTTAAAATAAAAATACTTAATGAAAAAAAACCTCACAATGACTGAGTGAGGACTTGCATGTCAAGACATGGGATAGAATCTACAATTGTAGTGATGCTGATGCTGCGTTTGACGCCTTGACCAAGGAAATATCAGAATCCATCCAGGGGACAATTCCTGTTAAGACTGTCACCTGTAGTGGTACTATTCAACATCCATGGCTTTCTAAGGGCATATTAAAATCTATTAAGTAAAAAAATAAATTATATAAACGATACATAAAAAAATCCAAATATTAACAATAAAAATGAATATACTAATTATAGAAATAAACTAACACATATTATTAGAAAGAGTAAGAGTATTACTATGCAGAATCTATAAATTCATCACAGGGTGATTCCAAGAAATCCTGGAGAGTACTAAATAAGGTTCTAAATAGGGACCAAAAAACCCACACACTTCCGAACAATAATGCGGTCAGTAATCGCACCAGTAATGCCACGCTCACTGACAAATTTAATAATTATTTTGTCTCCATTGGAGAAAATTTATCTAATAAAATTAACCAACCCCAGGTTGTCTCTTTCAAACACTATCTATCAGGAAACTACCCAAATTCTTTCTTCCTGAAGCCAACTGATTGTGAGGAAGTCTGGAAAATCATCAAGGACATGAAGAACTCAAACTCTGCTGGAGCTGATGAAATTTCCAGCAAAATTTTGAAAAGTATCATTAATTTAGTACTGGAACCTCTTACCTACTGCATTAATCTGTCTCTAATCTCCGGAGTAGTGCCACAAGCAAAAATTGCACAAATTATACCAATTTACAAATCAGATGATAAGAATGATTTGACTAATTATTGTCCAATATCCATTCTGCCTACTCTCTCAAAGGTTTTGGAAAGAGTAGTTTATAACAGACTTACCAGTTACCTTGATAAGCTCAATATTATTATCCCATCTCAGTATGGCTTCAGAAAGAAACACACTACCTATATGGCAATACTTGACCTAACTGAAAAAAATCAATGATGCAATTGAAAGAGCCAACTATGGTACTGGCATTTTTTTAGACCTGTCTAAAGCATTTAATACCATTAACCATGACATCCTAATTAATAAATTACAACATTACGGTATCAGAGGCCTAGCATTAGATTGGTTTATTAGTTATCTGTCTAGAAGACTTCAGTATGTTTATACAAATAACCACAAGTCATCATATAAATCCATCGATCATGGGGTTCCCCAGGGCTCCATTTTAAGACTTGTTCTATTCATTCTGTATATAAATGACATTACTAACTCCTCGTCTCTACTACATAAAGTACTGTTTGCTGATGACACTAATTTATTTTTTGCTTATCAGAATCCAAATGAACTTGAACAGATAAATAGTGAACTATTGAAAACAGACACCTAGTTTCAGTGTAATAAACTTTCTCTTAATATCAGTAAAACTAATTATATTGTATTCAATTCCAATAAAAAGCCAGACACCAAGGAACTTTGCCCCCAAATTAATGGACAGTATATTATAAGAGTTAGCTCTATAAAATTCTTGGGGGTCCTCACTGACGAATTTCTCAATTTCAAATGTCACATCGATGATCTAACCAAGAAACTGGCCAAATACGCTGCTTTGTTTTTTAAAGTGAGACATTTTCTACCACTTTCAGCACTTCTCACTGTATATAAAACTTTATTTGAGCCTCACTCACATTACTGCAATATCATATGGTGTAACACATTTCCAACTCACCTTAACAAGCTAGAAATTCTCCAAAAGAAAGTCATACGTGCCTTATCATGGTCTGAATATAATTCTCCTACTAGTCATCTTTTCCATCGTTATAATTTTCTAAGACTTGCTGAGCATAATTACTTCCAGAATGCCTGTATAATGTATCAGGTTGTCCACAAACTCAACTATAAATTATGTGAGCTCATTCCGATCTTCCTTCCCATACACACCTATACTACTAGTTATAAAAAGCAAATTACTGGGAAAAAATGAAGACTAAAATCCACCGGGTTTAGTATTGTGTGCAGAGGACCACAGATTTGGAATGAGCTTGATGAGAATCTAAAAATGTCACCTTCCATCTCCAGCTTCAAGAAAAAACTAAAAATGCAACTCCTATCATTATATTATTAATCTGCTATTTGTTACACAACACTTGCTTACTGATGAATTGTTACTCCATTGTAATTTTGTTTTATATGCTGATATCACTCCAATAGTATTTAATAACTTGACTATGTATCTTGAACTCACCTACTAATTCAATGTAAACAAATGCTGTGATTATGTGCTATATGTCTGTCATATGTTTGTTTGTTCCTGTACACAAAAGACATCATACTGATTTCCGTTATCATTTTATTGTAGAAATGGGCTCCCTACTAAAAGCTTTACATAGCTTATTTGGGATGACCCGTTCACACTCCAAATCAATGTGGAAAAAAAAGCCTATTGTATACTGCTACTCATGCTGTTAATAATTCATATTGTAATTCATTCATGCTGTTGATAATGTGTGATGTGTCTGTGTGAATAAACTGTTAAACTGTAAAAAAAAAAAAAAGAAAGAAAGAAAGAAAGAAAAAAAACTCTCACGAACAGATGGCTGGACATTCTCCTTGAGGATTTTTTGCTAGACAGCAGAATTCATGGTTCTATTTACCACAGCAAGTCTTCCAGGTCCTGAAGTAGCAAAACAGCCCCAGACTATCACACTACCACCACCATATTATACTGTTAGTATGATGTTCGTTTTCTGAAATGATGTGTTACTTTTACACCAGATGTAATGGGACACACACCTTCCAAAAAGTTCAACTTTTATCTCGTCAGCCCGCAGTGTATTTTCCCAAAAGTCTTAGGGATCATTAAGATGCTTTCTGTCAAAACTGAGAAAAGCCTTCACCACTGTTCCATGTTTTCGCCATTTGTGGACAGTGGCTGTCACTGTTGTTCGCTGGAGTCCCAAAGCTTTAGAAATGACTTTATAACCTTTTCCAGACTAATAGATCTCAATTACTTTGTTTCTCATTTGTTCCTGAATTTCTTTGGATCAAAGCATGATGTCTAGCTTTTGAGGATGTTTTGGTCAACTTCACTTTGTCAGGGAGGTTGTATTCAAGTGATTTCTTGATTGAGAACAGGTGTGGCAGCAATCAGGCCTGGGTGTGGCTAGATAAATTGAACTCAGCTTTCCAAAGATGTGATAAACCACAGTTAATTTATGTTTTAACAGGGTGGGGTGGGGGTGGGGTAATCACTTTTTCACACAGCGCCATGTAGGTTTGGAATTGTGTTTACCCTTAATAATAAACACCTTCATTTAAAAACTGCATTTTGTGTTTACTTGTGTTATCTTTGTCTAATATTTAAATTTGTTTGATGATCTGAAACATTTAAGTGTGACAAACATACAAAAAAAGGAGAAATAATTAAGGGGGCAAACACTTTTTCACACCACTATAAGAGTACAGTCGTGAAAAAATTAGGGCACCCTGTATATGCCTGTGTTGTTTTTTAACATATTTGGACATATGGAATATTTAATATCAATGTTAAAAATACTGGGAGATTCATATAATACAGCTATCCATCCATCCATCTTCTACCACTTTTCCAGAGGTACAGGCCACAGAGGCAGCTGTTCAAGCAGAGAAGCTCAGACTTCCCTCTCCCCAGCCACCTGCTCCCGCTCTTCAGAGAGGATAAAGGCGTTCCCACACCAGCTGGGAGATATAGTCTCTCCAGCGAGTCCTGGGTCTGTCCCGGGGTCTCCTCCCAGAGGGATGTGCCCGAAACATCTCAAGTGGGAGGCGTCCAGGAGGTATCCTGATCAGATGCCCATACCACCTCAACTGGCTCCTTTAAATGTGGAGGAGCAGTGGTTCTACTCTGAGCCTCTCCCGGATGACTGAACTCCTCACCCTATCTCTGAGGGTGAGTCCAGCAATCCTACGAAAAAAGCTCATTTCAGCCACTTGTACCCACAATCTCGTTTTTTTGGTCATTACCCAAAGCTCATGACCATAGGTGAGGGTAGGAACGTAGATTGACTGGTAAATTGACAGCTTTGCCTTAGGGCTTAGCTCCCTCTTCACCACAACAGACCGGTACAACGTCCCCATCACTGCAGATGTTGCTCCGACCCGGCTGTCAATCTCTCACTCCATTCTCCCCTCACTCATGAATAAGACCATGAGATACTTAAACTCCTCCACTTGGGGCAGAAGCTTGTCCTCAACCCAGAGAGGACAATCCAGCTTTTTCCGGCTGAGGACCATGGACTTGGACTTGCAGGTACTGATTCTCATCCCAGCTGCTTCACACTCAGCGGCAAACCATCCCAGTAAGACCTGTAGGTCATTGCTGGATGAAACCAGCAGGGCAACATCATCTGCAAACAACAGAGATGAGGTCCTGTGGTTACCAAGCATGACATCTTCCGTTCCCTGGCTGCACCTAGAAATCCTGTCCATAAAAAGTTATGAACAGGATCGGTGACAAAGGGCAGCCCTCGCAGAGTCCAACTCTCACTGGGAATGAGTTTGATCAATTGCTGGCAATATGAACCAAATTCTCACAATGGTGGTACAGAGATCGGAAAGCTTGTAACAACACAACAAGCCCGATACTCCAAACTCCAGAAGCACCCCCCACAAAAAACCACGAGGGACGTGGTCGAATGCCTTCTCCAAGGCCACAAAACACATGTAAACTGGTTGGGCAAACTCCCACAAACCCTCGAGGATTTTCAAGAGGGTAAAGAGCTGGTCTGATGTGCAACGGCCAGAACAAAAACCACATTGCTCCTCCTGAATCCGAGGTTCGACCAACATTGGACTCTCCTCTCCAGTACTTTGGCATAGACCTTCCCAGGGAGGCTGAGGAGTGTGATCCCTCTAAAGTTGGAGCACATCCTCTGGTCACCTTTTTTGAAGAGAGGAACCACCACCCCAGTTTGCCATGCCAAAGGCACTGCCCCCGACCTCCACGCAATGTTGCAGAGGCGTGTCAACAATGACAACCCTACAACATCCAGGGCCTTGACGTACTCAGGGCGAATCTTGTCCACCCCTGGGGCCCAGCCACCAAAGAGATTTTTAAACACCTTGGTGACCTCAGCCCCTGTGATAGGCGAGTCGTCCCCCTCATCCACCAGCCCTGTTTCCTCTGTGGAAGGTGTGTCAGTGGAATTGAGGAGCTCCTCGAAGTATTCCTTCCACCGCCAGCGATATCCCCAGTCGAAGTCAGCAGTGCCCCATCCGCACCATACACAGTGTGGACAGGGAGATGCTTCCCCCTTCTGAGCCGCCAGACAGTTTGCCAGAATCTCTTCGAGGCCGATTGAAAGTCTTGTTCCATGGCCTCACCAAACTCCTCCCATACCCGAGTTTTTGCTTCAGCAACCACCTGAGCTGCACTCCGCTTGGCCTGCCGGTACACCTCAGCTGCTTTGGGAATCCCACAAGCTTGATAGGACTCCTTCTTCAGCTTAATGGCCCCCTTCACCACTGGTGTCCACCACTTGGTTCGGGGGCTGCCACAACGAGATGCCCCGACGACCTTGCGGCTGCAGCTCTAGGCAGCTGCTTCAACAATGGAGGTGGAGAACACGGCCCATTCAGACTCCATGTCTCCAGACTCCCTCGGAATGTGGTTGAAGTTCTTCTGGAGGTGGGAGTTGAAGACCTCCCGGACAGGGGCCTCAGCCAGACGTTCCCAGCACACCCTCACTATACGTTTGGGTCTACCAGGTCTGAATGGCATCCTCCCCTGCCATCGGATCCAACTCACCACCAGGTGGTGATCAGTTGACAGCTCTGCACCTCTCTTTACCTGAGTGTAACAGGGATACGGTCGCAGGTCTGATGACATGATAACAAAATCAATCATCGACCTACAACCTCAGGTGTCCTGGTGCCAGGTGCACATATGGACACCCTTATGCTTGAACATGGTGTTCATTATGGACAAACTGTGGTTAGCACAGAAGTCCAATAACTGAACACCACTCGGGTTCAGATAGGGAAGACCGTTCCTCCCAATCACCCGCCTTCAGGTTTCACTGTTGTTGCCCATGTGTGCATTGAAGTCCCCCAGTAGGACAATGGAGTCTCCAAGAGGAGCACTCTCCAGCACCCCAGTCAGAGACTCCAAAAAGGGTGGGTACTCTGAACCATCATTTGTGCCGATGCACCAAATGATGGACCCATTTCCCAACCTGAAGGCGCAGGGAAACAATCCTTTCGTCCACCAGGGAAAACTCCAATATAGAGGCAGCAAGGTGGGGGAACACAAGAATACCTACCCCTGCTTGTCGCCTCTCGCCCAGGGCAACTCCAGAGTAGGCAAATTTTCCATAAAATGTAATTCTGTACAAATAGTGAGCAATAAATTAGGACACCCCCCCCTTTTTAGGACACCCCCACATTCATTCCCATTGACAATGGCTAAAATAAATTTTAAAAAATGCAGATAAAACAAAAACAAGGTTAGACATGGATATGTGAACATTTCTTGATAAAGAATTGAATATTTAAATGGGTGTCCAATTTTTTTCACATGACTGTATATAATCAACTCTGGATTAAGTGAACCAGGTGGAAACAGGGATGTTTATTAGGGTGAAGTGAAACCTAAAGAGATTGACAATATAAACCGCACTTGGTAAGCTAACTCCCGAGTTGCAGTCTGCACTGTTAGCTCTGAACGCTTTCATTTACAGACAGACAGCTAGACTGGCCAATGGGGCCAATAAAAGAGCAGAGGGTGGGATCAAGGCTGGGGTTCCCATTTCATCACATAGGGGAAAGAAAATCCGGAAGAGTGAAATCGGCTGGTCAAAGCCAGAATCGATATGAAGGCTGTGTGTGTGTGTTTAAGAGAAGTGAATGTTTTGTTGTTGTTGTTGTTGTTTTTTTGTTATCACATAACTAATAGATGCATTTCAGAAGATTAAAACCAAGAAAACACAATTTTTCAGTGAATGGGAACTTTAAGTATGCAGTCAAAAATTACTAGACATTGGAAAGTAATGTGAAAAGTTCTATATATCCACCAAATCTTCAAAGGACAGACAAAAACGAGGAAAGAGGCACATATTCCCAATCTCCTCCCAAACAGCCTTACCACTGAGGAGCTGTAGATTTGGCAGAGGCTCAGACAAGACTCCGCGACACTGCTCCTCGACAGGTAAGGGGATGACCATGAGACCATCGGCTAGCTGGGGAAAGTCCTTGATGTAGTTGTTGTCCCTGTGAAAGAAAGCAAGAAAGAAAGAATCAGATGCTTGTTTCTCCAAGTATCTAAAGGACACTAAAGGTTGTATTTAACAGTCAGGGGTGCAGCTACAAATCCCAAACTCCCTGAAAACAACCACCAAGCCAGTTCACAATAAACATCTGCAATCCAGACATGTTCTAGCTCCCTGTCCGGCCGCTGGCCTCCTACATCATTCAGAAGCAGAGATTTCTTCAATTTCACAGTTTCCTTCCTAGCTTTTGTATGATGCTGTTTTATGTGCTGATATTTGTTGCAGACCCATTTGTCTCACAGAGATAAGAATAATGGTTCTTGTCTCATAAGTTGCTTATACATTCTGCTTGCAAACACATTATGTATAATACAACTTGTGATTTTTATTTCATTTAAAACTCTTTGTAATCACAGCAATAAGTTCCACACAGGATTGCTTTAAGTCAAAGTTCCCCACTGGCCTTTCAGACAACAACAGCATTGGTACAAAGGCAATATATTTGTGTGTGTCTGTGTGTGCAAGTGTGTTTATGTATATAATGTTTCTGTTTGTAATGCCTGACGGTCCAATAAACACGGCAGCTGTGTCTTATGGCTTCCAAGCAAAACAGAGGGCTGCAGGCAAAGATAAGGGCAGACCTTTTTGGAATCTTTTTCCTCCTCTCTGCTGGAGACGATAAGTACATGAAAGAATGGTGATGAGACTAGTGAAATGTACGGAAAGCTACTGAGGTCATAATTCACCTCATTCTCCCTGCCAGTGGACATTTTAATAATGCCACCTGGCATTTATAAACACCATTTAAATAGCGTTTGGCATTTATAAACACTTTTGGATGTTTTAATATCACCAGCTGCCGTCTATTAACACTGTTCTTGTCATAAAATACTACCAGATGCTGTTTTTACACAGCTGGTGAGTGGCAAAGGCCTTGTTGTGAACAACCACTCACTTGTTGCTTTTATTCCTCCTACAGAAATTTTATTTTGTGTTACAGACACGAGATAAAAGACAATTGTGTTTCACCTTTGAAATAAATTTGAAAGGTGGTAAATCTGCATACCTACAGTTGCACCTAAAATTATTCAGCCTCTACTGGAAATCGTGCTTATTTTCAAAATGTACAAACTTTGTTGAACTGTGAAACTATTTAAATGTTTCTTGTATGGTTTGTTTATGTGGAGAGCTAAACGTTTGTAGAGTTTGAGAATAACCAATCTGGAATGGTGGTTGCATAATTTTGAGTGCAACTGTAGATGGTTAATAATTTTTCAAAAATTTTCAGACAAGTTAAGTCTTTGTTTTCAATAGGAAATCCCAGTTTTACCAAACTTCATAAAATGTGCTGGTGGCAAACAATCTCTTCCTCTTCCTCTTCTTCTTCTTCTTCTTCTTCTTTCAGCTGCTCCCTTTAGGGGTCGTCACAGCGGATCATCTGCCTCCATCTCACCCTATCCCTTGTATCTTCCTCTGTAAAACCAACGCTCTCCATGTCCTCTTTCATTACATCCATGAATCTTCTCTGTGGTCTTCCTCTTTTCCTCCTGCCTGGCAGCTCCATATTCAACATCCTTTGTCCATATATCCACTATCCTTCCTCTGCACATGTCTAAACCATCTCAGCCTTGCCTCTCTTACCTTTGTCTACAAACCGCTCAACGTGAGCTGTCCCTCTGATATACTCATTTCCAATACTGTCCCCCCTAGTCACTCCCAATGAGAATCTTAGCATCTTTAACTCTACCACCTGTCTTTTCATCAGTGACACCATCTCCAAACCATATATCATAGCAGGTCTCACTACCATCTTGTAAATCTTCCCTTTCTCTCTAGGTGCTATCCTTCTGTCACAAATCCCCCCGACACTCGTCGCCACCCACTCCACCCTGCCTGCACTCGCTTCTTCACCTCTCTTGTGCATTTTCCATTGCTTTGGATGGTTGACCCCAGGTATTTAAACTCATCTACTTGCATCTTCACCATTACACCTGCCTCCCTCTCATTCACACTCATGTATTCTGTCTTGCTTCTACTGACTTTCATTCCTCTTTGCTCCAAAGCATTGTTCCACCTCTCCAAGTTCTCTCCCACCTGCTCCCTATTCTCACTATAGATCACAATGTCGACTGCAAACATCATGGTCCATGGAGACTCCTGCCTGACCTCATCCGTTAGCCTGTCCATCACCATGGCAAACAAGGAGCTCAAGGCCGATCTCTGATGTAATCCCACCCCCACCTTGAATCCATCTGTCACTCCTACAGCACACTTCACCACCATCTCACTGTACTCATACATGTCCTGCACCACTCTCACATACTTCTCTGCCACTCCTGACTTTCTAATACAGTATCACACTTCCTCTCTTAGAATCCTAACACATGCTTTCTCTAGATCCACAAAGACACAGTGCAACTCCTTCTGACCTTCTCTAGACTACTCCATTAACACTCTTAAAGCAAACATTGGTCTTTAACCAACAGTAGCCCAATTTCAATTCGCATCCTGTCTGTTAACAGATATACAGTAACATTGTTGTTCACCTGGGCCTCGACTGATCCAATATGGAAGTCTTGGGCTGCATTCACACCAGGATAGCCCGGGGGTCTCGGTTCGATTGGGTGGGAAATGCAGAGAATTTTCACACCTTCGTTTGGTTTGGTTTGCATTCACACTGCACTTTACTCAAGTGGACCAAACTGCCCTGACAATGTCATGCAGTTACAACAACTGCTCATTTGGGGTGCTGTAGCCGAAACCACCACTGATCAGGAAGAAAAAATGTTGGTGAAGAAGAAAAATCCGGCTCATCGATTGGCCAGGACCAAAAATGGAACACCGTTCCCTTCAGCTGGGTTGTTTGTCCACCACAAACAAGACATTTTTTTTAACTTTTCTCCTCGGCTTTCTCCGGTAAAAGGATTTCTTGGATTCTCACAGTTGTGTTTCTTGTTATTTTCTACCCAAAATGCGCTACGGTAAATATCACTTCCTCCTCTCAGAATACGTTTTGCTATGGTTACACAAACGCCAAGGGGCACTTTTGCCCTTTGGTCCGCTGGATAGTCCATTTGCATTCACACTGCAAGCGAAGTGCACCAGGGTTCACTTGCAAGTGAACCGAGACCCCTGGTTTTCAAACAGACCAGAGTTTGACTGCACATTCACACTGCACCAAACAAACCATACTATCCGTGGTAGCAGACCAGAGTTCCTTTGGTCTGGACCAAACAGTGTGAATGCACCCTTATTCATGATGATCCGGCTCTTTGATTTGGCAGACATTTTACACCGGATGCCCATCCTGACACAACCCTCTCCATTTACCCGGTCTTGGGACTGGCACTAGGAGGGTAATAGCTAGTGCTCCCCACTGTGGCTGGGTTGGTGGCATGCAATCACAACCACATACATAGGGGCAGTGGTAGCCTAATGGTTAAGGATTTCGACTGGCGACTGGAGGGTTGCCAGTTCAATCCCTGGATCGGGAGGATCAGACCTGGGTGGGACAGCTGACATAGCAGTGTTTGCCCCACCCTTATTAACCCCACTGTGGTGCCCTTGAGCAAGGCCTTAGCCCCAGTGGAGCTGCTCAGTGGCCATGGGTCAGTCTGTAGTTGTACTGGTCAGCTTCCAGGTGTAAATGTATGAATGTGAACAGGAGGTCCTTGAAAAAGAGAGATTCCCTCTCAATGGTCCTCCCCTGTATAAATAAAGGTTAAAAAAATACTATCTTAAATACTGTAGACAGTCAATATAGCAAATGAGTTACTTTGATTTTAGAGTAACAGTAGAATTTTGCATGTGAATTAAGGTTTGGTGAATATTTGGGAGTACATGACTGTTTGCCACAATGCTACTCTTTGTTTTTATGGTACCTTCAAAGATTTAAATCTTTTAAAGGGATAAAAATAATTAAGTAAATGGCTTAATTATCAATAAAATATTGGAGATTTCTTAAGGAATAATGGGAGGAAGAAGACAAAGAAACTTCTCAGCTTCATAGAAAGTTGACAACACATAAATTTACATGTAATTGCAACATTAATCAATGGACAAATTACTTGCAAAAAATAGTAGTACCTTACAAGTACAGAGGTAGAATGTATAATTAGTAGAACATATGTTGTGGTCCATTTTTTGTTTACTGGATGAAACATTTCTGTTGAACTGAAGGGCTGTGGTTCTTTTCCTGTCAAGAAGATGGGTTGTCCTGCTGCATTCTGAGCGCATGGCAAGCGGGAACATATTTCCCATAATCCACTTTTATGGGACGAAGTCTCAGAGCAAAGACCTTGTGGCACGGAGACTCTGGGGGCTAGCTTCACTATTCTTGATATCAATTTTTCATCTTCCTTCTCTCTTTCTGTCTCTCTTAGATTTCTGTGACCACAAAGCCTGTTAGAGGCAATCATGGCCTGAGTGTCAAAATGAAGGGGTGGAAGGATCGACTCAAGGGCAGAGAATGAGAGTAAAGAGAGAGGGGGGGTAGTGTAAAAAGATTAACCAGGCTTATGCCCACAGAAAACATATTGATTGCTAAACTATATCAGCCAGATTCATGCAGTGACTCCAAGAACCTATAGAGGTGTGGAGACCAAGACCATATATACTGTAGCTTTATGGATTAGAAGTGAACTGTCCTTGGCACTCTAAACTGAACTCATTTTCATTACCCAATTCCCTTACTACATCTATACAGAATATGACGCTGCAATATATACAGATTTGAAACACAGTCTTTTCTTGGCTCACTCATGAGCTGATAATAAAATAAACTAAAAATTATAAAGCCAGGAGCCATATGTTTTTTGCAGCACCTAAGCAAACGCATAAAATGAGACTGTCCTCCAACAGAAAAAGCCCTATTTGTTCATTTTTATTAGCAGGAGTTACACCCTGTATAGCTGTTTTGACATTAAGTGACCTGTAGTATTCATGGAAATAATATGAGGAAACATGGCAGAAGGTTACAGTTGTAATCTGTGTAAATTACTCCCTCCCCTTTTCCTAACTCAAACACTAACTGTTGTCCTAACCTTTAATGGCTCCATTCACCACACTTTTTCCACATGTTGACAGGTCCCACAGGTCTTAATGAGATGTATGTTACATACTTATGTCACATTGCCTTTAGTCATTTAATTACTGCAGTATCACTTATGATGCTGCCAATATCACTGACCAATGCCAGCTCGCTTGCTCCTAGCTCAGGTAGCTAACACAGCCTGAACCAACTAATGTAAGTTTGTCTTTAAGAATAATAAACAAAATAAAACACCACTGGTGGACAGGGGTGTGTGGTTTCAGTGGCGGATAGGCAGGGCCGGCCCAAGGCAAAGGCCATATAGGTCGTTGCCTAGGGCGCCCTCTGCTGGGGGGTGCAGCTGCAAGCCCTCAATTTTCTGAAATTAATAAAATAAAATTCCTAATTGTCAGAGGCGCTATGCCGGCAGACAAATACTTACAGCCCCAGGCCAGTAGGGGGCCTTCGAGGGCTGACCAACTTTGAATCACTTCTTCAGCAGTGCAGCTTGGTGTGGTGGCAAAAAAAAAAGCTTGGTGTGGCGGCCCTACACCAATGGTGGAGGTGGGGTAGGGCAGGGGTAGCCATGGCCTCCTTTGGCGTAATCTTTGCCACTTTATCAACTGCAGCAGCCGGAGCTGCATTTGCCTCAGGCAGAACCTTTGTTTATGGTTACGCTACCGCATCGGACCTCACAAATGCACAAACACATCCAGTAGCCGGCGGTCACATTTGAAAACAGAGCAGCTGTAGGCAATGGCACTTCGCTTCACAAACTGATAAAGGCAAGCTATAATGTCAGAAGGGAAGTCACGTTGATATGCCTTCAGTAGTGTTAAGTCACTTGGCTGTTTATGTCATTTAGCAAGGCTAAAAAGTCCCAGCAACAGCAGCTCACTGGTCGGAAAAACTGGAAAGATGTATCATAAACTCATGTTTTATGCACGGTATCTGCCATAATATTAATGGTTAAGTGAGCTAACGTTTCATGTTAAGACACTACCATGATGTTAATGCATTTTGAGGCGCATTAACGTGAGTCAGATTAACTTTTTGAATGTTTTCTGTCAGGAAAATTGACTACAGTAAGACTCAACCAGGCAGAATCATTTTACATTTTGGTAAATCATTCTGTGGTTTTTATTATTATAGCTGAGAGGTCTGTCATGGCTTTATTCATTACAGCAGGCTTTGTAATAAAGGCCGTAATTTAGTTTGGTAGGAATAGTCATGAAGGTGTTACAAAAGGTTGCAAAAATGAAGGCTGATACAAAATATAACCATGATCATCAAAATCAAATGAAAAAAAAAACACTGTGCACATGATCAAAATGAATATATCATTTTCTTTTTTAATTATATTGCAAAAAACCTTGTTCACATTATTGTAATTTACAGAGCTGCACTCGTAATGCTGTTTGTTCAGTTACTGTTCTTTGAACAGTGATTAATTTACTTCTGTAGTCCTCCATCAAACAGACCTCAGCTGTCTGAACTTGTTAGGTTGTCATACTTATGTTGGATTCATGTTTATATAATTAAATCAGACTTTGATTTAAAATCATTTTTTTTCCATTATACGAGTGTTTCCTGTATTCCAGCAGTGTGAGGTCATAGTCTCAGCGTAACAACTTACTAGTGTAGCTCAGTAAATCACAATGTCAAGATTTGTAATTTATTTAAACAACTATATTTTATTATTTATGCAGGAAAGGTTAAAAGTCACAAAAATTGCAATCAACTGGCCTGACTCAGTTAAGAGGTGGTTTACAGCAAGTTCCTGTTCTGCAGAACATTAAAAAAAAGAGAGCCATGATCATCAAAATTAGGATAAAAAATGGCTTGCAATATTTCACTACATGTAATCAATATTAAATTCAAGTTTAACTTTTTAAATATATTGCAAAGTGCATTAACTTCTTCCACAATATTCTAATTTACTAAGATGCACCAGTATACTCTTAGAGCAGTAGGGATATCTGTACTTGAGAATAGAATAAATTTCCAAAGTTCTCATCATTTTGTCATTGCAAAGTTGCACAGAGTCATTTTCTGTCTCAGTGATACGCCCTACATAAAATTCCTAACAATAATCAATACTGGGATTGTGCCTAGTAACAGATTTTTTTAACTACCATTTATTTTTATTGATCTGTAAATTATTCAATATTGTGTGTATATTATATTAAATTGGGGCACAGGTGTAGCGTGGCCGACTACTGATCGGAGGGTCAGGGGTTTGATTCCAGCTCTGTCTTGCAGTCTGCATGTCGAAATGTCCTTGTGCAAGACACTGAACCCCCCAGCTGCTTCTGGTGGGTCAGACCAGCGCCGGTGTATGGCAGCTATGTCGCCATCACTGTGTGAACGTGTGGACAGCAGGATCTGTAAAGTGCTTTGGTCATCTAGAGATGAGAAAAAAAGCGCTATATAAGTGATCACCATTTACCATATATTCAGTGTGTATACATGCAATGAAACTTATTTACATGAAATGGAGCATCTTACCAGCAATTGTATTGTTTTATTTTTAAAATGTTCTGTCCCGATGTGTTTCTTATGGTGAAACCAAAGACAAATTTCCACATTTGTGGATAATAAAGTATTTGTATTCGTATACAGCTCTACACACAAAATTTAATAGCGAGTATGAATGTATACAGTAAATACAATGCTAAGCAGTTTATATAACCCCTTATTTTGCAAGAAACATGCTCTGATAATACCAGTTTCTAGGTCACCTCAAACTGATCACATATCCATCCTGGCCACCCCACTGAAAATTTCCTGGCTCCGCCACTGGCTGCATAAAGTGAAGTTTTTTGTCTTCGTTGTCTGTTGGCTCAGATTCAGTGTATGTTGGTTGCAGAGTGATAAAATCTTGTGATCAGCTGCTGGGTCTCTGTGGGCACGCTTAAAGCATCAGTTACAGCTGCAGCAGTGCAAGTTATTATGCCATTGTAAACTGTGATTTGTGGACATGCATGTTAAAGTCATTTAGCAGTTTTAAGATGCAATTGCTTCACGTTGTGACTGTGTTTTGTGTAGATCGAAGTTCTTAGCTTTATTGTGACGCCCCAAAAGTGATGTGTGTGTGTGTGTGTGTGCGCGCGTGTGCGCTGGGGTGTGTGTGTACCCAAATCCCGCCTAGGGCGCCGAAACAACCAGGGCTGGCCCTGCCGATAGGACATGACCAGTCCCTGGAGTATAGTGTTGCCAGACGTATGAGAATTATCATATTTGTACGATAATTTTGCCCTCTGTACGATGCATGATCAGTAATTCCAAAAATCCCATAATGTTCGATAATTTGACCCCTTTGTTACATGGCTAAGTTAATACATTAACAAACACAATCAAGATACAGATCCTGCGCATACATACTATGCTTGTTTTTACGCATCATCTCACATGCAATCAATGCACGACGTAGCGCGTGGTGATGCAAAGAAGTGGGCTGTGTGGAAAAGAAGATGGAAGACTCATGTCGCAAAGGCACAGAGGTGTCATATCACACTTTCTGTTGTTTGTGAACCATTTGCACCATTATTATCTTTATGTTATCATTTATATTATTTCAGTTATTATTTCAGTATTATTTCTGTTGCCTGGTGCTGGAACATTATGTGTTGTGCTGATCGTTGCAGGGGTTGCTTCTCTGGTGCCCGTTCCTTCATCTTTTGGTTAATACCCAGTTTAGTTGTGTGTTTGACAGCTCAGTCTGTGTTTATGTCTTCCTCATCCTGTGTATGGGAATAAATCCTCGTTTGCTTTACACCGTGCTCGCCTGAAGGAGTCATTTACTGTCTGCCGGAGGTAGCCCCTGACAGTATGTTCCAGCCAAAAGTAGACTGTGGGCACAGTTAACTTCATTCTGGAGGAGAATGAGAGGTGGTCTTAACCTTGGAGGAGTTTGTCTCCAACACCCAGGCTTTTACATCCCCGGAGGCAGCTGTCAATTTTCCATCCGGCGCAGCTGAGTGTTTGGAGGCGAATCTCAGCCTGCGCAGCCACACTGGACTGTTTGGTCTGTTCCTCTCTGTCTTCATCCTGCAAAGGACATTTTCCGGACTGGTGAGAAACTTTTTCCCTGTTTGTGAGCCTGTGCCGAGGGTGTGTCCCCAAGTTCCCTCATCTTCTTCACGGAAGCCTGCGCTAATGATTGAGCATCTCCTGGCTTCGACAACCTCCATCCCTTGCCGCTCGCCAGTCCCAGCACCACGGAAGCTTGTGCATATGGTGAAATGTTCTCTGGCTTCCACAATTGAGCCTGTGCTGACGATTAAGCATCCCCTAGCTCCTATAACCTCCGTCCCTCACCACGCTCCAGTTCCAGGTCCTCACCGCTGCTCAGCAGCTCTTCTCCAGGCAGTCACCGCAGCCACCCGGAGTGATTCGTCTGGTTCTGTAGTGGCAGTTTCTACAACAGCAGCAGCCTCAACGGCAGTGGAGCAGAATGCAAAGCAAGTACTATTTTCTCATTTTTTAACATCTAATAGTCTTGCCTTGCTCCCAGTGAGGAGCCTCAGCAGCTGCCATCTGCTGCTGCTGAACCCTCACTTTTTGTGTTTGCTGCCACCCCATTTTCCTGCCATCATCTGTCAACATCTGTTTCTCCCCTCTCCTTTCTCCTGAACTTGTCATCTGGTGATCCGTCAGCTGCCTCCAAGTCTGTGCTGCTCCATCAGCCTCTCCACTCCAGAGCTCCTCATCTGCTGCTCCATCAGGCCTTCAGCTCCTGAGCTCCTCTATTGCTGTCACGTCTCCTGCTGCTCAGCCTCGGATCACCTCACCCACAGTTGAACTTCAGACCACCTCATCCACTGCTCCTACAGTGTCTCCTGAGGTCATCATGTCACCAGCAGCTTCACCAGAGACCATCATCCCAGCAGCAGTGGACCAGGAGTTAAGGCAAGTGCTTTTTCTCTTATTGTTAGCATCCATTTTTGAAAAGACTCGCCATGCTTCTGGTGGGAGGACCCAAGTGCAGTTCCCATCTGCCTCTCGGTCCTCTCCACCGGTTTCTGCTGTGGACAATTATTGTGTGAACTCGACGCCAACATGTGTTTTTTTCCTCCCTGTCTGAGGTGGCTGCATCAGGGATGGAATTCCTGGCTCTCGAGCATGCCGCTCACCAGCCTTCATCGTCCTCGTCTGGGCTCGCCGTTTGCCAGCCTTCATCGTCCTCATCTGGGCTCGCCGTTTGCCAGCCTTCATCATCCTCGTCTGGGCTTGCCGTTTGCCTGCCTTCATTGTCGTCATCTGCGGTCACCATTCACTACCCTTCATCGTCGGAGCAGTCCGCTGCACCCTGGGTGTCAGAGCAGTCCGCTCCACCCTGGCCGACAGAGCAGTCCGCTCCACCTTCATCATTTGAGGTCAGCGCTCCCCAGCTGCTGGATCCTGAACTTAAAGCTCCTGCAGACCACGTTTTTTTCTGTCTGGTGGTTTTTGGACTTGGAGAGCCCGCCGGACTCACTTTGTTCTTTGATCTGGGGGCCCGTTGACTTTGATAGGCCACCCAACACATCAGGTTCATCCATCTGATGGGCCTTGGACTCTGGTAGGCCACCCAACATGTCATGTTCATCCATCTGGTGGGCCTTGGGACTCTGGTAGGCCACCAGATGCGTCGTGTTCATCCATCTGGTGGTCCTTGGACTTTGGTAGGCCACCTGACGCATCACGTTCATCCATCCGGTGGTCCTTGGACTTTGACAGGCCACCCAACACACCATGTTTCTCCGTCTGGTCCTTGGTCTTTGGTAGGCCACCAGATGTGCCATATCCCTCTTGTTGATGGTCTTGGGACTCCAGTTGACCACCTGATGAACTATTTTTGTTTTGTTTTCATATTGACTCTTTCCCACCAGTCCTTGTCCCCCTCCACCCACCCGTTTTAGTGTTTCTTGTTTTTTTTTTTGGGACGTCTGGAATCCGCCCTTGGGGGTGAGGGGCACTGTCATATCTGAGGATATGATGCTTTCTGTTGTTTGTGAACTATTTGCACCATTTATTATCTTTATGTTATTTATATTATTTAAGTTCCCTCTTTTCCAGCACTTGAACCCTTACAATGCTCCACACTTTGTATATATATTTATATATTTATGTGTACGTATGCATATCCACTGCTCTTATTTATATTTTTCATATCTTCTTAATTATTGCTCTGAGTGTTGCTATCCCTGTGCTGTTGCAATCCTAGAATTTCCCCATTGTGGGACTAATAAAGGCTTATCTTATCTTATCTTATCTTAGCCACTTATGTATGTTTTCCCTGTGGTCCCCTATCTTAGCCTTGGCTGATCAGTGTGTTTATTTTTCATTATCATGTCTCTAATCATGTTCTGTAGTTTTTGTTCCTGCTTGTATGTTAGTATCATTCTCTAGCTCCCTGGTGTCCATTATTTGCACAGTCCCGCCCATCCTGTCTCCCTTACCTGTAACTGATCCCCTGTTATCTATTGACCCTTGATTAGTGTCACCTGTTTTGTGTTTAGTAATCACCTGTTTCTTTTATTAGCCATCCTCTTCTGTTGCCGGGTGCTGGAACATTGTGTGTCGTTGTGCTGATCTTTGCGCAGGTTGCTTCTTTGGCACCCGTTCCTTCTTCATCTTTTGGTTAATAACCAGTTTACCTGTTTGTTTGACAGCTCAGTCTGTCTTTATGTTGTCCTCATCCTGTGCTTGAGAATAAATCCTCATTTGTTTTACACTGTGCTCGCCTGAAGGAGTCATTTACTGTCTGCCGGAGTCAGCCCACAGAGGTGGCCGCAGATGGAGGTTAGTGATGGGATCCACAGTTCACTGAAATGTACTGAGTTAAGCTAAAAAGGTCTGTTCGTAGTAGTCGTACACTGAATCACTAAGTGCTCTACTGGATCTCCAACTGCCTACCACTCACTGAACTGAGAGTTGGCTGAACGGAGCAGGCGGGGCTCGCTTACCACTTAAGCAAGTGATTCAGCTGGTGATCCCTGGCTTTCAGTACAATTCTGGTAAATGATTCAGTACAGCAGTTCACCCATAAAAAACTAGTACATTCAAACGAAGTGTTCACAAGCATTGCAGCACTAATGCAGGCACAGCAAACTCAAAAAGATCACCAGCAGGCTTGAGAACTGAATTGGGGAAAAAAAAAAGACCCCAGTTTTACTGGGTGGTTCAAACCTGTTGTTGGCATTAACACTAAAGCTGTCTGTCACTGTTGTAGCGTGCAACTGTCTGCAAAAATGTCACTGGATTGTGATTCTTAATAAAACTGTAAAAAAAAGTTTTGACAGCAAGTCCTTCAATTATCAGAGGCATTTTAGTAGTAGTTTAGGTGGATTGATTGATGTTTATTCCTAATGTATAAACAGAGTACTTCTCAAAATATTTATGAGGCAGGAACATGATACATGATGATTCAACAGAAGCCATATAGAAGATAGTAAAGTATGACTGTTATTCTGGGCTGTTGAGTGCAGGCCAGGGGCTCATCCTCTACTCCACACAGGTAGAGGCGCTGGTCTGCAAGAGCCACTTTTTTCCCAACTGTTCTGTTAGATTATTTAAAAGGAAAACTGCATTATAGGCTATAATATGCATGATCTGATAATATGTTATTGAAGCAGATGGTCCTGAGCCACATCAGAATACAAATTGGGTGTGTATGATAATTTTCCTCCAAATATGATAATTTTAAGCAGCTGGTATGATACGTTAACATTTCCCATCTGGCAACACTGCTGGAGTACACACGAGCACAAAAAATAACCCGGAATGAGTGAATGGGAAACTGCTAGTGGCCGCTAGCCACCTCTAGTCCCAGTCAGAGTAAAATAAGCAAAAATAATGTCAAAGAATGATGTATATGGTCAGGTGTGGATAGGTGAGCACGGATTCAAGTAGGGATGTACAGAGTTAGGAGAAAATAGTGATCAAAACTGGCTGCAATCAAACAGTTAAGCTAACAGTAGGCAGACTGACTCGACCGCCCAGCCGAGCTAATACTAATGGTTCATCTACTATCATGGCAAAAAATATAACAAAATAAGTCAGAATGATGTGTGATACAGTATATTACTGACTATGAATCAGTGAATCAGGTGAGAACATGGATGGCTATTAGGATGACTGGAATTTAAAGAAAATATGAATTATACTGTGCTTAGCAAGCTAACGTCATAGTAGCGCTGTTAGCTCTGAAGATAATGCCTTGGGTGGGGACTGGATCATCATCGTCAATAGCATAGTGATGGGTTGTAACTGAGGACTGGATCATTTGTCAGTGATGTGGGGAAAAAGAACCTGGAAGAACATAATCTGCTTTTGAACATTATGCTGAAATGTTAATAAAATAATTATTTCTAAGTAAAGAGAGATTTTAACATTTTTGGTGTAGTCATATGAGCAAATTAAGCATTTTAGAAGGTTAAAACCCACAAACGCACCAATGTTTGAATGAATGGGACTCATTCTGAATAATATATCGCTTCAGCCCCAGTAGTAACAATAAAATCTGTGATACTCAAACTCTGTTTATGTAATTATACTGTAAAATCAACATAATTCCCTCACACTTCGACCTGCTGTTAAAGGACTGGCTCAAATGGAGAAGGCAGTTGGTGGGGGATGCTGCAAAAATGCAAAACAGTCAAATCATGCTGTTACTTTTGTTCATATAATATATTACAAAGTCAAATCACTCTCTTTTTCATTTTTTTTTTTTCAGTGTTGAAACACAGAGACACAAACACAGTGGGCAAAGCTCATTACAGAACTCCCCCTCCCTATGGGGGTGAGGTAAATATGTGTATTTAACCCAAAAAGTAAGTACATTTCAAAACCTGAAGTGAATCTAACACAAGCAAGGTTTTGCACTGGTAACATTTACGTGTGACGGGCCACCACCCCTGAAACTATGCCGCCATGCTAAGAAAATATACATTTAAGAAAAAATAAATCAAGGGATGATGCTCTGCAAGCGCGCACACGAACAACGCACATGACAGTCATCCGTGCATCGGAGTTCGGAAACGCACCGCCCACGTAAACTGTTCCAGTCGGCAGGCAGAGTGTCTCTCTAGCGTTGATGTCCAAGAGAAGCATGAGCTTAATAAAGTACTTTAAACGCGGAAAAAAAGCAGAAGAGGTATGCAAGCAGTGGAGGCATTTATCGTAGTTTTAACCTGCTGGTAACGGGAACAATAATGAAGAGTCACTTAGCTAACAGGTATTAGGCTTCATATGCAGGGAAAGGCAAGGGGGACTGATGATTTGCTGAGGATTGACTTCATCAGCCACTACAATATTAACTAATTTATGTTCATTATTATGTACCTGGCAAGTTAAGTTGACCGAAATTCATGAAGTCAATGACTTTAATCCGTCAGCAGCCTTTAGACAAACTAAATGTGCCAACATTTGAATTTCAAAATAAGAGTGGTCTTTCCTGCTGTCTGGGTGGTGAGGAGAGTTCTAAAAAACTATAAATATATAGAAATATTATCACAGAAATAACTGCATCTTTGGTAATTGAAGTTAATTTATTTCATTAAATATAATTTTATTAATATTTTTTCTTTGAAATCTGAGTTAAATTATTGTTATTATTATTGTATACATCACAGGTGACACCTCCCACCCCCTACACTCCCTCTTCAGCCCCCTGCTCTCGGGGAAAAGGTACCGTAGCCTTCGGGCCCGCTCCACAAGACTGCTGAACAGCTTTTGTTCATCAGGCCATCAGGACCCTGAATTCTGTTCACTACCACCCACCCCCATCCCCAGAAGGTAACACCTGCACAATAACTACCTCAGATGTTGGCACAGAAAGACTGGCACACCAACAATAATACTGTTGTTCTGTTGTGCTTTTGCTGCTATGTCTCAGCACATTAACCGCAACCATTTGCACAAATGCCACATCTGTCTGTATGTCACTGCAATACTGATCATGTGCAATCATATCTGTCACTATCTGCACCTACACTACCGCATTGAAATGCAACAACGGGTATTCATCTCTAGCTGTCTGAATACAGGATTTCTGAGTTTATTATCACTAATTGTTTACCTAAACTAATCGTTTACCTCTATGGAAGTCAGAGTCCTTCTGGCTGCCATTGACACCACGGGTTGCATCACTATATATACTGTAGACTGTACATAGACTGCTGCTGTTGCAAATTTATATAGATTTACAGAGAAAAGTTGAAAACTATAAGAAAATTGTTATAAATTTTAGAGAAAAACCTCAAACCTTCAAGACTGAAGTCATTACTCAAATTTTTATTTAAGTGGGTGCTCTTTGTACTACTAACTAAAAATTTTTGGTTGTCTACTTTTAATTAATTTCATAGCACTGCTTTTACATGAGTAGACTTTCTGGCTACCATACCCACCTGTGATCACATAATTTAAGTATGCATGAGTAAATTACTATTATGATTTTTTTCCCCCTTCTCTTTCCTACTCTTTCAATGGGAAAAAAGAAACACTTGAATAAAAATACAAAAAATACACAGTTTTGTCATTTATGTAAACCATACCAAAAAATCCTGTAGGACCAAATCTGACACTTGACATTTTCTAACCTGTTTGTATACCACCATAGACAGAGAGAGAACTTGAATTAGACAGGGCTTAGGGAGGGAAAGATGAGACAGACAAGATGAGCCAAGGAGGGGAAAGTGTTCAGGCAGAGGGTCCAAAAAAGATGAGAGCAGAGGAAGAAGGGAAGTATACAACAGTAAAAAGTCCAAACACAGGACATCTGGGTGGGACCCCAACTGGCCCAATATTCCAGCATTCAAGCCTTGGTTGTACAATACTTCAAATGGTAAGTTCCATATGCAAAGTTACTGTGCAAAATTTTAAGAAATAAATAGTATAAAATTAACATATTCCAGTTACAATAGTGCCATGTGTTTTCTGCCCACCCCCGGAAAAATATGTTGTTACTGCTCCAAGGTCTTTAAGCCAGAGGAAACACTGACAAGGAAATGAATGTCTTCAAGATGGTACATGGCTATATTTTGAGGTATGGAAGTAAGAATAGCTTTTTACCTATTAGTTGGAGGGCCTGTTGCATAACAAACAGTGGATATAAAAAGTCTACAGACCCCAGTTCAAATCCCAGGTTTTTGTGATGTAAAAAATGAGACGAAGATAAATAATTTCAAAACTTTTTCCACCATTAATGTGACCTATAACCTGTCCAACCCAATTGAAAAACAAACTGAAATCTTTTAAGGGGAAAAATAATAATTAAAAAAAAACTTACAATAACCTGGTTGCATAAATATGCACACTCTTATAACTGGGGATGTGGCTGTGTTCAGAATTAACCAATCACATTCAAACTCATGTTAAATGGGAGTCAGCACACACCTGCCACCATTTAAAGTGCCTTTGGTTAACCCCAAATAAAGTTAAGCTGTTTCAGTAGACTTTTGCTGACATTTTTGTAGTCACATCTTACAGCACAAGCCATGGTCCGCAGAGAGCTTCCAAAGCATCAGAGGGATCTCATTGTTCAAAGGTATCAGTCAGGAGAAGGGTACAAAAGAATTTCCAAGGCATTAAATATACCATGGAAAACAGTGAAAACAGTCATCATCAAGTGGAGAAAATATGGCACAACAGTGACATTGCCAAAAAATGGACGTCCCTCCAAAATTGATGAAAAGACAAGAGGAAAACTGGTCAAGAAGTTTGCCAAGAGGCCGACAGCAACACTGAAGGAGCTGCAGGAATTTCTGGCAAGTACTGACTGTTCAGTACATGAGACAACAACCTCCCGTCTTCTTCATATGTCTGGGCTATGGGTTAGGGTGGCAAGACGGAAGCCTTATCTTATGAAGAAAAACATCCAAACCCGGCTACATTTTGGAAAAACACATTTGAAAACTCCAACACGTGGGAAAATGTGTTATGGTCTGATGAAACCAAGGTTGAACTTTTTGGCCATAATTCCAAAAGGGGTATTTGGCGCAAACACAACACTGCTCATCACCAAAAGAACACCATACCTACAGTGAAGTATGGTGGTGGCAGCATCATGCTTTGGGACTGTTTTTCTTCAGCTGGAACTGGGGCCTTAGTTAAGGTGGAGGGAATTATGAACAGTTCCAAATACCAGTCAGTGTTGGCACAAAATCTTCAGGCTTCTACTAGAAAGCTAAAGATGAAGAGGAACTTCAACTTTCAGCATGACAATGACCCAAAGCACATATCCAAATCAACAAAAGAATGGCTTCACCAGAAGAAGATTAAGGCTTTGGAATGGCCCAGCCAGAGTCCAGACCTGAATCCGATCGAACATCAGTGAGGTGATCTGAAGAGGGCTGTGCACAGGAGATGCTCACACAATGACATATTTGGAGCATTTCTGCAAAGAAGAGTGGGCAAATATTGCCACATCAAGATGTGCCACACTGATAGACTCCTACCTAAAAAGACTGTGTGCTGAAATAAAAGGCAAAGGTGCTGCAACAAAGTATTAGCTTAAGGGTGTGCATATTTATGCAACCAGGTTATTGTAAGTTTTTTCTTCTTTTTATTATTCAAGCTTTTTGCTTTATTTCCTCTGCATATTCTTTTATGTATGTAAAGTACTGAGTTGCCTTTGTGTATGAAATTTGCTATATAGATAAACTTGCTTGCTTGCTTTCCCCTTAAAAGGAACTCTGATTATATTGGCATGTTAGCTCTATATGCTTTATTTTTATGTTACTAACATAACTATAATATAATTTTTTTGAAAATAATTCCCAGTTTTATATATTTTTAAAAAACTTTATTACGATGTAAATCACCATTATTGTTTACATCGCAATGCATTCTGGGTAGTGACGTAGAAGGGTTGCAGCCGTTTTTTCTGTCTCATACAAGCCAAGAAGCGAAGCTACGAACTACTGCCATTTGTCAGTGAAAATACCACATTGCGCGGCTTTTGGATGTAATTTCCAATCAAAGGGAAATAAAGAGAGCGGGGTAAGCCTCCATAGCTTTCCTAAAGAGGGAAAGTGGAGGAAAAAGTGGGGCGGCAGCGGCTCAGCAGGTTGAGCAGGTCGTCTAATAACCCGATGGTTGGCGGTTCGCATCACGCTCTCCCCAGATATCCTGCCGTTGTGTCCCTGGGCAAGACACTTCACCCGCATTGCTTCCAGTGTCCATAACACTGGGTATGAATGTGTAAAAATGTTTAAATGCTCGGTGGTGGCCGGAGAGGCTGTTGGCGTGGATTGGCAGCCACATTTCCCTCACTCTGAGTCTGTGATCACGTGCTGTAGCGCATGCCTGATAAAGCTGACATATGTATTAATCACGCTGTAATAAAGCACAATATCGCTCTTTGCGCACCAGTGTGGCGGATGAAATAAGGGAACCCAGAGTGGAGGCACGGAATAATTGCAGGCAGGACACTGCGAAATGAAGTTTAAAAGGGTGTTTATTTCATCCTCCAGCACGAAGCTCACTCCAGCGCTGTGGAGCGAGCCCCTTTTTTTTATTACTTATTTTGTACTAACCACAGTGCGCAGTGGTTAGCACTGTGGCAGCACAGTTTACCCTTGGCCGGGGGATCGCGGAGATCGTGGGTTCGATCCCTGCCCCCGGCCAACAGTGATCTGTGTGGAGTTTGCATGTTCTCCCCGTGTTTGCGTGGGTTTACTCTGGGATTTCTCCGGTTTCCTCCCACATGTCAAAAACATGCAGGTTAGGGAGTTAAGGGGCGCTTGCGCACGCAGCGACTGGCAGCTGGTGGCTTGTCACCAGACTGCAAAACAAATCTACCTATGGGTACAAAATAAGTAATAAAAAAAAAGGGCTCGCTCCACAGCGCTGGAGTGAGCTTCGTGCTGGAGGATGAAATAAACACCCTTTTAAACTTCAGTTCGCAGTGTCCTGCCTGCACTTATTCCGTGCCTCAACACTGGGTTCCCTTATTTCATCTGCCACACTGGTGCGCAAAGCGCACGCTCGTGCCCCCACCCCCCTGGTCTGTGTGGCGAACGGTGTGTCATTTGGTGCAGATAAGTAGAAAGAGCGAGGCGACCGGAGCAGGTAGAATTTGTTGCTGACAACAATGCGGTATATAAATAAAGCCCCAACGCTTCAGCAAAACGGCCTGTGCTTCTGTGTACCACAAGAGTGAGATTTACTCAGGAATTGACCGCGGAGGAAGATACATCTCCCCTGCGTCCCAAAACCACGGTTAGGAGACGAAAGGCAGGAACGCATACCTGTCAAGTGATACGGTTTCGCCGTATTTTAATACGGGGAAAATGCAATTTTAGCATTGCCATTTCTGTACGCCAAAAAGAAAAATATACGGGAAAAAAAATTATTGAGAGTGTGGAGGGACACGTCGTGTGTGTGACCCCCACAGCGTAAGGGGCTGGCAGAGCGCTCAGCGTGAGCTATTATCACAACAGTGAGAAGTGTGGACTGATGATTATTGCTGATGGCCTCGCACCTTCTTCTGTTGTCCTGCGGCTCCGGAACAGAGAGGAATCGCTGGATGGATAAAGGCTTCTCCAGAGGGCCCTACACACTCCTTCTGTGTTCCATGTAGGAGGAGCATAAAAGTGACTGCATCGGGGATTTTCGACCTGAAGTCGCACTTTAGTTTGTTTTTTTTTTCCTTCAGTTTTCTTTCATCTGCCGATAAATACAGTTTTTAAGTACTCAGTACAGGTGTGAAAGCCCCCCGAATAAGGGAGGCATGAGGTATGCCTTGATAGGTATGAGGGACGGTCAACACAAGCGTGCAATCACAGACATGTCTCATGCGCACGCTTTGAGCGATATTGTGCTATTATCACAGCGTGATTAATTCATATGTCAGTTTTATCAGGCATGCGCTACAGCGCGTGATCACAGACTCAGAGTGAGGGAAATGTGGCTGCCAATCCACGCCAACGGCCTCTCTGGCCACCACCGAGCATTTAAACATTTTTACACATTCATACCCAGTGTTATGGGCACTGGAGGCAATGCGGGTGAAGTGTCTTGCCCAGGGACACAACGGCAGGATATCTGGGGAGAGCGTGATGTGAACCGCCAACCATGGCGTTATTAGACGACCTGCTGAGCCGCTGCCGCCCCACTTTTTCCTCCACTTTCCCTCTTTAGGAAAGCTATGGAGGCTCACCCCGCTCTCTTTATTTCCCTTTGATTGGAAATTACATCCAAAAGCCGCGCAATGTGGCATTTTCACTGACAAATGGCAGTAGTTCGGAGCTTCGCTTCTTGGCTTGTATAAGACAGAAAAAATGGCTGCAACCATTCTACGTCACTACCCAGAATGCATTGCGACATAAACAAAAATCGTAATAAAGTTTTTTAAAAATATATAAAAATATATAAAACTGGGACATAAAAATAAGGCATATAGAGCTAACATGCCAATATAATCAGAGTTCCTTTTAAAAGATTTTAGGTTGTTTTTCAATGGGTTGTGCAGGTTATAGGTCGCATTAATGGTGGAAAAAAGTTTTGAAATGATTTATCTTCGTCTCATTTTTACATCACAAAAACCTGGCATTTGAACGGGGGGGTGTAGACTTTTTATATCCACTGTATTTGAGTGCCTATAATTAATCTTTAAGAGAAGAAGCAAAATGAAGTGTATAATTAGGCCTCTGCAGAAGGTAAGGGACAATTCAAAATGTCAAAGCAGGAAATTTCTATTCACCTGGTTTTAGGTGGGCTGCAGCTGCATCAACTCTGTGTGTGTGTGTGTGTGTGTGTGTGTGTTTCAAGAGGGAAACTTGAAACATTTATTCTGCGGACAGCTCATTACATGAACAGGCATTTATCTGCGACGCTCCATTCCAAACAAACCAATGTGCTTAACAAGATGAGCCGGTTGCTTGTCTTTTTTAAAAAAGATCATCTTCATCCAACACAAATGGTTCCATGCCTAACTTATCTCACTTAGGAGTGAAAAATGACCGTTTTTATAAACTGACAAGATTTAGTTGGCTTAACAAGCTTATGCAACAAGCAACAAACTTTCTGAGGGCAGACATTTTGGCTTTTATGACACAGTAGCATTTGTAATGGCTGTCTGTGTGCTCCAAGAGAATGTAGGTGCTAATATGTCTGCTGGCCCACTCCATTAGTTTCTTGCGCAAGTGCTCTCCCTGCATCTCAAGTCAAAATGTCTGCTGTCACAAATGTCAGTTGCTGCATACGGCGGCTGTATTAGTCCCAAATCAATATGCTTTTCACTTGGAAGACTTTGTTTTGGTGAAGGACCGTGCGTTTTGTAACTGTCAGGAAAGCACAGGTGTTAATAATGAGATGAATGATGGCCGGTTTCCGAAGCTCGGATTTGTATTTAAGACTCCAGCTGCTGTCATTCTGGCACTCAGTCATGGCTTGCAGGAAAACTGAAATAGAACAGTGCTACTGTTGATGTAATGCTTAACACCTGTGCTTTATAAAGAAAAAAAAGAATCTTTACTTATATGTAATTTAACCATTTTTGATATAGGATAGCGTGGCCTTTCTAATTTTAGACTCAGTGCATGTGCAGTACACTCTATTCTTTCCCACTGCACAAGAGCCATGCATATGGATCTTTGCTCATGAGAGAGGACAGATAAATGAATCACGGGCCCGCTTGAGTAATTTTTTAAATAAAAAAATCTGTTGTCTTCTTCATAGTTGTCAGACCACAGTGATCTCGCGCACAATATGTCTTGCTAGTGAAACCAGACTTATCAGGCCACATGGGCGAGTGTCTATTTTCACGCTAAGTAGTACAGGATTCCGTCCTGGTGGTGTCAAAACTAAATGGCGATGATGGGGCACATTGTTACAGTGTAACTACTATGTGGCACTGTGGATTATTGTCAAGTTAATATTTTATATCATGGTTTAATTATGAAAATAAAAAAGCTTATAAGCATTTTAGGTATGATCAAATGAACAATTTACAGAAATAATAATCACTATACTTGGTTGAGATTTAAATTTGTTACATATAGCCTATCTCAATAAGGTATGGCTTCAAAATGAGTTTGTGCACGTTTGACTCTGTTTTTTGCAAATATTTTGCTTTGAAGCCATACTTAGTGAGGAGAGTGACATCTTTATGCGTGGACAGATACACTGCATTCTCGTTGTATTTCAGATATAATTCATGGTGTGAAAGTATAAGTGCTCTCTGTTTACAGTTTAAAATCGAGGGCACTCAGAGAGCGCACACCTCTGCCAAGGGATCTGTCTGATGTTTGTCAGCAGGATCATGCAAAAACTATTTAACCAGATAAAGTGATAATGTCATAAATCTGCCTTCCAGGCAGATGATGGTATGGTGAGGAAGGACCAGGGTGCAGGCAAGGAATATGGTGCAAATAACGATCACTCTATACAATTCAAGAAATCTGTCTGTCTGTCATGATCATAGGACATCATAGGATGGCCTATGATGTCTGCATGATGTCCTATGATGATCCTATGATCTCAGGCTACATAGGACTCGCGATGCCGTCATATAGGCGATGCCACCGTCACACAGGCGATGCCGTCATATAGATAATAGGACTGGCTACCTATGATGTAGTGTCCTGTGATGCCTGCCTTGATGTCATTATGATGTCATATAGACCATCACTCATGATGCAACCAGACGCTACATAAATGGAGAGCATTAGAGTGAGGAGAACTGCTGCACGTCAGGAAAGATCCCGTGAAGATGTCACAGCTGAGGTTTGAGCAGTACCTCCCAGGCATGACTGTGCTGCACGTCACAAAAGATGCCGTGAAAATGAAACACCTGAGGTTCGAGCACGTCAGGAAAGATCCCATGAAGATGACACAGCTGAGGTTCGAGCAGTACCTCCCAGGCATGACTGTGTTGCACGTCAGAAAAGATGCTGTGAGAAACACCTGAGGGAACAACACACCTGTCTGAGACAGGAGGAGACCCTTCACCAGCATAGGGTACCACAGATAAGGGATGCACAGACAGACAGGAAACGTGTGGCAGTGCGCCATGCACATGCTGAGTCACTTGAAGCCCGAAATGCCTGCAAAGCGAGCAACGCTGCACACCAGGCAAAGCACAGACAAGCTGAGACCAAGGAGATGCGGAATAGTCAGCTGGCCGCCAACGCTGCACACCAGGCAAGGCACAGAGAAGCTGAGACCGAATAGGACACACTACTTTAAACCACACCCATTCAAAGCAGTAAATCTGGAAATCTCAGGAAGGAAGGCAGAAGGCACTCTATAAATTCAAGAAATCTCTGTCAGTGTGTCAGTCTGTCACCCCATTAAGAATAGGACACACTCCTTTAAACCACACCCATTCGAAGCAGTACCCATGAAGAATGGCAGTCTGCACTACAAATGTGTAAAATGCCAAGCAAAGCGCTGATTTTCTCCGGATGCGCCGGTTTCAGGGTTTTGACGGGCATGCACGGGTCTTCCTGAACAGGGTCGGAAGCCACTTTTTGCTCAGATCTATATTCATGATCCTGTCCATGAACTGGAATTACAATGCACCTATCCCTCAACTAGTGGTCTGAACGAAGAAGAAGAACAAGAAGACCTACCAGATGGAGAGCAATAGAGGAGAACTGCTGCACGTCAGAAAAGATGCCGTGAAGATGAAACACCTCAGGTTCGAGCAGTACACCGCAGGCATGACTATGAATAACACAGCCGTCTCAGGCACGAGGAGACCCTTCGGCAACGGGCATGCAGAAATACTTGCTTACACTTCGTTTCTACGGACATGGACGGGTATGCACGGGTATCCATCCATCCATCCATCCATTCATCTTCTACCGCTTTTCCGGAGGTCCGGGTCGCGGAGGCAGCAGTTCAAGCAGAGAAGCCCAGACTTCCCTCTCCCCAGCTACCTGCTACAGCTCTTCAGAGAGGATACCAAGGCGTTCCCAGACCAGCTGGTAGACATAGTCTCTCCACCGAGTCCTGGGTCTGCCCTGGGGTCTCCTCCCAGTGGGGCATGCCCAAAACACCTCAAGTGGGAGGTACGTGGTACGTGGAATGCACGGGTATATACTAGTTTATTTAAACAGAAAACACGAAAGAAACAAACAGCAGCTTGGGAGCTGAAAACAAAGTAACTGCAGAGTATAACGTACTTACAAAAGACACTAGAGAACCATGGGGAAGCTCAGCGGGGAAACAACGTAACAATAATGCCACAGAAAACTGAAAACCAAGGACAACTTAAATAAGAACAGAACAATGAGGGGAACATGGGACAGCTGGGATAACAATCAAGGATGAATGGTAAGACATGAGGGAAAGTGGCTATGGGTATGGAACGCACAAGGGACTGAAAACAAGGCAAAGAAATATACACACCAGACCACAATAATGACAATAAAGACAAACAGGGATGCCACAACCCACCAGGGGAAATACAGTAGACCATAACTATAATAATAATAATATGGAGAAGGAAAATAATGATAATCATAACAAGGGAAACACAAAGACATCAATAATGACACTAAGTGTCATAAATGCCCCTCCGGGGCAGGAAAACAGACCCAAGCACTGAATTGTAATTGTGACATTTATTAACGAAAAGAACAGAAGTCCCAAAAAAACTGTGCAGAACATACAAAAATACAAATGAGGAAAAACTTACAATTGGAGTTGACGTGGAGTAATACAGATGAACAACCATGAAAAAATCCAATAGTGCCGCAATGAGAAGGTAGACAATAGTGATGGCAAAATCGAAACAGTGTTTTGGAACGTTCCGGAACCTAGGCGGAACTTGTGATTCGAAACGCTGTTCTGAGGTCTGTATCAGAAGGACGGTGTCACGTGACTGTTCCATATCCGCGTTCCATTCCGCCCCCAGTTGTTTTGAAACGTCACAGTCGTTTTTGTTTCAGCAAGTGAATACAAATCCGTGTATGGTTCCTTCATTTTTTATTTATTTTTTTTTTGTTACTTATTTGTACCCGTAGGTAGATTTGGTTTGCAGTCTGGTGACAAGCCACCGGCTGCCGGTCGCTGCGTGCGCGAGCGCCCTAAACCTACATGTTTTTTTTGGTATGCGGGAGGAAACCGGAGAAATCCCGGAGTAAACCCACGCAACACGGGGAGAACATGCAAACTCCACACAGCTCACTGTTGGTCGGGGGCTGGGATCGAACCCACGATCTCATGATCCCCGTGATCCCCCGGCCGAGGGTAAACTGTGCTGCCACAGTGCTAAACCACTGCGCCACCGTGCAGCCCAATTTGTAATTCCACTTCAAAATAAAATCAGAAAAAAACAAATTTTTGGTCTCATTTTTGTTTTGTCCTTTTCTAAACTTAGGTAGAAAAAATATGTTATCAAATTTTGGGACATACCTGTGTTTAAATTTGCTCTTATTGTTTTATATTCAAAACAAAAATATTAAGTTATTATTTTGGTTTATTATTTTGCAACACCGTAAGTGTTAGTGTTAGTGTAGGTGATGAGTTTAATCAGTCATTTAAAGTGTCTCTAGTTTTATCTATGATGTCTGACCTCCATTACACAAAATTAAAATGCCTATTATATGAAAACTAGTGATGGCAAAGTCAAAACAGTGTTTTAGTGCATACCAAAACCGAGGTGGAACTTCTGAATTGAATCAATATAAGCAATTGAATCTCAGTATAAGCTGCAGCTTCAGCCATCACCCATTTCAGATAACTTATGTTGAACTGTATAATCAGAGGAGTTATTGTTTAATTTGACCTTGTTGGATTTTTTTCCCCTTTGTTATATTATTCTGTTTCTTTTTAATCTTTACTTTTAATCTATCCGAAATAAATAAATAAAAATCATTGTTCCGAGGTCTGTATCAGAAAGAGGATGTCGCGTGACTGTTCCATTTCGCGTTCCATTACGTCACCAACTGTTTTCAAACTTCACCGTTGTTTTATGCAGTGATTGTGTTATCCCGTTTCTCAAATGAATAAAATGCTGCCGTTACACAATATTAAATTGCCTATTCTAAGCACAATTTATGTATACTTTCTACGTAAAATACTAATTTCTCGTGTCCTTGCCTGACTGGCTGCTGGTTCATCAGCCCACATGCCTGAAACATTTCAAAGCTGCTCTGAAGTGCAGTTTGGTTGTGAAGTCTTGCCTTTCTGAGTGTCTGGTACTGAGCTGCTTTTGGATTTACATTATTTGGAAATGGATGGGGGTAGAAAGCGTCCCAGGTCAGCTGTTTGGGATCACTATGACCTTCTTGAGGGAAAAAAGTTAAATGGGTTGACCCTATTGGCGACACAGGTAGAGTGCGGGACTCTGAAGCAGGAGGTCGTGAGTTCGAGCCTCCTGGTGGGATGTCGCCAGTTAGTTTGTGCCCTCGGTTGTATGCACTGTATTCAACATCTTGTATTTTGTAACAATACAACAAGTATGTGGAGACACCTACGGACAAAACATCCTGACGCCTGCATTCCTAGCACAACACAATCGAGTGCTGAATCAAGCCATGGCCAGCGTATTGTTTATGGTATGTATTCATGTTCTTTTAATACACATACGAGTATACATTTATTATTTATACACCTTTATTATTATTTACAATAAATATAATTATGCATTTAATCACTAAAAGAAGCCATATTGTTGTACATTTACATACAGTTATATATTTTACATATAGTTACATATATTTATGAAGTTGCATGGCAGCATTCCTCCTAACTCAGTCTTTTTGTTGTTCCTTGACAGGAAGGCAAAAAGAACTGAATGTAAACAAGCACCCCCTAAAAACAGGGACTGATGTCTATTTTGTAAACAAGCACCCCCTACAAATACTAACTGAAAAAATATATATTTTCAGACAAATAATACTAGAAACCCAAACAAAACACGAAACGTTGAGATAAAGACCGGAAAACACTTGACTGGTTCAGTGTAGTATTATAACATTTGGCCACCAGATGTCGCTGTGGGGAGATGTTTCGAATGTTCCAAAAGATCGATTCTTTTTTTGAATCAGTTGTTCCAAATGATTCGATCTCTCGATCGTTCCATTTCTGCCATCACTAGTAGACAAGCAGTGCTTAAATACATGGGAAAAAATGAGCCACAGGTGTGAGTCGCTGAGCAGGTGACCTAATGAGACTAACTGCCCACAGCTGAGGTGACAAGAGCAGACTGTGGACAGCTGGTGGAGGCATCTGAGAAAGGGGAGGCAAAACTGACAACAAACCAAAATATAGACAGAAACTAACAGAACCAAACTAACAGATAAGCAAAACTTAGAAGTAAGGTGAGAGTCTGAGCTCTGTGAAAACAAACGTCAGACACATGACACTAAGGGGATGACACAACGTGACTACAGACCAGGGAACACAAAGGACAAATGCCCAGACCATGACAGATAACTTTGCAGTGGTCTCTTTAGTCTTAGTCTTTAGTAATTTTTTCCAGACGTGTACATACGGCTGTGCAACTTTTTACCCCACTACCCGGGGAAATTGTTACATATACCAGGGTAAGTTGTTAGAGTGAGTGATAAGTTGATAAATTCACAGGACAAAGTACTTCTTTCTATGGTTTTTATTATCGCTGCCAAGCAGATAATGTTTTTGGGTTTGTTTGTTTGATTTTTGCATGATTACACAAAAACTACAGGACGGATTTTGATGAAATCTTCACCAGAGGTAGCCTTTGGACTACTGTGAACCCATTAGACTTTGGAGGTGATCTGGATCAGGATGTGGATTCCAGATCACTTTTTTACTTTGTTTAACACTGAGAGTCATCTGTAGCCCAAGGGCCACCTCCGGTTTCATCAAAATCCGTCCAATAGTTTTTGTGTAATCATGCACAAATCAAATAGACAAACAAACAAACTCAAAAACATTATCTCAATTTTCCTGGGCAGTGGGGTGAAAACTTGCACAGCAATATATATAGCTCTGGAAAAAATTAACAAAGACCAAGACCAAGGAGACCACTGCAAAATTATCACTTTTTCTGGTTTTACTATTATTACGTGCATGTGTGTTTGAGTAAAATGAACAATTTTGTTTTGTTCTCTATCATACTGCAAATAGCTCACCCAAATTCCAAGTCAGAATATCACCATTTAGAGCATTTATTTACAGAAAATTACACCTGTCTGAAACACAAAAAAGATGTTGCTTTTAGATCAAATAATGCAAAGAAAACAAGTTCATGTTCATTCTTAGACACTACAATACTTCAGTTTTAACTTGGGAAGAACTCAGAAATCTGTATTTGTGTAATAACTCTGATTTTTATTCGCAGCTTTCATGCATCTTACCATGCTTAGATGGTCACCTAAGCAGTCAGTACCTCCTTAAGTAGACTGAGGTGTCCTTGTGCTGGAATTCAACAGATACTCAAACTTAATGGCTGCCATACATGTAGAGATGCTAATTTAGGAAAGGTTTTGCAGTGGTCTCTTATTTTTTTTCCAGAGCTGTATTTTCAATTGTCCACTGCAAACATGTAATATAATACAAAATAAAAACAATTAAATCATATGAAGGAGGACATGTCCAAAAGAACATGGACAAGACTGATGTGAAATAAAACTATATTAAGCACATTTATTTGATAGCTGTAAAAAAAAAATCTAACTTCTTGTCCCAGCGTACCCTACATATACTACATTCACAAAACCACCAGAAACAGCAACTGAACCCCTTTCTTAGTGTAGAAAAGAAAGTGACAATAATTGGGAGACCGAGAGAATAAGAGAGCAATGGTTATAACTCAGTTCCACCGAGTTGGGCTGTAAGCAACAACTCCAATACATACAAATTCATTGCAGCCTTTTTAATTAAAAGTATTGATGATATTTGGGCCTTTGGCGTAATAACACGACAAATCAGGCATTAGATTAGAATATGTGGGCCGACGCATGAGCTAATAAATCCCGCAGATATACTATAACACACCTCCACCTTCTGCTTTTCATCACTCTTCCGGTTGGACTCTTCCAATATTTTCTGTGATCCACTGTAGCTCTTGCAAGCTCTGGGAACCTGCAGTGGATTAATGTGGCCTCGCAGTTCAATCTGTACCACGTCCAGGTGCCTCGTTCATTCTTTTCCAGCCAAGCATAACAAAACCCCCACACAGAAGGCAACATGCGAGTCTGGACTCGCTGCGGAAAAAGGCTGGCAAACTTGTGTATTTACTCATGTTTCATTCAGTACCCATGTGTGTTCATTAGGGCTTCGGACACTCGGCTCCCCCCCTGGCCAAACGCCAAACAGGCCTTCCATCCTACTTCACTGTTCAAGAGGACGGGGGAAAAAATTGCCCAGATGAACACATGCACTACCACCCTTGTAGAGTAAAATTACATCTGCTCTGAGGAATACAAATATTTGAGATCTGGTCATACATATATATTAAATCTCTCTCCCCGCCTTCTTGTGTGTACTTTTTCAATTCAAATCTGCTAAACATGTGCCTGATTATCACGGCATACTGACGCTCAGGTCTCATGTGCAAATGATGTTTTTTCACAGTCAGATGTTGGTGTCAGTATTTAATAGTCTTCCACCTATCTGTTGTTTGTTCAGCCTAGTCCCATGCTGTAAACCTTTACGGTTTGCTCTCCACATCTCGCATTCCCTCCACAGCCCATTCAGCCTCTCAGCTACACCTGCTCCGTCTCCCGAAAACAAAGGCATTCTTTTGATAGGTAAAGATTAGAGCTATCTACAAGTCAGTTTGGGGAAAAATGTTTTTGTATTGTTGTGCAACCCTCTAACAGATAAGGGGTGGCTGAATTGATTTTTTTTTTCTTTACTGTGCTTGTTTGGCTGAGCGTATTTTTACATAATTTCAGCTGCCTGTGCCTCTGTTCGGTACCCTCGCATATGTGTCGGGGTGTATATTTATCCAAATTTGTGACTAAGTAACTGTTATTGAGTGGTACTTGTGTAAACATTGTTCCAAGGTAATTGGCTCTTGTGCCGTTTCAGAGGGAAGGCCAGTGTGGAGGCCCCATCCCCACATCGCAACACAGATCAGCCACATTAAAGCATCTTAACTAAACCAATATTCCACCATTCATTATCTCAGAACCACTCTTGGCAACAATACAGGCTAACAGTGGTATTTAATAACAGCTTCATTTGGAAAATCACAGTAATCACTGCCCCCCAACACACACACACACTTTTTTGTATTTTCTTTCATACTGTTGAAAAGCTATGTCTCATGTAGGGCTAATGGGAACAAATAGGCTAATTGGGGCTAATTGGGAGCAAAAAATAGTCTCCTAAAAATAGTAGAACTTTCAGTTTAAAGGTCCCATTCACCCAAACATTGTGCATCTGTGGGTTTTAACCTTCTAAAATGATCTTTTTCCCTACGTCACTGCCCAATGATCCAGTCTTGAGTTACAATCCATCACCATGCTATTACAACCCGGTCTCAGCACGTTAAACCAAAAAATAATGTGCCTTTGTGGAGGAAAGGAATCAGATGAGACACAAGTTGACGACACACAACTTTATTTCCTCCAACCAGCAGAACAGACGGTCCCTGAGTGCCATAGCGAACTGCTTTATACATTTTCTTCCTGCCTCTGGCACTCAGGGTAAACGCATTTACATACCAGTTACGAAGTGTGAACACACATCCACATACACATTAACACAATCACGCCCCTGCGTCCTCAGGTGTGAGCCTGGCACAGCGGGGGTGAAAGGCACATCTTTATTTACTACATACCCCCCGGTACTCTGGCGCCCCTGGCTAGCACCCCCAACACCTCGAAGTACTGGGTGGAGTGTCATCTCCTTTGTGTCACCACACAAAGGAGATGACAAAGGGGTCATAACCCTCCTGACCTTTGGGCTTGAGTAAGTGCCCGTAGCGGCTGTAACGTGGGCCGGTCAAAGTGCCTTCCTATCAAGGCGGGTAGGAAAAGGCTTGGTCTCTGGAGGGGGAAAGGGTGGGGAGGGGAAAAAGTTAGTTTCCTGAAAACAGTCCTCTGTCGGGGGAACACTAACCTGCGGACCCACTGTAGGAGGGTGCCCACGCCGGGGAGCTTGACCCAACACCACCTGCTCGTTTGCCAACACATAAGCAGGCTTCAGCCTGTCTATGCAGGCGGTTTCCTTACGCCCCCCAAGTCTAACACAAAATGCTTCTCCCCAGTTTCCAGCACTCTGAACGGGCCGTCGTACGGCAGACGCAGCGGGGTTCTGTGGGCGTTGTACCTGACAAAAACGAATTTGGCATTCTCTAAGCACTGTGGAACAAAAGTGCAGGGAAAACAATGGTGCGCCGGGTGCGGAACGCTGGCAGCCCCTGTACCGGAAAAAAAGTGTGTGGGCAGATCAGTACCGGGCTTGGGGCTCTCTGGCAAAAATTCCCTCGGGATCTGCAATGGCTAAGAAAAAACGAGTTCTGCCAGGGAAGCTGCCAAATCTTCCTTAGGTGCGGAGTCAAACCCCAATAGGACCCAAGGCAGGCGGATGACCCAATTTGCATCCGTTAGCGAGGCTCTGAGCACTGCTTTAAGTGACCTGTGAAAACACTTGCACAAACTGTTAGCCTGTAGGTTGTACACGGTGGTGCGGTGGATTTAGACCCCCAGGCTGTCGGCCATCGCGGACCAAAGTTTTGAAACAAACTGCGGACCCCTGTCAGAAGTGATGTCCGACGGGGATCCGAACCATGAGACCCAAGATGACAAAAATGCATGGGCTACCTCGGCCGACGTGGTGGAACTCAGTGAAACCACCTCTGGCTAACGCGTAGTGCGGTCCACTATTGTTAAAAGGTGTGTGAACCCCTGCGACGGCAGAAGGGGACCCACTACTGTAAGTCCATGTGTACGTGGTCGAACCTCCTGGCTGGAATTTGAAAAGGCTTGAGGGGGGCTTTGGTGTGCTTGTGCATCTTAGTCCATTGGCACGCAACGCACGCTACAGCCCATTCTTTCACATCCCTGCGTAAGTGAGGCCAAACAAATTTGGATCCCACTAGTTTAACTGAGGCTCGCACGCCGGGACGTGAAAGGGAGTGGACGGACTTGAAAACGCGGCGGCGCCAGGAGCTTGGAACCACCGGGCGGGTGCAGCTGGTGGGGATGTCGCAGAGCAAGGGGGGGCACCCTTCTTGTACCACCCTGCTCTCAAGTTTTAATCCGGTATCTGAGGACTGGAGTGCGCACATGTCTGCGTCTCCGGTTTGGTTAGTGGCCATTGCGGAAAAATCGATGCCCATGTATACCAGAGACACCAGCGCACGTGACAATCAGTTTTCCACGATGTTCAATTTACCAGCTACATGTTGGATGTCGGTCACGTGCTCTGAAATTGCGGCCAAGTGCCATTGTTGCCGAGTAGACCACAGTTCTGAGACTTTGGACATTGCATAGGTCAGTGGTTTATGTTCGATAAATGTGGTAAACTCGTGACCCTCAAGCCAGAACTGAAAATGACGCGTAGCGAGGTGGAGAGCCAACAACTCTCGCATCGACTGGACGCCGTAGAGTGGCTGCAGCAGCTGGGCTGCACGGGGGAGGAAGCGGTTGTAAAAACTGACCATCTCCAAAAATTCCTGCAGCGCCCTCATGGTCTGTGGACGTGGAAAATCTGACACTGTGCGCACTTTATCCAGCAGCGGGATTGCACCACCTGGCGAGATGCGGTAGCCCAAAAAGTTGATTACCGGCAGCCCGAACTGACACTTCACTGGGTTAACAATCAGCCCACGCGCTTCCAAGCGTTGGAAAACTTGTTTGAGATGGGCGGGACCTGTTGGTAACCGCGGACCAGATCCACTTTTGAAAAAATGTGCATCCCGGCCAGGTGCACGGAAAAATCCTGGATGTGCAGGATGGGGTAATGATCGTATTCCGTGGCATTGTTTAATTGTCGGAAATCGCCGCACAGCCACCGTGACCCATCGGACTTGGGCACCATGTGCAGCAGGGATGCCCAAGGGCTGCTGGAGCGGCTAATGATGCCTACGCGTTCCAAGTTAGCAAACTCCTCATGCGCGATGGCTAGTTTAGCCGCATCCAGGCGGCGAGGGCGCACAAACACGGCTGGACTTTTCGTGGTGATAAAATGCTTGACCTCGTGCTTGGTTACCGTAGCGGAAAAAGTGGGCACCATGAGTGCTGGGAACTCGGAAAGCAAACGCTGGTACTTACCCCTTGGAGCTAGAATATTTGCATTTATTGGTGGCCCAACTCCCCAAGCTATGCAGGGCAAGGAGGAAAAAGATACAACGTCCACTAAACGCCTGTTGGCAACATCAACAAGTAGTCCACGAGCACATAGAAAATCAGCACCTAAGATGGGGACCAAACATGCAGCTACCACCAAGTCCCACTGGTAATTGCGTCCATGTAAACATACAGTGACTGTCCTTTCTCCAAACATCCTGATGTGGGATCCGTTTGCGGCTGTTAAAGACGGCCCACAACCTTCTGCCAGCCTGTCTGCACTGACTGGCAAAATGAGGCTCTTCTGGGAGCCACAGTCTACCAGAAAACGTCTCCCCGAACATGTGTCTGTGATGAAAAGCAGCTTCTCCCTGTCGCCAGCGGCCGTAGCTGCTGCTGACAGCTGGCTGGTACGTTTCTGCGTCCTCTGGAAATGGCACAGCAGCAGATAACATTGCGTGTCGGCACCAAAACGCTGCTGATGAAAATGTGCCATCTCATTCCTGTGTTTCCAAGTGACCATCCCGGCCACCACCTGCGGCTCCTCGACCTCGTTGGACTCCGCCGACAATCTGGGTCTCACTGCGTGGACGCTGAAACTCCTGTTAGCCAGGATGATGCGGTCTGCTTCTTTTGCCAACACTTGGTAGTCCTTGGTCGCCAGTAGCAGTGAGTTGGCCAGGATTGCCCTCGCCAAAGCTGGTAGCTTCTTCAGGAAGAGGTGGGCGAAGAGGAAAGATCCGTCATCTGCGCCCAGCAAAAACAGCATACTCTCTATTAATTCCACGGCTGATCCGTCTTCTAATTCTGTGTGTGAGAGGAGCTTCTCTGCTCTCTCTCCGGTGGAAGGGACGTAACACCGCAGCAGCAGCCGTTTGAGAGCATCGTATTTGCCCTGGGCTAGGGAAGCGCAAAGCGGGCTCATTGCGCGCCAAGTGGCGCGCGGGTCCAGTGAAGCCACCACGTAATGATACTTTGTGTCATCCTCCGAGACTCTGCGGAGAGCGAACTGGGCTTCCACGTGAATGAACCAAGTGGCCGGGTCGTGGAGCCAAAAGTCCGGGAGTTTGACGACCACAGCGAGCATAGTGGGTAGGACCCCAAGCGCGGATTTTCCCACAGAGGTTCTCGGTCCGTCTTCCATTTTCACGTCTCAGGGTCACCAATGTGGAGGAAAGCGATCAGACGAGACACGAGCTGATGACACACAACTTTATTTCCTCCAACCAGCAGAACAGAAGGTCCCTGAGTGCCAAAGCGAACTGCTTTATACATTTTCTTCCTGCCTCTGGCACTCAGGGTAAACACATTTACATACCAGTTACCAAGTGTGAACAGACACACACATACACATTAACACATTCTTGCCCCTGTGTCCTCAGGTGTGAGCCTGGCACAGCGGGGGCAAAAGGCACATCTTTATTTACTACATACCCCCCGGTGCTCTGGCACCCCTGGCTAGCACCTCCAGCACTCCAAAGTTCTGGGTGGAGTGTCATCTCCTTTGTGTCACCACACCTTGCTACATTTTTACAAGCGAGACTTCATGCCTTCACTCACCATGCCTCCACTGCACATGAACAGAACAACACCTGTTTTAGATAGCCTTCCAACTCTTATCCAGTGGTTGGGAGGAGTGGCAGATGGCTATTTACACTGACTTTCAAGCAAGGACACCAACAACATGTGGGTTTGAGTCCCATGCTCATCTGTGAGCGACTTTTTTGTTAGCTTTTTTCCCCTTTGTTTGTTTTTCACTCCACTAATGAAAGGTCAGATTTAGGCGTTACCTCCTGTGAGGTTAGGGTTAGTTGTTAGATGGTGAAAGACAATAAAAGTAACAGGAACACAAGCTGGCAAACTTTAAGGTGCTGTTAGACACCTTTCTTAAAGCTGTAAACACCACGTATCCACTGCACATGGAAGATATTTTTTATGTGTCTGTGTATGGTTTCCCTGAGTGACAAAACGTGCAATTTGATGTTTTTTTGGTGAGACTGGGCTGGCTATTAGCTGTAATGATTCAGTCCCCCATCCAGATTGTGAAGCCAAAGATGTTAACTTCAGAGCTAACAGTGCTCATCATCATCATCATAGCAGTCTGTCGGAGGCGACAATGACTGTTTCATGTAGGTCTGATCAGATTCCTCCACGCAGCTCTGTCCTTCACCTTCTGCTGCCAGGAACTCGTGACCTTGTTAACCCAGGCAACGTCCATGCTACTAGAGACTTAACTTACCAAGTGCAGTTTATATTGTTATTTTCTTTGAATTTCAGTCACTCTAGTAGACATCCGTGTTTCCACACGGTTCACTTATCCACAGTCCACAATATATCTCCCATTATTCTGGCTTATATTGTTATTATATTTTTGTTGTGATGCTACATAACACCATTAGCATTAGCTTGGCTAGGCGGTTAGAGTTGGTTTGTCTAAATATGGGAAGACGCTGACAGAGAGGCTGCCTGCCTGACATTGGCTTAACATTGATCTGTTGGTTTTGATCACTATTTTCTATAAGTTCCATTCATCTCTACCTAAATCTTTGTTCATTTACCAAAATTTGACCATATACCTTAGGTACGTTCGGACCAAATGTGAAGTGCGAATTAGATGTAAAGTTAATCTGAAAATGTGAATTTGCATCCAAGTGAGTTGCATAGGGACAGGGTTGCCTTCATATTTTCTGCAGCTGCTTTCTACCTGCTGTGGAAACCCCCAAAACGGCATCATGTTTAGGTTTATGATATTTTCCAGCAGGGCACACAGCTGGGAAAATGTAACTGCCTCCTCCAGAAACTGCACCTGCATGATGGTTGTTTAAGCCTTATTCATGTTGCATTTCCCCTCTAGCCCGCTTTGGTCCGTGTGCGCTTTGAATGAGCCCGGCATGCACGCAACGCTGTTCATGCTCACTTTTTTCATCTACCCAGGCCAAGCGGTTGAAGCATGCGCACATCCATCATTTGTAGTTTCACTCCCGCCTGATAGATAGTGCCAATGCACTGACGCACCAGGATTTTCACAATGAAGAAACACTGCTTGCTTTCTGCTGCTTACCTTCCCGGTTTTCACTCCTTTTCCACAAAGATGCTACTGCTGAAGTATACATCTATGATTCATATATGTTTATTCTCGTCTTCTGCTTCCTCATTGTCTTCCTCGTCTACTTTGTCTTGGTATTCTGTCTTGCGCATGCGCTTTTCAACGCGTTCAGGTCATGGGCAGGCGGCACGGTCACAAAATTTGGGCTGCATGCGATCATCCATGGTCGAGCACTGCGGACACTAGCGGAGTGGAGACGTTGACGTAAATTTTGTCACACAAGGTTTCCGGTTACACATACACGAACAGCAGAGGTGCAGTATGAATCCAGCTTAACAGTGCTAGCTGGTAGCCCTCATTAGCACATTGGTAGCGGGAGTAGTGGGTGGACAAACTACAGACGGCTGCAGAGCTCTCAGTCCATCTGTCTGCAGGTGAGTGGGAGTTCTGTTATCAAAATAGTTTGATAACTGTGTGATACTTTTACGCCATTGATGGAAGAATCCCAAATCTGATTAGCTACCGCGACCAGCTCGCTTGGATACTAATTTGTGTCTATTTGTCTTTACATTAAGTTAACATGTAATTGCGCTGTGTGAAAAATTTGTTTCGAGTTTTGTTTAAACGAACCGTTAGACTTTACTTTAGCTTACTTTACCATAGTTTATTATCTCTAAACCAGGACAAAAGGGTGCCAAGTGTCACTAGCAGTTCAGCTATTCACTCATTCATCAATGTTTCTGGGCTTATTAATAATAATGCATCAGATTTATATAGCGCTTTTCATAGACACTCAAAGACACGTTACAATGGATACATTATTCATTCACTTCACAGACAATGGTAGTGGTAAGCTACTGCTGTAGCCACAGCTGCCCTGGGGCAGACTGATTTAAACGTGGCTGCCAATCCGCGCCAACGGCCTCTCCGGCCACTACCGAACATTTATACACATTCATGCCCAGTCTCATGGACACTGGAGGCAAGGTGGGTAAAGTGTCTTGCCCAGGGACACAATGGCAGGATGTCTTGTACGCAAGGGACCGGTCATATCCAACTGACCACTGAAACCACACACTCCAGTCCACCAGCGATGCTTTTTTCATTCATTCATTCATTCATTCATTCTTTAAGACAAACTTACGTTAGTTGGCTCAGGCTTGCTACCCAAACTAGGAGCTATCCAGCAAATATTAGCAATAGTGATGAAAGAAGGAGGGTGGGGTTAACAGTGGATTAATGCATTTAAAGAGACATGCACTGAAATTAACCATTCCGAGGAAGGCTGCAAAAGACGATTCACAATGATGCAACAATAATTAAAAGCCCTTTGGCCAAAGTATGTCACAAACATTTCATTAAGACCTTTGGAAACTGTCAACATGTGTAAAAAAAAAGTGCAGTAAACGGGACCTTTAATAATTTGGATAGTTGAAACCTCATTGTGGACCTACTACTAAAATCAGCCTTACAGTATACACATCTATAGGAGAGCCAGTGCATTCTGAATCAATTAACTTGTGAACAAGCATAAAATGAGACTGTCTTTGAACAGCCTTCCTAACAATGAGGAAGAGCCTCACAGTTTCAGCAAATTGCAAGCCATGTGGGATGGTCTGTTCCACTCATTTAGAAGCTGCCTTTGTGGACTGATGCAAGCACTAACAAAGACTCCCCAATTCCCAGAGGAAGTAAGTATTGAATATACATACAAATCCTCGGTGTCAAGCTTACAAAGGCTATATTGTGATTATCAAAGCCTCTGTTCAGGTTCAACTGTTAATTGAGCATGTGTAACCTTTTTTTTTAAGGTCAGAACACATCTAACGCTTTAAAAATGCATACACATTTACAGCACACATTCAGGATACTAATTATAATTGTCAGCTCTGCTTTACATTTAAAACAGTCTCTTAGATTGCATTAAGGGTCCCTTATTCTGCATCTTCCTGAGATTAAGTTTAATTCTTTACATCCTCAAGGACAGTTTGACTGTCCTCGTTTCACAGACTAAAAACTAGTTCTGTGTTGTTTCACAGCTCATCAGTAACAGCCTGCTCATTAATATTCATAAGTCCCTAATCCAACTGGGTAAAGCTTTTTTGTGGATGGGCCAATCACAAGCAAGGAGTCAACTCAGGGTGCGTTTGTTTTGCTAATAAAGAGAACTAAATGCAGGGCTTGATTATGTTGACAGGAACCGCAATCCACTGGTTTCTCTAAGAGCTTAAATAGATGTATTTGTGAACAGAGCATTTTAATAGACTGGCAGTCTACATGTCTGTATTTTTGCACAATTTAATGTTTTTTACACTGTTTTTATATATATGTCAACATATTTCAGCAAATAGAATGAAGTAAAACTGTAATACAGAGACACCACTTAAATGACTGTGTCTTACAGTATATCCAGTGTTGGGCAAGTTACTAAAAAATAGTAACTAGTTACAGTTACTAGTTACTTCTTTTCAAAAGTAACTGAGTTACTTTTGAGCTACTGCATGATTAAAGTAACTAGTTACTTGGAAAAGTAACTTTCACGTTACTTTTAAATGCATACTTAAATCATCTTGCACACACAGCAAGATCAAGGGCCCCTTGTTCTCATCAGAAAAAAAGAAGAAAAAGAAAACTGATGAGAAAAAAGCCTTATCTTACAGAGAAAAAATGTCTCAGATTTACACAAACTATTGTGATCACTAGAAAGTCAGAAATTTAATAGAAATAAAGCTGTGAATTCACAGAGAAAATTTTGGCCCCCTGGTGGGTCGCTTTTGGTCCACGAGCCATATGAAGCTGTTCTTTACTGCGACAAATCACAGTCACTTTTTCTCTGTGTGTAAGAAAACTTTAAATGCATTTAATGCGGACATTAAATGCGAATTTCTTGCTCAAAAAATACTCATGTTTAATCACAGAGGTAGCAGCTGTTAGGGGCTACTCACTGCTCGGACAACAGGTGATCAGGGCTCGATATGAGAAGTCGCCACCGCCACGGCATTTCTTCACCGGGTTGTGATGTGAACTGGGGCAGAACAGGAAACGGACCCGCGGAGGAGACTGTGTGACGGCTGCGTCAGTTACGGTAGGGCCAGTTTATATTTATTTGCTTGCGTTTGTCTTTGGCATGACAACCTCCAGTGGCTTGAGGCCGCTGGTGGCACTGGGGATGGCAGTCCCGCCAGTAGCCACTGAAGCTGTGTATTCATCCCCATTTGGCAGCTGATGAGGAGCGTGTCTAGCAACTGCAGGTTGTATGATCATCTATTTGCGCTAAAAATATCTATCCATAATGAAACGAGTAACGCGAGTAACGCATCTGATCAAATTTCAGTAACTGTAATGCATTACTGAATTTTTAAACAGTAATTTCATTACACAGCATGTTACTGCAAAAATAGTGGCGTTACTCCCAACACTGCTTATATCTAAGAGTATGGTCAAAGTAAGGCATTACATTAGAGGCCCCACACTGTAAAAATGGGTTTTGTGGTGTATGCAGTTATACATTTAGAATGCTCACTTAACAAATACACATCCCCCCACTTTTTTAAACTTCTGGAGAAATGAGCAGATTCCACTTCCTGGGTTTTGTTAGTCCATCACCAATACTCCAATAACAAGGCCGAAGGTGCAGCAGAACATGACTTTGTTTATGAACTCACAATAACTCCAAGGCCTTGCCTTCCGCATTGGCCTTTTATACCCTGGGTGGCAGCTCCACCTTTCCGGTTCCGCCGCCACCCATAACACACAACAACATAATAATAATAATAATAATATTTAATACATCACATTCCACCCCCCCCCACCCCCACCCCCGTAGAAAAGTCCAAAACACACGCTATGTAGACCCACCCAAATTTACAACCCGAATCACACACTAACAGTAAACAGAATAACTAGGGCCTATCCATGCACACAAATAACCCAAACTAGAGGGGGACAGGTGGACTACTGTCCCACCCCCACACGGCCAGGTGGATTATTCTGCCGTCTCAATTGTACTACAGTCCATTAGACAGGAAAAGCTGCCGTGTTCCTAATATAATATATAAAACAATCCCAAAACATATGTACAAACAAGAAACACTTCAATTCAATACACAAACCAGTTAGTATGTACATTCACACCCTGCTGTGAAAACCCCAACACACTCACCCCATAACTCGGGCAGACCACACATCAACCATCTATTAAACACATTAATGCAAACATCGTTGGGCTTTTTTTTTTCTTTTTTTAAAACTTGGGCAACTCACATAGCAACTACGTGTGAAACATACTATGTGGCTCGGACAGTTCACACATATCAACATCTTGGCTCAAACACCCTGGTAAAATTTTTGTAAAATGGGCACTTAACATAGCCACTTTAATGCATTAACCATGTCGACAAAACAACATTGCAGCCTGGGTGGTGCACATGTTAACATTTCAGCCATTCACATGTTAATGATTCAACTTAAACACGTCGCCCCCTACCACCATACAGTCCCAACGGAGAAACCACCCCCCGGAAACCCATCCGGCAGGTCCTGTCCAGAGCTTCTTCTTTGCTTTGCCCCTGGAGATGAACCACGTCAGAGCCCTAACACCTCCTTCTCCTCACTGGCGCGCCGCAGCTCGTTGGGGTGTCTCCATGAGCCGTCGGACAATTGAAGATAACCATCCTCCCAAATGGCCACCAACTGCAGCCGCCCCTGGCTCTCTCATCGTTTCCGCTTGCCATGGACCCCTCTCAGCTGAACCTCCTCCCTGGGTCGAACCACACCAGCAACCCCTTGAGAAGCCCAACTCAGCCTCCAGTGTTCCTGTGTGGCACGTCGGTCCACCGTGCCAGCTGGTTCTGCCCCGCTCTCTTTCATTTGTAACGCCGGCAAAGCCGTTGCAGCCCCTTGCTTCTTGGTACCTCCTGGCCAAATTCCGGAAGCAGAGGGAGCCATCTTCTCAGCTCCACCCGCTGTCACGGGTGTTCCACCGTGCCGCCCAATTCCCACATCCAGGGTAACCTGGGCCCTGGCACCGGAACCCTCCCACGATGGCCCTGGGTGGGATTGGTCCTGTCCATCTCCCAGAATACTAGACCAATATTCATCCCATACTGCATTGTCCACCACACTCAGAACCGGCCGATCCCACAAACCACGGCTCGACCACTCCTCTCCGATGCCACTGGTGATCGTGAAGCCCAGTCCGTAGAATAGGTCGCACCCCATCACGTTCGACCCACTGACGGTCACCACGAACTGGATATTGGACACCACTGCTGACTTGTATCTTGCCGTCAACTCCAGCAAACCCACGATGGCCAACTTATTACCTTCATAGCCACAATATGGCATCGACAGTCCTCTTACACAGTAATGCGGGAACAAACTCCTCACAGTAGGTCAGTTCAACACGGATACTGCTGTACCCGTGTCAACCAGTAACGGCACTTCCACACCGTCCAGAATTACCTCACAGTATATGTGGCCATCTGTGCCCGGGGAGATGGTGTGAATAACCGTAGGAGTTGTGGCGGGGGAATCCACTCCGCATCGCCGTTCCCCTCACTCAAACTTTTTGCAGGCCCTGGCAAAATGATGTAGGAGTCCACACTTGCCACGGCGTTTGCCCCTCGCTGGACACTCTCTTGCCTTATATTGGTGCTTGGTGGACCTGCAGCCCAAAAATCTGGGCGATCCCGGGGCGGACCTAATTTTATGCCGTAGCGTATTCTTCTTCTGCACTATCATCGCTACCAGGGTCCACAGCCTGCGCCGCTGCCTGTAAGCCAGGTTGCCTCAACGTTGTTCTCTCACCAAGGTCCTTTGATAGTTTATCCGCTGCTTCGTACTGTTGAGCCATCTCCACAGCTATGGTTAACGTCAGCTCACCAGAGTGTGTGAGGAATCTTGACTGTGCTGCAGAACATAGTGTGTGCTCTGCTAACTGATTGCGGACCATTTCTTCCTCCAAAGCCCCCAATTGACATTCCCCAGCCAGCTGGCGCAGGTCCGCAATGTATCGTCGCACCGACTCCCCCAGCCGCTGCCGCCGCTGTCAGGACTGGATCCTCCGGACGATGACATTGTCAGGAGTGTGAAAGTAGCACGCCATTAGCTCAACCATGTCCTCAAAACTATCACTCTCTCCCAAAGTGCTGAGAATACGTTGCCCTTCCATGCCAAAATTATGGACCAGTATCACTCGTACACGCAGTTTCTCCAATTCGCTGAGGTTCAATGCCACCAAATAATTCTTATGCAGCAAACCACCTCACCCATGGAACCGGCAGAATCAGCACCCCCAAGTTTGAGCTCATGGCCCTCAGGTGGAAAAGGGTGACAGTTGAGCTCCTGCACCAAGTGGAGGAGTATTTTGGGGTCTTATTACAATTCATCTGTGGTCATGAATTTTGAGTAATGACCAAAAGGATGTGATCACAGATACAAGTGGCCAAAATGAGCTGCTGGACTCATCCTTAGAGGGTGAGGAGCTCAGTTATTTGGAAGAAGGTCAGAGTAGAGCCACTACTCCTTCACATCAAAAATTGATTGATCATTTGAGGGGGTTTGGGCATTTGATCAGCATGCTTCCTGGACACCTCCGGCATGAGGTGTTTCTGGCACATCCCACTGGGACGAGACCCCAGCGCAGACCCAGGACACGCTGGAAAGACTACGTCTCCCAGCTGGCCTGGGAACGCCTTGGTATCCTGAAGAGCTTGAGGAGGTGGCTGGAGAGAGGGAAGTCAGGACTTCTCTGTTTAGACTGCTGCCTCCGCAACCCTGACGCCTGGATAAGCAGGAGACGATGGATGGATGGAAGTGAAAACCCACTGTTGTGCCGCACAACAATGGATTGCGGTTTTTAAAACTAAGACAAAGTATATGTCCTCAAAGGTGTCAAGAGTTAAACTTATTCCCTGGAAAATGCACAGTTAAGGACCTTTAAATATCTTACATTAAATACATTACAACCAGCCAGACTGGTGAAGCACTACCAGCTAAGAAATGGAAAGAGAATAGCACTACATACTATATGAGTTGGAAAAGGTTATTTTCTTATCAATTTTTTATATTTTCTATTTCATACTCATGTTCTACTAAAGATCCATGACCGAACTGCATCCTGCAACACATTGATGAATAGGCATGTACAGAATAACTTGGAGGGAGACAAGTTTCCATTCTGTAAAAGGCTGTGTGGGGTTTGGAGGGTCAAGTACAGGCGATGCTGCTGTAATAATCAATACTGTTGGTCAAAGGCATATTAGGAAAAGATGGAAAGGCACAACAACATCTTTAACCACTAGAGGCTGCTCTGTCTCTGTGTCAGTGGACTGGCTAATATAATAGTCTATGAGCATACTTTGTTTAGTATTTATGCATGTTTATATTGCTGCACATTATGTGGATTATACGGGGACTTGACTTTATGAAAGAAATAAAGAAACAAACAAATAAGTTCTGTGTGTAATTAAAATACATGAACCCTTACACGAATGTTTAATATATTAAAACAAAAGAAATAACAAAAGTTATATGTAGGTACGTGTGTGTTTTAATGAAAGAATGCATGAGGGACAGCATGCAACAGAGCCGCAGCTCGGCATGCCGACGGCTGGTGATCGCAGGTCTAACTGGGGTGGAAATGTTACTCATCCACCGGGGAAGGAGAGTCCGACGAGTCACGACAGGGCACAGAGACGGTCAGTTCACCACAGAGAAGGGAGGGTCGCTGGGTCAGGAGGCTTGGTAGAACTGCAGGGTTTTGAGGTGCATGTGAGCAGCCACTGGGTGCCAGTGCGGTACATGTGAGGAGGAGGAATTTACTGGAGAATTCATGGAAGCCAAACACACGCAGGGCTGCAGTATACTGGGTAAGCTGAGAGGATGTGAGAGTGGATAAAAACACACACACGAGGAGTAAGAAATACCTTTGCTCAACACACAAAAAGGATAGAATATGTTGTGGCTTGTCAAAAAAATAATGGAACAAGAATTTTTCACAGTCAGATACACCTAATAGGGACAGACTGCACTTTAACAACTGGTGTCTTCTTTGACATTTACGAGAAGCACAAGAAAACCTCAATTAAAAACACAAATAAGGCTGTCTCTAATTTGCCAACAGACTGAGATAAAATTAAACTACAACACAAAGACAATTTTCAATCTTAATCTGTCTTTCTAAATGGAAAAAAAACCTCTTTTGTTGATTTCTGAAATATGCAATCGGATAATGCAAGCTACATGTGGTGTGCATTTAGCAATGGTCTGCTCTCCCCAGTCTTTCCCTTCCACAAAAGAGCCTGAAACCTGCCAGCAGGAAATTTGACATCCAGCATGACACGGCGTGTTTATAATTTTTTATGGCTGCCATGCTGTTTGGATTTATCCCTAAATGGCATAATTAAGCAGTGTTTGAAAGAGGAGCATGCAACAAAAGGCAGCATGCACAAAATGCAAAAAAAAAAAGAGTTTTATTTCAAACAATTGTGGCAAATACAAATACAGTACATAGGCCTACAATAAGCAAAGCCATTAAAGCAGGCCACTGTATGGAAAAAAAGAAAACTATCTAAAATCTTGACTACACAAATGTACGTATTTCACTTTGCACACCGAAACAAAATTATTTCCCAAGAACCAAAAACTAGCAGGGTCAACATTATGAGTCCCCTGAAAAACTGACCTCTTTATTGAGCCATTGTACAAACCACTACTGTGCAACGATGTGCTTTAACTTTGTAATGCTCAAAACTTGTAAAATCAAGTTAAAACAGGGTTATCTTCCAATTTACACACAGCATAAAAACTTCAGCAAGGGTCTGAGTTGTCACTTGAGAAAGCCTTATGACAAAAACAAAAGCAATCAGTTTAGACTTTAGTTGACGCTCACAAAGCAGGAGATGGATATACAAAGTTATCACAGTGTTTCCAAGTGTCCAGAACTGGAGTGAGAAGTGTCATCAAGAAATTCAAAGAACAGCAACAAACAAGCCTGACAGAGGTAGGAAGTGAAAGATTTCAAAGGCTCTGGAAAGGACAATAGTGAGAGATGTGCCTAAAGACCCCAGAACAACTGCTACGACACTAGTGAGTGACTTAGCCAAGTTGGTTATTGTAGTCTGAAAGAAGAAAAGCAGTAGAATCCTGCAAAGGAATGAACTACGACATTACAGACCAAGAAAAACTCCACTTCTACAGAAGAGACACCTTCAAGCCAGACGAAGTATGATAAGGACACCCTGGAGAAAGATTATGCACACTGGAAGTCCGTCCGTTGATCAGATGAGATGAAACTAGAGCTCTCTGGCCACAGAGACACTGCTGATGTCTGCTTATCTTTGCACGCCATGCATGTCCACCTATTTAGGTGCCTTCACACCAAATGTGAACGGATGGCGTGAATGCATACAAAGTCAATGGAACGAGGCGAGCACACACAAAATCGCACATTCACGCATTCATGTCCGAGCGCGAGCGCTAGCAAGTAATGGCGTAGAGATTCTGCTGTCACTGGAGTAAAAGTATCAACACTGGAGAGTAAACTAGTTTGAAAATGAGACTGACACTCAATTGCAGACAGAAGGACCGGGAGCTCTTCAGCTGAATTGGGATGCCAGAGTTATTTACCCACGGATTCCTGCCACGGACGTGCTAACAAGGCTAGCAGGCTAGCAACGTAAACACCCATCATCTTAAGTTTTGGAGGTAGAGACAACTTTTTCAGATGAGCCCCGTCGGATAATGTAAACCTAAGCATGATGTTATTTTGGGGATTTCAGCAGCAGGTTGAACACTGCTGCAGAAGTTATAAAGGCAACTTCGCTTGTCTGCATCTCACCCAGATGGTGAATTCATGTCTATTCGCGTATTTACATGAATTATAATGTAATCGCGCTGCATGAAAAATTTGCCAGTTTGCCTTTGGTCTGAAGACACCTTTTGTGTTTATTTGATATTAATTTGTTTCTCTTTACTGCTGTCTTAGACGTGATTGGCTGTAGACAACTGGAGGCCACCTCTAAAAGGAGGCAGAGTGAGCGTCAGGACAGGTACTTCACTTCCTCAACCGCCAGCATCTATCGCCTGCTCAGCTCAGTCTCTGTTACCTTCGTTTTTCTACAGTTTTGCTTGTCATTCTAAGTTGAGTTGGGAGTTACTGGTAGTCTTGTTTTGGGGGTTTTCTTTGTTAGGTTAGTTCCCTTTTTGATTAGGTTAGGGGAGAAGCTGGAATACTACAGCTCCTTGCTAGGTTGGTTCTCAGTCTTCTCCCTACTTGCCGGGGCTCCTATCTCCGTTCACCCAGTTGTTTTGTAAGTAGTTCTTGTTTTGTCAATAAAACTTTGTTGATCGCTATAAACTGAAGTGACTCACACATTCGGTCCCTTGGCTGTAACAGCGGTCTGCGAGGGAAAAAAGGTTGGGGACCACTGCATTACAACAGCTACAGTGCCTCACCCTGGACACAGACGGGATAGCCTCCCACCATCCCCCACCCACCTCTGTACAAGGCATTCACTGCATCTGCAGAGGTGCAGCAGCAGTGTAATAACTATGCATTTGAAATAGAAACCGTGACAGTTTAATGGTCAGGATACTGGGTTGTACATTTGCTACAGATGCAGTAAATGACCTCCTGTAGGGCCACCTTTAATAAAGGGGCAACAGATCAATGTCGCATAACCTCCAACCTCATAATGTGTCCTTTCACAGTATCAATCAATCCAAGCGACTCACTTCCCCATGCCATTACTTTAAAAATGTTGCCACTTTTGCCCTTGAGAGCCATCCCCCAATTTGTCGGACTGTACAATCAAAGATTTATGAGAGCTGGGCGTGCGCAGCCGCTCCAATTTGCATGTAATATGCTTAACAGCTCTAATATCTGTTATTTGAATAAACACCCGGTGTAAGCGGGGCCAGTCAGATGAGTCATAACAGAGATAAAGCACCCAGTGCCACCCAGGGCACGGGCCCCACAAGAGGAATTAAAGAGTTATTACAGGGCAGCATGCAAAAAAAGAGGCTAATTCTCAGCGCAATAAAACAATCAGAGATGTTTACCTTGAGAGTTGTGCTACAATATCTTATTACAACTGCAGCCACTGCTTGCTTGATAAATGATTCCACTGAGAGGAGGAGATTTGGTGACTTGTCATGGCCAATATTGATTAGGCCTGGGAGTTGACGCCCTGAATGAAACAGCCTCTAATGGACAATATACTGTAGAGTTTGTTTTGGAGTGTATGAGCGGTGGCACTCATGTTTTACCACAAAGTAATTACCCATACACAGCGACATACTGAGTGGGGTGTTAGCAAAAAAAAAAAAAAAAGTGATACCAGTGTTTCTTGTTGTCCAGTATGACATTACTCGCCGTTTCTCCCTCACCTTTATGCACGGAGACGCACAACCACACATCCTCTCTTTCCTTCCCTTGAGTCACATATCCATAACTCAAACACTATGTAAGCATGCATACTTTTTCTTCTCATTTTTTTGTACCTTGATACCTTTGTTGGTTTGCCTAAGGAAAGTGCAGAAATGAACTTTGCTGGAAAGAAGCATTACCATAGAGATGAGGTTGGTAATACAGAGTGAGAGGGGCACGTAGACCAGTTAGCCGCGGAGCTGATTAGAGCCACGGCTTTTCTACTTTTATTAAAAAAAAAAAAAAATGCACTTGTGCTTTCTCACATGCAACAAACCTCCATTTGGGTGCACCCATCCTAATAAACCTCCGTTGCTTTTTATCTCCTTGGTTTTTCTCGCTTCCTGTCAAATGCACATTTCACAGTTTTTACAAGGGAAGCTAACCAGCGGTTAAAAAAAAAAAATGTTCCTGGCAGACTGTCATCACGCTGAAAGCAGAGCAACCCTTCCAAGCGTTTGATTAGAGGACAACAAATACAACAGCAGGTTATCTTTTCTTACTTGGCACAGCAATCAAGAGAGAGAGATGTTTGAGCTTTTTTTTTTTTTTTGGTGGCAGGGAATTTAACAACAAGGAGATACAACAAATTCTCAACTTCGCAATAGCTCGTCACATTTCATACCACCACAGTTATGATAGTGTTCAGAGATTCAGCACAATAAAATAAGCGCCACAGCTGAGCTAGAAGAACCTGGGGCTGATGTTTTTCATGTGTTACTTAGGCAAGCGTGCGAGGGTACTTAAGTGAAAACAGAATGTGAATCGCTCAAGTCAGGGTTACTCGTCGAATAAAGGAAGGAAAACTCTTATAAACGTCTGCTATATCTATATTTTTTAAACAATTCTGATGAAAAATACATGAAGAACATTTAACAATCTCATCACAATTTTTCCACAGTCCCCTCATCTCGTATTTGATCTGCAGTAATTGGCTGAGACAGAAAGGTGGTCTTTGTATTCTTCTGCGCCACAGTGTAATTACAAAGCAACATGACTGACACGGAGATGTGATTAAATGTTATTATGTTATCTGGTATTCTGTCAATGTGATATGACTAACGGCAGCGGGGCAGCTTTTTGTTGGCACCGTCTTGGAAGGCAGACTCTGGAAATCACGAGTGGTAATTAACTCCTTTATAGTGTGGCCTTGCAGAAGTGAGTGTGGGCGAATACTCATTGAAGCGAATTTCATATAGTTGAACATGGCGAGAAAAATAGCTGGAAACTGGCATCTATTTTGTGAATTGATATTTATAAATTATTCATGACTTATACATTTACAACAATCATCAAAGAGGAGGACAGACCAATGAGGAGGTAAACATGGGATAGGGAAAGAGTTAAATAGAGTTTAAAAGGAGCACACCAGCATCGACAAATCACATTATATAATATGAACATGTAGGAATATTATGTAAGCGTGCCAGATTTATCAATACAGACAAGCAAGGTAGAGTGATTTATAATAAAGCTACATTAATTAAAGGACACTGATATATCCCTTATTCCATATTAGGTAGGGGTGGGGATCACAGCAAAGCACCATGGTACGATACTGTCACGATACTTGGGCTGCGATATGATATTATCACAATCTTGAGACATGCTGAGTATATGCGACCCATATGCCATCCCAATCTCCATCTTGTTCAACTCCCAGTTACATTTCAGGAGTCACTCCTTTGCTGTGCTGACCTAACCAGACAGTGAGTATTTAGCACCATCTAATGGACTGAAAGGTAAATTGTTTTTATCACTCTGGCAAAAAACCTTTATTAATTCTTTTATTTAAGTATCACGATACTGGTTTCTCTGAATTTTTTGCCACAACCCTAATATTAGGACAGAGTGTACACATTCACCTGCAACTGGCAATGATCAAGAATGCATGTATCAGCTTTATGTTGGTATTGGCCAATATTCACCTGTTGAAATACACCATATTGCCTAATGTATTGGGACAGCTCTCCCTAAATGAATGGGCACCAATGCACAAAGCAAGGTCTATAAAGACATGGGTGAGCGAGTTTGGTGTGACTGGCTGCACACAGCCCTGACCTCACAAAAGTGCTTCTGGAAGAATGGTCAAAACTTCACATAAACACACTCCTAAAGCCTTCCTTGAAGAATTGAAGCTGTTATAGCTGCAAAGGGTTTTACGTGTTTTACAGCCTGAGACCAAATAGCCAATCATAGGGCCCAACTTTAGGCACGCTAACAATTGGCTGCTATGATGGAGGTCTGTGCTCTCTGAATGCTTTTTAGTCGATCGTAAGAGGGAAGGATCTGACTTCTGAGAAGCTAAGCACCCTGTTTAATGTAAAAATGACCATAATTCAATCATGTCCCTTTTGCAGAACACTTATTTGCAGTAATTTATAATATAACTGCATAAGAGTGTTTACTAAGGTCATAAATCAAGTAGGAATTCCAGTAATTTTCTAAGACAAGAATATCTAACTACAGCCAGAAGTGGTCTCAGAAAGTTTTTTCAGGGGAAGAAAGAAAAGCTAATCTGCATTTGTGAGTTTCTACATAAACCACACTATGCCCACAAATAAATCAAAATGACAGCATGGAAGAATCAAAACAGCTGTCTGCTTTGCACATCCAGTTAAAATTTATGTGGTCTCTGTAGCAAAGCAACTTTCTTCATGGCAACAAGCAGTCTCTGCAGCATCATCAATACAAAAGACATCATAATTATTCCTGGAATCATCAAAAACGCAGATTATAGAGGACAGAAATGCATAGCCTGGGAAAGAGAAGGTTTTAAAGAGTTTGGAGGGTGTGTTTTTGCATGCAAGGATGAAATTAATATTAAATATGCTGCCAAATTTCTTTTGTATTAAGTTTGAGTGGAAAAAATTTAGAGGCCACTTAATCAATGAAAATTGCACTTTCACTTTAATGATGAATTAGCCATTCAGACTTCAGCCTCTGAGTCATTATTTTATGTCACCATATGGGTACTGGACTTTTTTTTCCCTTATAGATACCATAAATTATTAAATTAGTGACTCATAGAGATGGAATGTCTTCTTCTTCTTCTTCTCCTCCTCTATGGTCTTCATCTTTTCCTCCTACCTGGCAGGTCCATCTTCAAGATCCTTTTGTCCAATATATCCACTATCCCTCTTCTGCACATGTCCAAATAGGACTGTGTGATATGACCAAAATTTCATATCACAATATAAGTAATTCATCTGACGATAACGATACATATCACGATATACAGCGGTGTGAAAAAGTGTTTGTCCCCTTCCTGGTTTCTCATTTTTTGGGGGGATTTGTCACACTTAAATGTTTTAGATCATCAAACAAATTTAAATATTACACAAAGATAACATAAGTAAACACAAAATGCAGTTTTTAAATGAAGATGTTTATTATTAAGGGGGAAAAAAATCCAAACCTACATGGCCCTGAGTGAAAAAGTGATTGCCCCCTAAACCTAATAACTGGTTGGGCCACCCTTAGCAGCAACAACTGCAATCAAACTTTTGCGATAACTGGCAATGAGTCTTTTACAGCACTGTGGAACAATTTTGGCCCACTCATCTTTGCAGAATTGTTGTAATTCAACCACATTGGAGGATCTTCGAGCGTGAACCACCTTTTTAAGGTCATGCCACAGCATCTCAAACGGATTCAGGTCAGGACTTTGACTAGGACACGCCAAAGTCTTCATTTTGTTTTTCTTAAGCCATTCAGAGGTGGACTTACTGGTGTGTTTTGGATCATTGACCTGCTGCAGAACCCAAGTGCGCTTCAGCTTGAGGTCATGAACAGATGGCTGGACATTCTCCTTCAGGATTTTTTGCTAGACAGCAGAATTCATAGTTTTATTTACCACAGCAAGTCTTCCAGGTCCTGAAGCAGCAAAACAGCCCCAGACCATCACACTACCACCACCATATTTTACTGTTGGTATGATGTTCCTTTTCTGAAATGCTGTGTTACTTTTACGCCAGATGTAATGGGACACACACCTTCCAAAAAGTTCAACTTTTGTCTCATCAGTCCACAGAGTATTTTCCCAAAAGTCTTGGGGGTCATAAAGATGTTTTCTGGCAAAACTGAGACGAGCCTTTCTGTTCTTTTTGCTCAGCAGTGGTTTTCGTCTTGGAACTCTGCCATGCAGGCCATTTTTGGTTTCTTTCTCTTTCTTATGGTGGAGTCATGAACACTGAGCTTCACTGAGGCAAGTGAGGCCTGCAGTTTTTTTGAATGTTGTTGTGGGGTCTTTTGTGATCTCTTTGATGAGTCGTCGCTGTACTCTTGGGGTAATTTTGGTCAGCCGGCCACTGCTGGGAAGGTTCACCACTGTTCCATGTTTATGCCATTTGTGGATAATGGCTTTCACCGTGGTTTGCTGGAGCCCCAAAGCTTTAGAAATGGCTTTACAACCTTTTCCAGACTGATGGATCTCAATTACTTTCTTTCTCATTTGTTCCTGAATTTCTTTGGATTGCAGCAGGATGTCTAGCTTTTGAGGATCTTTTGGTCTACTTCACTTTGTCAGGCAGGTCCTATTTAAATAATTTCCTGATTGAGAACAGGTGTGGCAGTAATCATGCCTGGGTGTGGCTAGAGAAATCAAACTCAGCTTTCTAACGAGGGGATAAACCACAGTTAATTTATGTTTTAACGGGGGGGGGATGGGGCATCACTTTTTCACACAGGGCCATGTCGGTTTGGATTTTTTCCCCCTTAATAAAAACACCTTCATTTAAAAACTGCATTTTGTCTTTACTTATGTTGGGTGGACGCAACCCTACAGGACTCAGCAGGTACAGACTATTGGAGTTACGGACTGAATGTGGATGAGGTGTGGGAAGCTCAAACTATCAAGGATCTTATTTCAGATGGCCGCACCTCCCATTCACTGGAGCCAGCCCTGACATTGTTGAACCCCTGCAGCCGAAATAATAAAGGCATTTCCCAGCCAACGGAGCTATCCTGAGCTAGGTGGGTTGTTAATTTAAGTTGCTAATCTCCGGCATATGTAGTGTGAAATGGTGAGGAACGCACCTAGGTTGTCTAGGTGTGTGCCAACAAAGGAGCATCCCCGGCCTCCGACATCCTCCTCTCCTCACCATCTTCCAGTATCCACTCCATCTCCAATCCCAGCCCCGCCAGCCCCACAGCCACTCCACGGGCTGACTATCTACGCCAAAGCCTGTGCTGATGGATAAGCGTCCCCTGGCCCCGGCACTTTTCTCTCCAGCTCCTCCAGCTCCTCCTGTAGCTGCGCTACAGCTTCTCACCAGACGGTCGCCGTAGCCACCCGGAGTGATTCATCTGGTTCTCGCGGATTCTACAGCAGCGGCAGCCTCAGCGGCAATGGAGCTGGAGGAAGGCAAGTACCATTTTTTCATTTTTTTTTTTTACATCTAATGGTGAGAGGTCTTGTCCTCAATGAGGAGATTCAGCTGCCTCCTCTTATTGCTGCTGAGTCATCAAATCTTTTTTCTGCTGCCATTCCCTCATGCATTCCACCACTCACCTCAACCCCTTGTTTCCCCGAGGTCATCTCCACCTCAGTTGGGTCTATGGTGGAGGAGGTGAGCACAAGTACGGTTACTGCTCCTCTCCACGTGCATGCTCCAGCAGTGACTCTCCCGCCTCACATGCATGCTTCTGCAGAGACTGTTTTGCCTCACGTGCACGCTCCTGCAGAGACTGCTTTGCCTCACGTGCATGCTCCTGCAGAGACTGCCCCTCTTGATGTTATCATCCCAACATCGGCAGCACTGGGGTCCTCGCCAGCGGAGGAGCAAGAGTTAAGGGAAGTCCTCGTCTTTGTTTTCTTAATATCTGTTTTAGAGAGGTCTTGTCTTATTCCTGGTGAGGAGACCCAGTTGCAACATCCATCTGCTTCTCAGCTCTCCCCGCCAAGCTCTTCTGCTGATTGTGCTGTTGTGACTCCTACTCCAACCTGCACCTCTTTCCCCCTGTCCGAGGTGACTACATTGGAGGAGGATTCCTGGGCATCTGGACCGGATGCACTCCAGCCGTCTCAGCCTGAGGCCAGCGCGCCCCAGCCATATCATTCGGGAATCAGCGCGCCCAACCCATCGGTGCACTTCAGTCACATCTGATCCAGAGGTCAGCATTCCCCAGCAGTGTCATCCAGAGGACAGCACACTCCAATCATCTCATCCTGAGGTCAGCATGCCCCAGCTGTCTCATTCGGAAATGGGTGCGCTCAAGCCATACGGCACATGAGGACAGCACGCTTCGGTCATCTGATCTAGAGGTCAGCGCTCCCCAACCGTTCCATCTAGAGGTCAGCAAACTCAAATCATCATTGCCTGAGGTCGACGCACCTCAACACCTGTTTAATACATTCAGTTTCCTGATTTGGGGGCCTATGGACTCGGGTAGACCCCTGAGCCACCTTATTCCATGGTCTGGTGGCCTAGGGACTCTGGGAGCCCACTAGATCCCCCTTGCTCCTCGGTCTGGGGGCCCACGGACTGGGGAAGACCCCCCAACCCACGTTGTTCTCCAGCTCGAGGGCCATTGGACTTTGGTATACCCCCTGACCCGTTGTTTGTTCCGGTTCGGTAGCCCATGGACTTGTGTAGACCACCCGGCACACTATATTTTGGGTTTTAGGGCCTTGAACTTTCTTTGGCCACGAGCAGTGTTGGTTTTTGACTTTGCTGTGTGTGTGTGTGTGTGTGTGTGGGGGGGGGGGGGGTTACAATTTGTTCTGAGGAAACATAGCGGTGGCTAAACTTTTATTGATAAAAATTACATATTTTGAGTGAGCAACTCCATACTCAGGGATGCACACCCTTGTAACCTCAGTAAAGCACTTATAAAATCTGAGGTCAGTCTGACAAACGGTTTGCAAGATATACAGTGACTCAGGAGGTAGAGCGGGTTGTCCAATAACCAGAGCGTTGGCAGTCTGAATCCCACTCTCCCCAGCCACCCTGCCGTTGTGTCCCCGGGCAAGACACTTTACCCATCTTGCCTCCAGGACACTGGGTATGAATGTGTATAAATGTGCTGTAGTGGTAGGAGAGGTTGTTGGCGCGAATTGGCAGCCACGTTTCTGTCAGTCTGCCCCAGGGCAGCTGTGGCTACAGTAGTAGCTTACCACTACCATTGTCTGCCTGTGGAGTGAATGAATAATGGACTCATTGTAAAGCACTTTGGGTATCTTGAAAGGTGCTATATAAATGCAATCCATTATTATAATTATTATTATCATATGTGAGGAACAGACACACACAGACAGCGGTTCCTTGCATTTATAGACAGATATATTCTGTCTTGCTTCTACTTTGATTCCTCTTCTCTCCAGTGCATACCCCCACCTCTCCAGGTTGTCTTCCACCTGCGCCCTACTCTCACTACAGATCACAATGTCGTCCACAAACATCATGGTCCATGGAGACTTCTGCAAACAAGAAGGGGCTCAGAGCCAGTCCCTGATGTAATCCCAACCCCACCTTTAATCCATCTCTTAGTCCTACAGCACACCTCACTACCACATTGCTGTCCTCATACATGTCCTGCACCACCCTGACATACTTCTCTGTCATTCCTGACTTCCTCATAGAGTACCACACTTCCTTTTTTGGCACCCTATAGAATGTCTTATGTATATTGTTTTAAAATGTATAGAATTAACTGAATGGTGTGGCGGTATCGGTACTTACTGCTAGTCAGTCCTAAAACATGCAATGGGCTGCTTGAAGTATGCTTAACCTAAGTAACCATACTTGGATCTGTTTGCTCTATGCAAGATGTTCCTGCACCACTCTACCACCAGAAATGTGTTTGGAATAAACTCAGCCAGGTATAAATCAATATTAACTTTGGCAAAAACAGATACAAACATTTGTTATAAAATCTAACAGTATGTCTTCCAGTGGACAAAAAGTGTAGACTGCTGTTTTGTGGATGATAAAATTAGAGTTGAATATTTGGGAGATAAATTTTTTTTTTCTTTTTCCCTATTTCTCTTTCTCTGCAGCCAAATTGCTCTAAATGAGAATGGATGAAATATCCACTTCTCATAGGCAGTCAAGGCATTAGGCAATCACCAACATGAAATATTGATGCAAAATCGGTTTCAGAAACAGTAGCAATTTAGAGAAAACATTTAAGGAAACTGACTTGAAAATGCCTTCTTATATAGGTTAGCAGCTGGATCACTTGCAAAAATATTGCAAATATCCATATATATGTATGCAAACATTCAGACCTCCAGTATGTTGTTTTCTTGAGCTAGTTATTTTCAAGCAGACATTATTCCTACCAGCTGTAGTAGAATAAAGTATGAGAAGACAGCTACCAATACAGCACTAAAATTTGCGGTATGGACTACTATTTCACAATTCTACAGTGATATTACTATTGATTGCTTTACAATTGGGAGTTGAGTGTTTTGCCCAGAGAGTCAAATCAAGCCAGACTGAATCTCCCACTCTACCTGCTGACCCACAATTGCTTGTTCATGTACATGTCGCCAAACTAAATCCCTATTTTGGAATCAATCAGCTGTGTGGGAAATTGTATCAAGTCTTCTGAGTAGATGTACGTGACCGTTTGACTGTGGACATAATTTGCAATAATGATATATTATATATGGTTCAGTTTTGCTCTGACCATGTGAAACTCGTAAACAGAAGCAGTTTACAGCTGATGTAAAATTACATTTTAACCTTGCATACCTGAACCCAAATCAGCTCCAGAGTAATCTACGTTAAAAACTGTCAACCAGCGTTACACTAATGAATAGCTCTAACTTGTGGGAAGGTATATTTTTTATGCAATAATGGTAAAACTATAAGGTGCCTGCTCTTCAGCTCCTCACATGCTAACAGTGCCTGGATCCCATGCTTACCCCAAAAGTTAGAAGAAGCAGCTCTACTAGGAAAATAATGACTGGGCTTAAGAAAGCTGCTCATTCTTTGACTGTGTCCCAAATAGCTTTTTGGAAATTATGTAAGTGTATTACATAATGAAATAGAAAAGAAACAGAATAAAGAGCCTAAATCACAACTGAGTCATTTGAGGCAGTTAATCTGTAGGACTGAATAATTTTCTGTCATACTGTTTAGAACCTTTGATGTTTTTTTTTTTTTTAATTTTTCATACAAAAAAAAAGAAATAAAAACATATCCTGTGATTCCATAATATGGGTTGTTCTTGTTGGACTGCATTTTTTTCCAACACATTCTCAGTTCTAACATGCCAGACATAGCAGACACAGTGGGGAAAATAAGTATTGAACACATCTACATTTTTCTCATTAAACATATTTCTGATGGAGCCACTGACCTGAGATTTTCACCAGATATCAGTAACAACTCAAGTAATCCATACATACAAACAAATTAAGGCAACTGTGTTCACAAAACGAGATCTATTTAATAAAGTGGAATGACACAGGGAAAAAGTATTGAACATGCTTGGTGAAATTCATTTAATATTTAGTAGAAAAGCCTTTGTTGGTAATAACAGCTTCCAGATGCCTCCTGTATGGAGAAACTAGGCATAGGCATTGTTCAGGAGTGACTGTAGCCCATTCTTCCGCACAAACTGTTTTCAAATCTCAGAGGTTCTGTGAGTGTCTTCTATGAACTCTGTTCTTCAGTTCATTCTATAGATTTTCAATTGGATTCAGGTCAGGTGACTGACTGGGTCATTCGAGCAGCTTTATTTTCCTTCTCTGGAGCCAGTTGGGGGTTTCCTTGGCAGTGTGTTTGGGATCACTGTCTTGCTGAAATGTCCACCCTCGTTTCATCTTCAGCATCTTGGCAGATGGCAACAGGTTCTTATCAAGGATGTCTCTGTACATGACATAATTCTCGGCCCAGGAAACACGCACGCAGGCTCAGGTAGATTTGAAAGCTTTATTCAACCAGTGTAATGTGTTTGGATGCGTGTATGTGATATGGAAATGTATTGTGGGTGGTAGATGAAGGCAGGAACAGAGCAGCACGCCGTGCGGCCAGGCAACCCTATGGAAGAGACACAAACAGGGGATGAGCTGGGCAACCATACAGGAGAGTGATAAGGAAATGTGCTGACTTGCAGAGACAGAGGTGGCTGGCGTTGGCAAAGATTCCAAGCCTGGGAGACAACGCCCTGCTGCGCGTCCAACGAGGAGAGGAGACGCAGGGAGGAGATGATGGCGAAGGAGAGGATGTCCGCCGCCAGGGAATCCACCTGTGCACAGGGGAAGGCTGAGAGAACAGGTGAGTTATGAGACAGCTTACGTGTCACAGCGATGAATAGCAGGCCTGAAGAAAGGATTCTGCTGAGGGATTGAGCGCGTAGTAAGACAGACGGCTCCAGGCCGATGCTCAGGGCGAGGTGGAATAAATAGTTCAGCACTAACGAGGTGCAGGTGTGCGCGCAGCTGAGGTGGATGCCCGAGAGTGGCGAGTGGTGACAGTACATTTGTCCATTCATCTTTCCGTCAATTATATGAAGTCTGCCTGTACCATGTGCTGAAAAACACCCCACACCATGATGTTCCCACCTCCAAAGTTCACTGTTGGTATGGTATTTTTGGGCTGATGTGCAGTGTCATTTCTCCTTCAAACATGCTGTGTGTTGTGGCATCCAAAAAGTTCAATTTTGGTCTCATCTGACCAGACTATATTCTGCCAGTATTTTACTGGCTTGCCCAAATGTTGTGCAGCAAACTTTAAATGAGCTTCAACATGCTTTTTCTTCAGCAATGGAGTCTTGTGAGGTGAGCGGGCATAGAGCCCATGTTCATTGAGTGATTACTTATTTTCTTTGAAACAGCAATGCAGTACCTGCTAACTCCAGGTCTTTCTGGAGCTCTCTGTGAGTGGTATTTGGCTCTTGACTAACTCTTCTGATAATTCTTTTGACTCCTCTGTCAGAAATCTTGAGCTCCTGGTCACGGCTGGTTTATAGTAAAATGATGTTCTTTTCACTTCTGAATGATGGCTCCAACAGTGCTCACTGGAACGTTCAGCAGTTTAGAAATGCACCTGCAACCAACGCCATCATTATGTTTTGCAACAATAAGGTTGCGAAAGCCTAGAGAGAGACCTTTTAAAAGGCTATCAGTCAAGACTTAAAGGGTACCTGTGGTGGTCGTCTAAACGCATTCAACTTGAAAACATTAGGCAAATTATTCGTTATTTGGTTAAATAATTATTGCCAGCCAAATACCACCAGAGAAATATGCAAATACGACCGCAGGCACGGCCAGCCAATGAAAACTCTGAGCGCAGCCATGACACATGCGGATGTGACGTCACTTCGTTGATACTCAACTCAACAGTCAATGCTCCACCTGTATGAGAGAATAGGGTGCTTTTGTGAGTGTTTTTATTCTATTATGGCTGAATTGTCGGACTCTGGGGAAGAATTCGTCCAACATGGCTACAGGTTTGAGCCAGAAATGTCTTCTGAGGGTTAAAGTGACGAAGTGGTCCTCACACACAACGCAATTTCGTCTGAAAGGATTCGTCTGTGCCCTGTTCCGAGATCACTTTTCCGCTCCGATCTTCTGACAAGGTGAGCTGGGTTTGGGTACACAAAAGAAGTGTTTATCTTTGTTTTTTCGCTTATTATTGAGACATCCAAAGGCTTTACATTCCGCCATGTTGCGATATCCATATCGCATTGTATGTTTTTGTTGTTACAAGAGCGCCGAGTGTCTGCTCCTCTGCTCTGCTGCTCTCTCTCTCTGCTGCTCCCAGCCCGTCTCGCAGCTGTTAGAGCTCAGATCAGACGAGACAAGCCGCTGAATTTAAGCATTTATTTATTTATTTTCTAATCGTTTTAGTTCTGCATTTAATATGAACCCTGAGTTTGAAATAAATGTTTGAATTTGAATTTGAATATCCCGTAAGCCGCTGCACATCCGGGTACTCCAGGCTCAGCCAATATTGATCCAGATCACATAGTTTTAGAATCATCGGCCTTTACGAGCTCAGATCAGACGAGACGGCCCGCTGAATTTAAGCATTTATTTATTTATTTTCTAATCGTTTTAGTTCTGCATTTAATATAAACCCTGAGTTTGAAATAAACATTTGAATTTGAATTTGAATATCCCGAAAGCCACTGCTCATCCGGGCACTGCAGGCTCAGCCAATACTGATCCAGATCGCGGTGTCAACGAAATTACGTCACAGGAAGCGTCCTGGAAGGCCATGTAGCTGCCAGTATGGCTGCACTCATGTTTTGCTGACATAGCTGAACCAGCACATCAGCAATGGATTTATACCAAATTGCTTTGAACATGAATTTCAACTTAAACTTGAACTAGAACGTGAGACAGGGGCTCAATATAATATCTTTTTTTTCACGACCACCACAGGCACGCTTTAATCAGCTGAAATTAATTTGCACTGATGGGGGATGGGATGGCTTCCTAAATTCTGATGGATTTCAGCTGGTTTCTTGGCTTTTGATGCCTTTTTGCACCTCTTTTTCTTCATGTGTTCAATACTTATTCCCTGTCATTCCACTTTATTAAATATAACTTGTTTTGTGAACACAGTTGCCTTGATTTCTTTGTATGTATGGCTTACTTGGGTTGTTACTGATATCTGGTGAAAATCTCAGGTCAATGGCTCCATCAGAAATATGTTTAACTCTTTAACTGCCCTAAGTGCCATGTGGCGCCTGGGGCTTAGCAAGGCAACTCAAGGCCCCTCCTAGTGGTCAAGAGTGGTAAAAATTTTTCTCAATAAAATAGTTCAGATTTCCAAGGCTATAACTTGAAAGTTACAAGAGATAACGGCTTAGTGTCAATTAGAAAGATGTAGAATATGATCCAAAGTTTCAGATAGGAATAAATTTACGCATCTAATTTGCATAATGTCACAGCAGCTATATAAATTACATAACTCAGTCAAAAGTGGACTTTGGACACATTTACATAAAGAATGGTCCGGTTTTTTTTTTAATGCCGATTTGTCAACAGGGGTATGTTTTTATCTAATCTTCAAAGCATATGAACCAGGAAATCAATAAAATGTCAAAAAAAACATATATTTCTCTTACCTGTTGCCGGGTGGAGGGGCTCGCTTGCCCACGTGACCGGTCCGTTTTCGTCCATCGTTGCAGATGTTTCGCGTTTACTTAGTAATTTACACCCGCTTATACATCTACAAACCTTTATGATTATCCCATGTGAATTTTGTTTGTATTATGCGGTTATTTTTTCTGCTTGGTGCATTATTCCTGTGGGAATCCATGCCGCCCATGGGCGCCGCCATCTTGGTACCGGGAGCTCAGTTTTTCGTCCATCGTGATCGATGTAACACGTTTACTTATTAATTTACACCCGTGTACCACATCTACAAACTCTTATGATTATCCCACGTGAATTTCGTTTGCATTATGAGGCAATTTTCCCCGTTTCATGCAGTTTCAGTTATCATCGCGGCAGCAATGACCAAACATGGCGGCATCCACATTGGTGTGTGAGCTCAAAGCAGAAAAAGGAAGAATAATAATGAGGATTTCTTCTTCTTTGCTATATTCCATGTCAGCCATGATTCCTTCAGCACGTGTCTGCCACCTTCTAAACTGTCAGATCAATAGAGATTAGTACAAATTCTCAGTATAGCCGGGGGACGTCAATAAGTTGACACATGCAGTTGCTGCGCTGTGCCACTGGGGGCACGCGACCTGTCCATTTAATCTGGGTAGTTAAAGGGTTAATTAGAAAAATGTGGACATGTTCAATCCTTATTTTCCCCGCTGTATTTGTGAGTGAAGACCATCCTCAAAATGTCATTTATTAAGGCAAAGAACAACAAATATATCCAAAGTAGAGGTGTCACCACACTTGAATTTCAAACTCAACACGATACTCTGAAATCTGTTTGATATTTAATATTTTCAATGTCATGGGGGGAAAATTATAAAAAATGAAGAGATATAAAGTTAAAAATGACTAGCGTGACGAAAACAATAATATTAATGACAACGCAATTTTAGGCTGACACAGAACAAAAAAGGTAAAAAATAAACCTCCCAAAAAAACATGGCAGGAACTGGACAGAAGGATCTCTAGATTCATATGGCAGGGCAAGAGACCTAGAATCAGATATAGAACCCTACAGCTAAACAAAGACAAAGGTGGGCTCGCGCTGCCAAATATCAGGGACTACTTTAAAGCCGCACAAATTAAAACTTTAGTAGAGATATGTAACCCAGTCTACACTGCACAATGGAAGGAGATCGAATGCCAAATAACAAGTGACATCCCCCTACAGGCGATAATAGGGAACAATGCCTTACCTAAGCTTTTGAATAACACTAACCCGTGGATAGAGACCCCGCTAAAAATTTGGTTTAAGATAGTCAGAGAGAATCAAACTAAAGAGCCCTATCGACTTCTGCAATGGATTGCCTATGATCAAGACTTTACTCCTAATAAAACAGACTCCAGATTTAAAAAGTGGAAGGAGAAAGGGCTGATAAAATATTACGATTTTTTTAAAGGGCAAATCTTAAGAAGTTTTGAAGATTTGAAAAAACAAGGCCTAATAAATCAAGACCTTTACAGGTTCTTCCAGCTTAGACACCACATAAACAATATACTTAAAAAGGAGGTTTTGGAAAGGGCCCAGTCAGGTGTTCTGAAGGTCTTCTTAATGGCATATAAAGGGATCCCAGGGATCAGATACATTTCTAAAATATACCAAGGTCTTCAAGACTTAAAAGGAGACAACACATCTTATATAAAAGAGAGATGGGAAAAAGAGGGGAATTTCACTTTACAACTGGAAATATGGGAAAAGCTAAATAAACAGCAATGGAAAAGTACCTCATCCCTGCAGTGGAGAGAATTTGGATGGAAAAACTTGGTAAGATTTTTCAGAGCACCTGCACAAAACAAATTTACCCATAAGGGGTTGAACTGTTGGCGCTTGTGTGGCGAAAAGACTGCAAATCATTTTCATGTGTTTTGGTCATGCCCAGTTATCCACCAATATTGGACCAATGTACAGACAATATTGGGGAAAATATTCAAAATAACAGTTCCCTTTTCTTTTGTAACTTTGTATTTGGGTTTACTACCGGACTCACTGGAAAGACGAGGAGAAAAATACTTATTCAATGTTTTAATATTGGCAAGCAAAAAAGCTCTAACTAAAAAATGGATGTTGAAGGACTGTCCTACACCTGAAGATTGGATTAACGTGATCCAAGACATTTACTCGATGGAAAAGTTGACATTCGCACTGAGACAGGACAAGGATGGGTTCATGAACTTTTGGCAACCCTGGATCGCATATGTGTCTTCCATTAGATCTAATCTTTGATAAATACCATTTCAATAATGGTTCCGCTCTTTGTTCCAACGCTACTCAGATGCTCTTTTACCTTTATTTACTTACTTTTTCTTTTTGTTTGTTTTTTGCTGGTTTGTTTTTTTTTTTTGTTTCTTTTTTGTTTCTCTTTAATTTCACTTTTTCTTTCACTTTAAAAAAAAAAGGGGGTGTTGTAAGAATTAATCTTCCAATGTTGTCAGATATCAGAAAATAAGGGAACATGTGATGAAAATGTAAACAATGCACTGCTGTAACGACCTGTATACCCTTTACAAAAACTTAAATAAAAAAAAAAATAAATAAATGAGATATTTATAACAAAATATTTTAAGATTTTTTTGTACAACTGTCAACAAAAGTTGCAGTGATATGTCACTGTTACATTTTTGTATCTAATTATAAATGTGGTTAAAGTTGCTCTAGAGAGTATTTTCATGAAAACAAATATTTAAAAAAACATCAGCAGGTGCAGTTGCAGAATTAAGCTCTTTATATAGTCTGTCTGTCTGTCTGTCTCTCTCTCTCTCTCTCTCTCTCTCTCTCTCTCTATATATATATATATATATATATATATATATATATGAAAAAATATTTCACAAATTTTTATGGGTCCAAAATAATAATATTTATGTCTGAGCACTTGAGTGATGACAGACCAGTGGCCGGTGACATAGATATAAACACTAGATAGGAGTTGGCTAACATTTTCATGGCAAACGGAGGCAAAATATTTTGTAGGTCATTAAAATGGTTGACAGCACCTGCAGCATTGTGATAACTGGATACACAATTGTTTCTTGTATTTATTGTAATCACATAAGTAAGCTATACATATGGAACGTGACTAGCCTAGCAGCTAGGCATGTACTATTGAGTGTTTATATCCTATACACTACCGTTCAAAAGTTTGGGGTCGCCCAGACAATTATTTTGTGTTTTCCATGAAAAGTCACACTTATTTACCACCACGAGTTGTAAAATGAATAGAAAATATAGTCAAGACATTGACAAGGTTAGAAATAATGATTTGTATTTGAAATAATAATTTTTTCCTTCAAACTTTGCTTTCGTCAAAGAATCCTCCATTTGCAGCAATTACAGCATTGCAGACCTAACATGATTGCACAAGGGTTTTCTAATCATCCATTAGCCTTCTGACTCAATGAGCAAACACATTGTACCATTAGAACACTGGAGTGATAGTTGCTGGAAATGGGCCTCTATACACCTATCTAGATATTGCACCAAAAACCAGACATTTGCAGCTAGAATAGTCATTTACCACATTAGCAATGTATAGAGTGTATTTCTGATTAGTTTAAAGTTATCTTCATTGAAAAAAAGTGCTTTTCTTTCAAAAATAAGGAAATTTCTAAGTGACCCCAAACTTTTGAACGGTAGTGTATTTATGGACGGTAAGCATGTCACAGCTGGTCACAGCAAATAGCATAAATGGGTTGATGTCACATGTCTCTACCAAGAAGTTGGGGCAAGAATAAGTGTGACACCTACTGGCTAGGAGGTCAGAATGCTGTCTCTATCACCTTTGAGTGTAGGGACTTCAAATATATGTTAAGCAGAAGAAGGGAAACATCATGATTTGAGTTAAAATCTCTTTTGAAATAGTTAAAACATTTCCTTAGTTAAAACAGTTTTATTCGTAATGCCAGCAAAGCACTTTTGCTAACCATTGTGCCTTATTTTGATGGAAGGTGATCTGATACAGTTTATTGGAAACTGTATCTGACCACCTTGCATCAAAAAATATCTAAAAGTTGAAGCCTTTGGGTCATAATTGTGAAATGATAGATGCACATGCCTGTAGCAAACTGCTGCATGGAGTTTACACCATGGGAGACATTTTGATACTAAACTATGCTTCTGAGCAGTGTGCCACAAAGCAAGATAAACTAGTGTGTGAGGTCTGTTGTGCCTGAAGACAGTGTTTTCAGTGACAAGGAGTTGAATCTCTTTTAACCTGCCTGAATCACCATGGCAACTGATGCTGAACAAATAACTTGGCCAGGAGTAACTTTATGTTCAGCATTTCGGATTAAAGTCGACCAAAGGGGCATTTCCATGAAGTATTTACATATTTTGACGATACAAGACCAATACTGTAAATAGACTTCCAGTTCAGAGAATTGGTCAGGCTATTCATGCAAATGTGTTGAGCCACATTATCAAAACCATCAAAGAACTGCCTGCAGTTATGACAGACCAACAGTCTGTATCCTGTTGGAGAAAGAATTTATATGCACTCAGTTTTGCAGAAAATTTATAAATGCACCAACTGGTTCCTGCTGCTTCTTCACTATGGAGAAGTTAAATTAAATTTCTATAGCAAGATAATAAATGTATTCAGCTACCAAGGACTCTGCTCAGCTGTCATCTGAGAAATATAGTGTCAGTTACGCAGTGGTCCCCAACCTTCGGTCCCTGGAACATTCAGGTTTCTGTGGGAAGTTTTTCAATTTCACTTCTTAATTGGTCCAAAAAATTGCAAATGATTTGCCATTGTTGTGTCTGTGTTCTGCAGGCACCCATGCACAACAATGGCAAATTATTTGCAATTTTTTTGACCAATTAAGAAAGGAAATTGCAAAATTTGCCACAGAAACCAGAACATTCCAGGGACCGGAGGTTGGGGACCACTGATACAGTGCAGAGTGGTATAAAGAGTTTAATAAAAACAAATCTGTAATCTTCTTCTTCTTCTTTCGGCTGCTCCCTTCAGGGGTCGCTACAGCGGATCATCTGCCTCCATCTCACCCTATCCCTTGCATCTTCCTCTATAACACCAACCCTTTCCATGTCCTCCTTCACTAAATCCATGAATCTTCTCTGTTATCCTCCTCTTTTCTTCCTGCCAACTCCATCCATGGCAACTCCATCTTCAACATCCTTTGTCCAATATCTCCATTATCCCTCCTCTGCACATGTCCAAACCATCTCAGCTTTGACTCTCTTACTCCAAACCGGTCAACCTGAGCTGTCTCTCTGATATACAGTGGTGTGAAAAAGTGTTTGCCCCTTCCTCATTTCTCATTTTTTTGGATCTTTATCACACTTAAATGTTTCAGATCATTAAACAAATTTACAGGTACATCTCAAAAAATTAGAATATCATGAAAAAGTTCAATATTTTTTGTCACTCATTTCAGAAAGTGAAACCCATATTTTATACAGAGTCATTACACAGAGTGATATATTTCAAGTGTTTATTTATTTTAATTTTGATGATTATGGCTTACAGCCCATGAAAACCCCAAATTCAGTTTCTCAAAAAATTTGAATATTACATAAAATTAATTTAAAAAAATAGTAATTTTAAAAAAGGCAAATTTTGGATTAATTACTATATCAATGTGGCGTGGCATGGAGGTGATCAGCCTGTGCCACTGCTGAGGTGTTTTGAAGGTCCAGGTTGCTTTGATCGTGACCTTCAGCTCGTCTGCATTGTTGGGTCTGGTGTCTCTCATCTTCCTCTTGACAATACTCCATAGATTCTCTGTGGGGTTTAGGTCAGGAGAGTTTGCTGGCCAGTCAAACACAGTGATGCCATGGTCATTAAACCAGGTTTTGATACTTTTGGCAGTGTGGGCAGGTGCCAAGTCCTGCTGGAAAATGAAATCAGCTTCTCCATAAAGCTTGTCAGCAGGGAGAAGCATGAAATGTTCTTAAATTTCCTGGTAGACGACTGCGCTGACTTTGGTCTTGATAAAACATAGAGGACAAACACCAGCAGATGACCTGTGTTCAGATAAAAGTAACTTTTGCATTTCATTTGTAAATCAAAGTCCAAGAGTCTGGAGAAAGAGTGGAGAGGCACAGAATCTAAGTTGCTTGAGGTTTAGTGTGAAGTTTCCACAGTCAGTGATGATTTGAGGAACCATGTCATCTGCTGGTGTTGGTCCACTGTTTTTATCAAGACCAAAGTCAGTGCAGTCGTCTACCAGGAAGTTTTAGAGCACTTCATGCTTCCCTGTGCTGACAAGCTTTATGGAGAAGCCGATTTCATTTTCCAGTAGGACTTGGCACCCCCTCCCCCCCACACCACCAAAATGTATCAAAACCTGGTTTAATGACCATGGCATCACTGTGTTTGATTGGCTAGCAAACTGTCCTGACCTAAACCCCATAGAGAATCTATGGAGTATTGTCAAGAGGAAGATGAGAGACCAGATCCAACAATGCAGACGAGCCGAAGGTCACTATCAAAGCAACCTGGGCCTTCATAACACCTCAGCAGTGCCACAAGCTCTGATCACCTCCATGCCACGCCGCATTGATACAGTAATTAATCCAAAAGGAGCCCTGACCAAGTATTGAGTGTGTACATGGACATACTTTTCAGTCGGCCAACATTTCTATTTAAAAACTATTTTTTAAAATTAATTTTATGTAATATTCTAATTTTTTGAGAAACTGAATTTGGGGTTTTCATGGGCGTTAAGCCATAATAATCAAAATTAAAATAAATAAACACTTGAAATATATCACTCTCTGTGTAATGAATCTATTGTGGAAGATGTGAAAATGACGAGGCAGCGTTCTTTCTCAGAGTCAACTTTATTCACATCTCCATCATTTCAAAAGCAGAAAAAAGAGAGGCTATGAAACAGTAACTCTCGTCCTTAAATATCAGGGACTTCACACCTCATAGATCACATGTCCCACAGACCACCTTGCATAATAAAGACAGTCACAATGCATTTCACCACCTGGCATAATAAAGACAGTCACAATGCATTTTCCTCCATGATATCACTTCCACTGTCTCCCACGCATCCTTTAATCGACCCCCCACAGTCTCCAGCCTTGCATAACAAGGCTAAGCTTCTTGCCTTTGTTCTGACCTACAATGCGAGTCACAGAACCGGTCCAACAGGTCCATCGAGTGTTCACCACACTATATAATATGTGTAATGACTCTGTATAAAACATGGGTTTCACTTTCTGAAATGAGTGACAAAAAATATCGAACTTTTTCATGATATTCTAATTTTTTGGGATGTACCTGTAAATTCATTTTCATTCATTCATCTTCTTCCGCTTAATCCTTTTCGGGTCGCGGGGGGGCTGGAGCCTATCCCAGCATCTTTGGGCGAGAGGCAGGATACACCCTGGACAGATCGCCAGTCCATCACAGGGCCAACACAGAGAGACAGACAACCATTCACTCTCACAGTCATACCTAAGGACAATTTAGAAGCCCCAGTTTTGATGCCAATTAACCTAACTTGCATGTTTTTGGCATGTTGGAGGAAACCGGAGAAATCCCGGAGTAAACCCACGCAGACACGGGGAGAACATGCAAACTCCACACAGATCACTGTTGGTCGGGGGCTGGGATCAAACCCAGGATCCCCCGGCCAAGGGTGAGTTGCTGTGCTGCGGTAGTACTAACCACTGTTCCACCGCGCCGCCGATGTACCTGTAAATATTAGACAAAAATAACACCCGTAAACACAAAATGCAGTTTTGAAATGAAGGTGTTCATTATTAAGGGTAAAAAAAATCCAAACCTACATGGCCCTGTGTGAAAAAGTGATTGCCCCCTAAACCTAATTACTGGTTGGGCCACCCTTAGCAGCAACAACTGCAATCAAGCGTTTGTGATAACTGGCAATGAGTCTTTTATAGTGTTAAAACATAAATTAACTAACTAACCTGCACTTATATAGCGCTTTTCTAGTCACAAAGACCACTCAAAGCGCTTTCATTAATACTAACCCTCTATTCTAAGGGCCTATAGGAAACAGATATCTAGGGACAATTTAGAACAGCCAATTAACCTAACATGCATGTTTTTGGCATGTGGGAGGAAACCGGAGAAATCCCGGAGTAAACCCACGCAACACGGGGAGAACATGCAAACTCCACACAGATCACTGTTGGTCGGGGGCTGGGATCGAACCCACGATCCCACGATCCCCACAATCCCCCGGCCAAGGGTAAACTGTGCTGCCGCAGTGCTAACCACTGCGCCACCGTGCAGCCCAACAGCCCACAGCCCATTAACTGTGGTTTATCACATCTTTGGAAAGCTGAGTTCAATTTCTCTAGCCACACCCAGGCCTGATTACTGCCACACCTGTTCTCAATCAGGAAATCACTTAAAGTGAAGTAGACCAAAAGATCCTCAAAAGCTAGACATCATGCTGCGATCCAAAGAAATTCAGAACAAATGAGAAACAAAGTAATTGAGATTGATCAGTCTGGAAAAGGTTATAAAGCCATTTCTAAAGCTTTGGGACTCCAGCGAACCACAGTGAGAGCCATTTATGACTTTATGATTTAGTTTGCTATGTTCACGTTTCTTTCTGTGTTTATGTTAATAAATGTGCAAACTCACAGAAAGCATTTGGTGTCCTAATTAGCACTCATGAAACGAGCGCTTCACGACAAAAGAACATGACCACCAGGACACCAGCCTCTATGAGTTTTGCAATTTTTCTTTTTGATCACTTTTTTCTTTTTCCCTGCCTCCTTCGCCTGCTGATATGTCAGCAGGCGGAAGACGAAGCTCATGGAACTTGGGGTGGGAGCTCTGCGCTGCGCTCGGGGAGATGGATGGACACATCGTCAACGCATGCGCATCTTCCGCCCTGAAAGACGTCTTTAGGAACTTGAGCCTGGCAGAGGTGGGAGTACAACGTCACCCTCGGCTTGTGCTGCATGCCAAAGGGAGGGAGAGGGTGTTTCAGCTGAAGGATCTGCAGCGGGAGTGCTGTGGGAGGAGCTCAGTCCATGTATCCAGGTCGGAGCCAACTGGAGGGCACTCTCAAACGTCAGCATCATCGACTCCTTGCCAGCCTCGTGCTCCGGCGTCCTGCCTCCCTCGCCAGAAGCCCAGCCCTCCGCCTCCTTACCAGAAGACATCAGCGGTGGCCAGAGGAGCATTACCTGGCCCAATTTCAGCAGCAGGAACATCATGCCCCGGGAAATGAGGCAAATGGTTTTTCATTCTTCTTCCTATTTTCATGAAATACCTTGCCTTATTCCCAGTGATGAGGTTCAACGAGAGCAGCCAAACTTAGATGTGTTCTCATCACCTGCTGCTGTCATCTCACCCTCACCTCCCTCTTCCATGTGTTCTTTTGTGGCCTCCGAGAGACCGTCGCTCCTGGGAAGGAGTCGCCGGACGGCAGAGAGGCCAGCAGTCCATGGAGTTCCCGTTCCTGCCCTACGGCCATGTCCGGGACAGGAGGAGAGGTCGCCTCCAGCAGCAGCCATCCCGCCGGGAGGCCCATCAGTGGGGGGCACCAGGCCTGGAGGTTGTCTGGTTACATCAACCATCACACCTGCTGCTGGGATTGTCGCTGCAGATTTACTGGAGTCCTGGGAAGCAGCGGAGCTCGAGTTCAGGCAAGTACTCTGCTCTGTTCTTACACACATAGTTCTAGAGAATTCTTGTCTAGTTTGTGGTGAGGGGAACCGGCTGCAGATGTCCTCTGCTTCTGGATCCTCCTTGCCGAGCTCCACCACTGCTGGCAATGTTGTTCCAGTGTTTTTTCTTTCCTCCCCGTCTGAGGTGGTCATGTCTGGAGTGGACGTCCAGACGGAGAGGACCGTGACAACCCCCCCATCTGAGGTGGCTGGGCTGGGTGTGGAAGCCCAGGAGGAGAGAGCTGAGACGTCCCAACCAGGATCGCCGGAGTCCTGAACAACAGTGGAGCTCGAGCTCAGGCAAGTGCTCTTTCTTCATTTTACATTCTCTGTCCTAGTGAGATCTTGCCTGACTCTTGGTGGGGAGTTCCAGGTGCAGCCGTCAGCTGCGACTGAGCGATCCTCGCCAGGCTCCTGAGTGATCATCGCCAGGGTCACCCGGTGACCCTGACCCAGTGTGTGTGTGTGTGTCTGTGCCTTTGCCTAAGCTATTGTCCAGGGTCTCTCAGGGTGCAGCTATTCCGCCATCTATGGTGCCCCAGGGTGCAGCTGTTCCACCATCTATGGTCCCTGAGGGTGCAGCTGTTCCACCGTCTATGGTCCCTGAGGGTGCAGCTGTCCCACCATCCAGGGTCCCCGAGGGTGCTGCTGTCCCGTCATCCAGGGTCCCTGAGGGTGCTGCTGTCCTGCCGTCTATGGTCTCCGCGGGTGCAGCTAAGCAACAGTCTGGGGCCACCGTGGGTGCAGCGCCGCCCCAGGCCAGGACCCCATTGGTTGACCGCCTCCTTCGTCTGGCGCTGTTATGGGTCAATCTAGTCATGGGGACCTTGCTCCGGTCCAGAGCAGCTGGGGGGTCTACGTCCCAGCCCGGGGCCGCTACGTCCCAGCCCGGGCCACCGTGGGTGCATCATGGGAGGTTCCCGCTGGTCGGCCGCCCTTTGCTGGAGGATGCCACCCTCTAGCTCCTGAGGCTCGCTGACTTAGGGATGCCGGGAGGCCACCTGATGGGCTGCCCCTCCTGCTCAGGTTGTTTTGGCACATGGGAAGGCCACCTGACGTATTCCAGCGGAGACGCTGGTGGTCTTGGGACTCTGGAAGACTGCTCGAACTGCCCCTTCCACTGATCAGTCGGGCTTAGAGTCCCATGTGGCCACCCGTTGGACAGTGTGTGGGTCATAAGTGGGCTTTTTTCCGTTTTGGTTGGGTTCAGTCCTTCCGTGTCTTGCTTCCCCCTTCTCCCCCCCAGCGTGGGTTGTTTTCCGGTTATTTCATGTTATTTGTTTTCCTTTTGATGCAATGTTTTTTTCTGAGTTCTTTTCCTGTATATTCTTAGTTCTTGTCTTCTTGTCTTTCAGTTGTAGAGTTCCTTTGAAGACTATGAATTTTTAGTCTTGTTTGTTGGTTTTTGCTGTTTGTTTTTCTTCTCTTTTTGTCTCTTTTCTTTTTGTAGGTATTTGAAGTAATTAATTTGCTCATTTGTTTTGAGTTGTCTCTTGTTTGGAGCCATTGTTATATCTCTTTTTAGTCTGGCTTTATTTTCTTGTTATGTTTTGAACATACACCCTTAGTTTGATTATATCTCAGTCTCAGTTTTATTCTTTATCGTCTTATTTATTAGTATTTATTTTTTATGTCATAGTTATGGTTAAGTTTGGGTTATTTTTGTTTCTGTATCTGTTCGCGCCCTACTGAGATGTCCTCAGTAGTTCTGCCATTGCCGTTGAGGAGAGTGTGTTGAGCCCCAACCAGGTTTTGTCATTTTCCCCATTTCCCTCAGCCGTAGAGCCCTGCTGTGCTCTGGCTGAATTTGTCTTATGTTCCCCGGCATCTGAGTGTGCCTCAGCCACGGTGTTTCCAGGTTGTTCTGTTCCCGTGGTCGTGAGCACCACCCTCCTCCAGTACGTACTTGTTGCCTTGTTTGTTTGTGTGTTAGTTTGTCATGGTCTTAGTGTCATGTTTGGGTTACGTTTGGTATTTGGGGAGGGTCTTCTGTGTGGGAGGTGTTTGTTTTTTGTGATGTTACCCTGGGGTGTCTGGCCTCCACCCCTTGGGAAGGGGGGGCTCTGTCATGATCCTGGGGCATGGGTGGGTGCCATGCCCAGTCTCTAGTTTTAGCTTAGTCTTTTTCCGTCTGTTTCTTTGTGCATTTATGGTTATGTTCTCATTTTGGGTTCTATTGTGCTTGTGTCATTATGATTTCCGGCTTGTGTTTTATTTTGACAGTGCTGTGCAGCTTCCGGCTGTCAAAATGGCCGGAGCTGCACACCGGTTTGTCATTCTGTTATTTTCTCCACTCATGTATCCACATCTGCCATTGATTATTTGTGTATATAAGGTCACGGCAAGCTTCTGGGGTTTGTCGTGTCTTCTGCTGCACGGTGGCGCAGTGGTTAGCACTGCGGCAGCACAGTTTACCCTTGGCCGGGGGATTGTGGGGATCGTGGGTTCGATCCCAGCCCCCGACCAACAGTGATCTGTGTGGAGTTTGCATGTTCTCCCCGTGTTGCGTGGGTTTACTCCGGGATTTCTCCGGTTTCCTCCCACATGCCAAAAACATGCATGTTAGGTTAATTGGCTGTTCTAAATTGTCCCTAGATATCTGTTTCCTATAGGCCCTTAGAATAGAGGGTTAGTATTAATGAAAGCGCTTTGAGTGGTCTTTGTGACTAGAAAAGCGCTATATAAGTGCAGGTTAGTTAGTTAGTAGTTAGTTCTTCCTGTGCACCCATCCTTAGGAGCTCCAACGTTATCCTGAGTGTTTTTGGATCCCACTGTTGAGGTGAGTGGTGGGCTCCGTCCAGGTATTTTTCCCTATTTCCAGCTGTGTGCCCCGGCTGTCTCTGAGTGTGCTCCGGCTGGATTCCATCCCCCTTTGCTCAGTGATTCCGGCTTCATGTTCCCCTGAGACGTTGAGCCTCGCTTGCCTCCAGCGTTTTCCATGTTAATGTTCTTGCTTATCTGTGCCATAGACTTTATGATTTAGGTTGCTATGTTCACGTTTCTGTCTGTGTTTATGTTTATAAACATGCAAACTCACAGGGAGCGTTTGGTGTCCTAATTAGCGCTCGTTTCATGAGCGCTTCACAACAGAAAACCCTCCAATGTGGCTAAATTACAACAATTCTGCAAAGATGAGTGGGCCAAAATTCCTTCACAACGCTATAAAAGACTCATTGCCAGTTATCACAAACGATTGATTGCAGTTGTTGCAGCTAAGGGTGGCCCAGCCAGTTATTAGGTTTAGGGGGCAATCACTTTTTCACACAGGGCCACGTAAATTTGGATTTTTTTTTCCCCTTAATAATACACATCTTCATTGAAAAAACTGCATTTTGTGTTTACTTGTGTTATCTTTGTCTAATATTTAAATTTGTTTGATGATCTGAAACATTTACGTGTGACAAACACACAAAAAATGAGAAATGAGGAAGGGGGCAAACACTTTTTCACACCACTGTACTCATTTTTAATCCTGTCCCTCCTTGTCACTCCCAATGAGAATCTTAGCATCTTCAACTCTGCCACCTCTAGCTCTGGCTCCTGTCTTTTTGTCAGCACCACCATCTCCAAACCATACATCATAGCAGGTCTCACTACCGTTTTGTAGATCTTCCCTTTCACTCCAGCTAATATTTTTCTGTCAAAAATCACCCTGACACTCGTCTCCACCCACTCCACCCTGCCTTCACTCTCTTCTTCACCTTTCTTGTGCATTTTCCATTGCTTTGGATAGTTGAACCCAGGTATTTAAACTCATCTACTTTCACTACCTCTACCACTTGCATCTTCACCGTTACACCTGCCTCCCTCTCATTCACACTCATGTATTCTGTCTCGCTTCTACTGACTTTCATTCCTCTTCTCTCCAGACCATACCGCCACCTCTCCAAGTTCTCTTCCACCTGCTCCTCACTCTCACTACAAATCACAATGTTGTCTGCAAACATCATGGTCCACGGAGACTCCTGCCTGACCTCGTCTGTCAGCCTGTCCATCACCATGGTAAACAAGAAAGGTCTCAGCCGATCCCTGATGTAACCCCAGCTCCACCTTGGATCCATCTGTCACTCCTACAGCAACCCTCACCACCATCTCGCTGTCCTCATACATGTCCATTTAATCAATTTTTGTTAATATAATGAAAAGTAAAGGGCACAGAAAGCCCACACCTCTGCCAAGTCTGTTTGTCCACCGATTAAAATGTGAACGGCAGAGCATTGTAAGTTTTCTTTGCCTGCATATTTTCAGGTTCATTATCCCTTTAACACTTCCACCAAGAAAGTAATGTGATCAGGATGATTTATCTGTCTGTTTCTCTGTTTGTTAGCAGGATTACACAAAAACTACTTTCACCAGAAATAGCCCTTGGGCTATGGATGAACTCATTAGATCTTGAAGGTGATCAAAGAGAACATACCTCCACCAAAGCCTGTTTTTTTGATCATCGATGGAGCAGCTGTGGAGAGGGTGAACAGCACCAAATTCATGGCGGTACACATCTCTGAGGACCTCTCCTGGTTCAACAACACCACATCACTGGTCAAGAAGGCTCAAACTCACCTCTATTTCCTCCGCAAATTGAGGAGAGCACGAGTCCCACCCCCCATCATGTGCTCATTCTACAGGGGTATCATTGAGAGCATTCTCACTAGCTGCATCATGGTATGGTACGGAACCTGCACTGCCTCCTGCCAGAAGACACTACAACACACAGTGAAAGCAGCCAGCAAGCTCATTGGTGCCCCTCTGCCCCCCCTCTCGGACATCTACCACACCCACAGAGCCATCAGCATTGCAGGCAATGCCTCCTACCCCACACACTCCCTCTTCAGCCCCCTGCCCTCGGGGAAAAGCTCCCGGACCTCCCGGGCCTGCTCCACTAGACTGCTAAGCAGCTTTGTTCACCAGGCCATTAGGACGCTGAACTCTGCCCCCCCCCCCCCACCAGACTGTAATACAAGATTGAAGATTCAAGATTTAAAGGCTTTATTATCATGTGCACAGTTAAGAAATGCATCATTTCCTGAGCAATGAAATTCTTACTCTGCTCTCCAAATGAATGCCAAGGTAATAGGTACACAACAATACTAATGAGGTAATAACACAGAACCAAACCACAGAATAACTAGAGGAAACAAGAAGAATGAAATTGAAATTCCATGGGTGACTATAGTGGACAGTGGTCCAAGGAATTTTTCAGTCTGGCTGTCCTGCATTTCACACTTCTGTACCTCCGGCCTGAAGGTAGACGTGTGAACATTCTGTGCTGGGGGTGGGTGGGGTCCTGGAGGATGGAGGCAGCTCTCCTTTGGACTCTGCGGTGGTAGATGTTCTGCAGAGAGGGAAGTGGAGTCTTGATGATCTTCTCCGCTGTCTTCACCACTCTCTGCAGGCATTTGCTGTCCAGGACAGTAGTGCTGCTGTACCACGCAGTGATGCAGTTGGTCAGGATGCTCTCGATGATGCAGCTGAATAAGTTGTCGAGGACCCTGGGAGACATGTCAAACTTCTTCAGACTCCTCAGAAAGTACAGTCACTGTTGAGCTCTTTTAACCAGCTCTGTGGTGTTGTGTGTCCATGTGAGGTCCTTGCTGATGTGGATGCCCAGGTATTTAAAGCTGCTCACCCTCTCCACCTCAAGCTCCTGGATGAACAGCGGCCGATGGGGTATCCTCCTCCTCTTCCTCATGTCCACTATCATCTCCTTTCTCTTGTCCGTGTTCAATGTGAAGTTGTTGTCCTCACACTATGACACCAGACTGGCCACCTCCCTCCTGTAGTATGTTTCGTTGTCACCAGTGATGCATCCTATCACTGCTGTGTTATCCGCAGACTTTAAGATGATTTTGTCCTTGTGGGAGGCAACACAGTCATGGGTGAAGAGGCTGTAGAGGATGGGGCTGAGAACACAACCTTGTGGGACACCTGTGTTTGTGATGTTGCTGGCTGAGGTCCCATTACCCATCCTGACAATCTGGAGCCTGCCAGTTAGAAAGTCCAGTAGCCAGTCGCAGAGGGTGGGGTGCAGGCCAAGTGAAGACAGTTTGTTGGTGAGTTTGTGGGGGATGACCGTGTTGAAGGCGGAGCTGTAGTTGACAAATAACATCCTAATGTAGGAGTCTTTATCTTCCAGGTGGGAGAGAGAATAATGGAGTGCTGCAGCAATGGCATCTGAAGTAGACCTGTTGGGCTGGTAGGTGTACTGCAGGGGGTCCAGGGTATCCGGTGTGCTGTCCTGAATGAGGGGCAGCACCGCTCTCTCGAAGCGCTTCATGATTACTGGAGTCAGTGCTACCGGTCTGTAATCATTCAGGCAGGTCAGCAGGCTCCTTTTGGGGAGAGGGATGATGGTTGTGGTTTTGAAGCAGGAGGGGACTATGTTCTGGTTGAGGGAGAGGTTGAAGATTGCTGTGAGAACGTCTGTCAGCTTGTCAGTGCATGCTCTGAGGACCCACCCAGGGATGTTGTCTGGTCCTGCCACCTTGCAGGGGTTGATATTCCTCAGTGCTTTGTGTACCTGGCCTGGTGAGACTGTTAGGGGGAGGGTGTGTGGGTGTGTCTCCTCTCTGCACTGTAGCTGGTGGTCTCGAAGTGGGTGTAAAAAATGTTGAGATCGCCGGCAGGCTTTCTGTGGAGCTTGTGGTGCTGCTGTTGGTCCTCTTGTAGTCTGTGACGTGTTGCAGGCCTTGCCACATGCGTCCCGGGTCAGGAGTGGAGTAGAGGCTGTCCAGCTTTTCCCTGTACTGCCTCTTGGCTGTTATAGCCTTCCTCAGTCCATATTTTGCAGCTTTGTACTCAACCTCATTGCCTGATTTAAATGCAAGAGAGCGAGCACGCAGCATCTGACGTACCTGACTGTTGATCCAGGGCTTCTGGTTGGGGAACTTCCTGACTTGTATGGTGAGTACGATGGTATCAACACATGTGCTGATGTACCCAATCACATACTCAGCATATTCCTATATGTTTACAGATGAGTCTTCCAGGGTGGCTGCAGCTGTAAACACATCCCAGTCTGTACAGGCAAAACAGTCTTGCAGGGTGCTCTCAGCCTCTGGAGTCCAGCGTTTAATTTGCTTAATAACAGGGTTTGTTTGTTTCAGCTTTTGTCCGTAGGCTGGGTACATAAACAGGGAGATGTGATCTGACTGCTCGAAGTGGGGGCGGGGTGCCACTCTGTAAGCACCGCGTATGTTGGAGTAAACATGATCCAGTGTGCTTTTATCATGGGTGGGAATGTCCACATGCTGGTAATATTTGGGGAGTACAGTCTGTAGATTGCATTGGTTAAAGTCACCAGCAACAATAAAAACAGCATCGGGATGGATCGTCTCTACTGCACTGATGACGTCATGGAGTTTTCTTAGCGCTACTGTGTAGTTGCTTAGTGGGCGAATGTAAACAGCGGCCAGAAACACAGCGGTAAATTCCCTCGGTAGATAATAGGGATGGCATTTCAGCAGTATCCACATCAGGCGAACAGTGCTTGTAAACAGTCTGTACAGCTCCACACCACGAGTTGTTTATAAACACACATACACCCCCTCCCATCGTCTTACCCCAAGCTCCAGCTGCAGCTGAATGGCGCACTCCGGGATTCTGTACGAGAGCCAGGTCTCACAGAAAATTAGGGCACAGCACTCTCTTATCTCCCGCTGGTCTTCAGTCCTTGCTCTTAGTTCGTTTAGCCTGTTTTCCAGAGACTGTACAGTCGCCAGCAAAAGGCTGGGCAATGGTGGTCGGCTGGCTCGAACCTTTAGCCTAGCATGTAGCCCTCCTCTTTTACCTCGTCTCCGGCGCCGCCTCCGACGTGCTCTCTTGGGGTCAGCGTGCTCACGTGGGCTCGGTACTTCGGGGCCTTCCTGGGAGTGGTGCTGATCACTGCGTGGCTGTACAGTGCATTGCAGATCAGGTGGTATGAAGCCAGTAAATTCCATATGACTGCTTGTCTTGGCGATGTCCAGTAGTGTCTGTCGGTCGTATATTAGCAGTGCATGACCTTTATGTACCGTACAAAGAGCAGCAAACATGCAAAAAAGGAGAACAAGTCGGCATTCGTGAACGGAATGAGCAAAAATGTCCACCTTGATGGGCGCCATCTTGCAGATGCACTCACCCACACAATAACTACCTCAGCTGGTTGCATAGAAAAACTGGCACCCCCACAGTAACACATCTGCTGCTGTATGTCTCTGTACCTTATTGCAACCTTCTGCACAAATGCCATATCTGCTGCTGTATGTCTGTTACTGAAATATTGATCATGTGCAGTCCAATCTGTCACTGTCTGCACCTACACTACCGCACTGAACCTGCAATTATGGGTATTATTGCTCCACTTTTTCTGTACATAGGATTGCTGGGTTTTATCTTTTATCTTCATTTGCACTACAGGTAGCATTAATGTACATAGACCGCTGTTGTTGGTTTTCCTCCTTACCCCTTTTCTTATATACTGCACACACCACTGAGAGAGACAGAAACGGTATTTCAATTCTCCTGTATGTCCTGTATGTATAGAAGTATTGACAAATAAAAATCTTTGAATCTTTGACTTTGTGCAGGATTATGCAAAAACTACAGGACGGATTTTAATGATATTTTCACCATAGGTTGCCCTTGGGCTCTAAAAGAGTCCATTAGATTTTGGAGCTGATCTGAGAATGCATACCTCCACCAAGACCCTATCTCGCAATGCTAAAGAAAGTGAAAAAGTGATCCAGAATCTGCATCCTGACCTGGATCACCTCCAAAATCTAATGGGTTCATCTGTAACCCAAGGGCCACCTTGGCAGAAAATTTCATCAAAATCTGTCCAGTACTTTTTGTATAATCCTGCTCACAATCAGAGATAGACAGACCTTGGGGAAGTTATGTGCTCTCTGAGTTCTGTCTGTTTTTCTTGTTATGAGCAAAATCTATAAGACATTCTGGTGTTGCACAATGTTAAAAAAAAGTGATGAAGTGATCCAGAATTCACAGATTGATCTGGCAATAATCACGTTACCACCTTAGTAATAATGGGCTAATCAATCTGAAAATACATAATCACAGACAAGTTATGACGCTCTGTCAAAACTGGCATGTTTTAATCACATTTAGTCAGTAGACAAACAGCCTTGCCATAGGCATGCACTCATTTGGTGCTCTCTAGTTTTTTATGCTCTTCATATCTGCATGATATGTTTACTGGATAACAACTGAAATGCATAACACTTCCTGCTAATGTAAAAAAGTAAAAAAGAATAATGATATAGTCTGTGCTTTGTTGTACTTCTGAGGCCTTTTCAGAAGAGTCCAAAATCCCTGTTTTGGGATACTTTTTTTTTTTTTCGTCCTCCAGGGTAGCTTGTTATAGAAACTCTGGAGAACTGTGAAACTAAAAAAGAGAATGGATTTGGACCAGGAGACATAGAGCCAACAGGATGCCAGTGAATGGATGGAGAGCTCTGTTGGCTGCCTCTGCAGCTTGGGCTGAGCCTAGGGCTCTGTGCGCAAACTGCTGGATCCAGGTAGGACTTCATAACGGACTGCATGGGCTTCACAGCGTGAAAGATGTTTTAATACCGAACCGTATTTATGATCTGACAAAATTCAAAGAAGACACCCCAGGCTTTACATCTCTTTCCCTCTGAGAAGACAGAACACAACAAAAACATGAACAGGACTCAAAAGGTATGGAGATAATTTCTGAGTGGAACTTTCCCTTGGGCAGAAAAAAAATATGGTGCCTATTAAAGCCTTTAGGAAAACAGCAGCAGCATCATTAATTATTCATAACTAGACGTAACTCATAACACAGACAGGATCGGTCAGAGGCAAAGTCACAGTTTCATAATTAAATCATTTGTTGCACAGCTGCTGTCCTCAAATGAGTCTTTAACTCCTTCAATGGCGTCAATATGCTGTATTTCACGGTTAAGTTGACGACAATGAAGCAGTGTTGCACTGACGGGCTATGTGACACTTTACTTTCAAATCAGATGTATTCTAATCCATGGCCTCACATTGGATGTAGTGCAAAATGGATTTAAGTCACCAGCTGCCTCTGCTTGGGAGTGACAACAGACCACTCCGTCAGCTTCAGTGTTTTCATTTGAGCGTTTTGCTCTTCGATTGTTCTATACTTCTGGCTAGAAATCTTATATGCAATGCAATGCATCTGTGATGTTAATTTTCACTGCTCACAATGTTTTTTGCATTGTCCCTGACAAATGAACAAATAAATACATACATTTTAGCTCCATCCTCATCTCCATATCTAGCTCCCTACCACTCTCACTCTTCCTCCAAGCAACATACAGTCAGCTACAAGGCTCCCTGACATTAGCCGATATTAGGCTTGGGTCTATCAGGTGCTGCCTTGCCTTGTGAATTATTGAGCAGAGAGTGAGCGCCTCGGGAATGGTCACACTCACACATGTTTGCGCACTGACTCACACTGGCAAACACGTTCTCACACGGAGGTGAGCATAAACCAGCGCAAATGTTTGAGCACCGCACACAAAGCCTCCCAAACAGGCTCCCCTCAGTCACAAAGACGGGTGAATCGCTGAGGCTTTTAGGGCCTCCTTTTACCACTGCACAATCTCTTTTTCTCTCTGTTATGGCATCAGTTTTGTGAATGAGAACCAATGATTTGATAAAGTCATCAAATGAAATGTCAAAGTAAGCGTAAATAAATAAAAATTTACTACTCTGTTGTACAGAGTAATACATATAAGACGGAACAATGACAGAGTTCGTTTTAGTGCAGCTTTTTATACTATCAAGCATGACGTTTTACTTGGTAGATTAGAACACTTCATTGGATTTTATTAAGACTTTTATTAAGAATTTATTCAAAGTAGTTTAAGGCTCTGTGTCCACCAAACATGTTTTTTCCACTCTGGGAGACTATTTTCCATTCATTCTCTATGTAGTCCAGCGTTTACAGTGCTGAACGCCCTTGGCGCTGAAACGCTCTCGGTGGTGGCTGTCTTTTGTCGTGGCGCTCAGGGCGATCAAAGCTGAAAAAAGTTCAACTTTTCAGAGAATGCAGCTGAGCTCGTCAATGCCAGACCTAAGCAGCCAATCAGAACTGCTGCGTGGGCGGGACATACTGTAGGACACCAGTACTAGTCTGCACTCAGACTCCTGCTTTCCATGTCATCATATTTTTTGAGGATTTCTTCTTCTTTGCTATATTCCATGTCAGCCATGAATCCTTCGGTGCGTGTCTGCCACCTTCTAGACTGTCAGATCAATAGAGATTAGTACAAATTCTCAGTATAGCCGGGGGACGTCAATAAGTTGACACGTGCAGGTGCTGCACTGTGCCACTGGGGGCGCGCGACCAGTCCATTTAATCTGGGCAGTTAAAGGGTTAATTTTCTAAAATTCATTAATTGGGCTGCCTTAATTAATTATGTCAACGCGCTAATATTCCTAGCACTAATAAAAACCTATCTTGGTAAAGATACCCACGTTTGTGTGGACTAGACCTTATGCTTTGGTTAAATAACCATAAAACTGCAACACATATATTAGCAGAAATTGTGTCGAATTAATCGTCACTTGCCATTGTGTGCTACTGCTATAGCTCTGGCTTGTTTGTGTACATTCTGTTCTCAATCTGGCAGCCTGCATGACTCTACGTCAGGAGAGGAGGTAGGAACAACATTCTCCACGGTGTTGAAATTGGATTGCAGTATCATTTTAAAATGCTAGCTGTGAGGATGTTATCCTGTTCTTTTAAGGTTAGCGCAATATCATTTTTTTTTCTTCAGTTAGATGAAGCCAAAACTGAAATAATAGTTTTTGGAGCTATGGAAGAAAGACTCAAAGTTAGCACTCAGCTTCAATCATTCATTCATTCATTCATCTTCTTCCGCTTAATCCTTTTCGGGTCACGGGGGGGCTGGAGCCTATCCCAGCATCTTTTGGGCGAGAGGCAGGGTACACCCTGGACAGATCGCCAGTCCGTCGCAGGGCCACCACAGAGAGACAGTCAACCATTCACTCTCACAGTCATACCTAAGGACAATTTAGAATCCCCAGTTTGATGCCAATTAACCTAACTTGCATGTTTTTGGCATGTGGAAGGACCCACGCAGACACGGGGAGAACATGCAAACTCCACACAGATCACTGTTGGTCGGGGCTGGGATCGAACCCAGGATCCCCCGGCCAAGGGTGAGTTGCTGTGCTGCCGCAGTGCTAACCACTCCGCCACTGCGCTGCCCCCAGCTTCAATCAGTGATGCTGAAAACCAACAAGAGCCAGAAATCTGGATCTGGTTCTGGACTCAGACCTGAAATTTAAAGTGACACTCTGGCAAAAATCAAGTTTTTTCTGTTGTTAACATGTCTGTAACATGTTTCCTGTGATTGACAAGACATCCATCCATCCATCCATCCATCCATCTTCTTCCGCTTAATCCTTTTTGGGTCGCGGGGGGGCTGGAGCCTATCCCAGCATCTTTGGGCGAGAGGCAGGGTCCACCCTGGACAGATCGGCAGTCCATCGCAGGGCCAACACAGAGAGACAGACAACCATTCACTCTCACAGTCATACCTAAGGACAATTTAGAATCCCCAGTTTGATGCCAATTAACCAAACATGCATGCTTTTGGCATGTGGGAGGAAACTGGAGAAATCCCGGAGTAAACCCACGCAGACACGGGGAGAACATGTAAACTCCACACAGATCACTATTGGTCAGGGGATGGAATTGAACCCAGGATCCCCCGGCCAAGGGTGAATTGCTGTGCTGCCGCAGTGCTAACCACTCCGCCACCGCGCTGCTCATTTACATATCAAGAGCAAAATCATTCCAAACTCCCAAGTATGTGTTTTTCTGCTGTTAATGTCTGTTTAAGCCCCCCCCCCCAACCAAAAAAAAGGCAGATTTGGACAGTGTTTCTAGCTATGTCAGTATTCCTGCTTAGCCTGATTGGTTATAACATTAACCAATCAGACGGATACTCTTGGCTACCTTGGGGGCAGAGGGAGGAGCTGAGGAGGAGCAGGATTGAGGCAGAGGGGGATGAAGGCGTCTGTTTCGCACAGCAAAGCAGTAGAGGAGGAGGTGACCAGTCACGTGTAGGGGTAGCAGCAGAGAGACAGTGGAGAGAGGCAAAGGGGGAACCTGATTTGAATGAGGCTGTGCCAGACCACGGTCTCAGCGCACAGGCACCGCATTGTGAGCTGAGAGCAGCCACATTCAAATCGGGACACCCCCCCCCCCTCTTCCCTGCTCAGTCAGAGGTGGATGGGGGACTGGTTGTTGGTAAAAAGTAAGCACACATTTGGCACCTACACATTTATCTCTCGCCTCGACTGTTTTCAGAAAAATATTTCGCTTTTTACTTTTGAAGATATAGGCAAAATTTTAATGTCCAGAAGAGTCTTGAACAGACTAGCAGCCCACCCACTGATCTGTATAGAAAACACTGGATTGAGCACGCCCCATTAGTGAGTACAGAGCCAAGTGAAGCCACCGGGCCGCCATATTGGTACACCCTAAACACTCAGCGAGTCAGTGGAGAATGAATGGGTTTAGTAGTAATTGGTGCCACTTTTACCTCAATAACTTTCCAAAGAATTAACAGATTTTGAAATTCTTGATATGGAGACAACTTATAATCTTGTACAACCTGTGAACTATAGAAATCGAGTTGACATTGTGTTTAGCAGCCGTGGGATGGCTGGATAATCAGAAAAGTCAAGCAAAGGTGAGCAGGCCTTTGAGTAATGCATGCAGTAAGTGTCGTCATAATAATAGCCCTAATGATAGCCCTATATAAGTAAATTAAAATATCATGCAGTGCTTTAATCTTTCTAAGTCCCTAGGCCTAATGTAATTAGCAAAATATGATGACCAGCATGCTGAATAAATTAATTTATTTTATTTTATTTATTTATTCCATCTAGCAACAATGCTCCACGCTGTGTGTGTTTATATATTTATATATTTATTCCATCTAGCAACAATGCTCCACACTATGTGTGTTTACATAGCTACATATTTATTCCATCTAGCTACAATGCGCCGCACTGTGTGTGTTTATATATCTACATATTTATTCCATCTAGCTACAATGCTCCGCACTGTTTATATATTCATATATTTATTCCATCTAGCTACAATGCTCCGCACTGTGTGTTGATATATATATTTATATTTATATGTACATATGTATACTCGCTGCTCTTGTTTTTCTCTTGCCTTCTGATTGTTGCTCTGAGTGTTGCTATCCCTGTGCTGTTGCAATCCTGGAATTTCCCCATTGTGGGACTAATAAAGGCTTATCTTATCTTATCTATCTTATCTTCTCATATATATATATACAGTATATATATATATATATATATACACTACCGTTCAAAAGTTTGGGGTCACTTAGAAATTTCCTTATTTTTGAAAGAAAAGCACTTTTTTTCAAAGAAGATAACTTTAAACTAATCAGAAATACACTCTATACATTGCTAATGTGGTAAATGACTATTCTAGCTGCAAATGTCTGGTTTTTGGTGCAATATCTACATAGGTGTATAGAGGCCCATTTCCAGCAACTATCACTCCAGTGTTCTAATGGTACAATGTGTTTGCTCATTGAGTCAGAAGGCTAATGGATGATTAGAAAACCTTTGTGCAACCATGTTAGGTCTGCAATGCTGTAATTGCTGCAAATGGAGGATTCTTTGACGCAAGCAAAGTTTGAAGGAAAAAATTATTATTTCAAATACAAATCATTATTTCTAACCTTGTCAATGTCTTGACTATATTTTCTATTCATTTTACAACTCATGGTGGTAAATAAGTGTGACTTTTCATGGAAAACACAAAATAATTGTCTGGGTGACCCCAAACTTTTGAACGGTAGTGTATATATATATATATATATATATATATATATATATATATATATATATATATATATATATACAGTATATATATACATATATGTGTGTGTGTGTGTGTGCTAAATTGTTCCTGATGCTGGTTGTCAACTACTGATTATCAATCAACACTGGATCAATTCTACATGCGGATTTTTGTTGATTACCAATCACCTTTAACTGCATCATGGCCTGGTCCCAAGTCCAGGATGTGTAAGCAGGAAGGGAGGTGTCATGTTTTGTATCAAAATCCGAAAATTGATGAAGATAATTATATTAGAATTAGCATTTGGCCTTAAGTTTTATTCCATTTGGGCCTATTTATCGCAGTGTGACAAATTATTTCATTTCATTTCAAATTTTTACCTCAATTTAAATAGGACCTTTGTGAAAATGTTGTGATCTTATATTTTGCAAATTAGATTAGGCCTAGGCACTTAATTTTTAATTAAAACACTGCATGATATTTTAATTTACTCATATAGGACTATCATTAGGACTGTAGCTGCCATGGGGAAAACATAGTAACTAGCATCTTAGATGAGAACAAACAGCAGAGTTTCCTTGGAGATAACAGGAAGTTGTGAAAGTGTGATCTTTTGTGTGTCAGAGAATGCATTGTAGGATCCTTTGTGTTTCAGAGACTGTGAGGGGGTCTGTTAAAGGATTAAGGAAGTGAATGCATTGTGACCTTTGATGTGAATGCAATGTGACTTTGGAGCTGTAGGAAGACCTGAGTATTTAAGGGACGAGTTTTGTATGAGATGCTCTCTTGCTACTATGCTCATGTTGGAGATGTGTAACTGCCTGAGACAAATCTGCCTCGTCAATTACACACTCCACACTGGTGACCCAAGACGAAGCATGCAACACGAAGTGAGTTCCCCGGAGCCAGCCTCGTTGGGAGCCCCCAGCCAAGCGTATGCCGTTGCCATCCAGCTACCGGATTTTTGGCAGCACAATCCGCGCTCCTGGTTCCACCTGGTTGAGGCGCAGTTCGTCCTCCGGGGGATTTCGGTGGATGACACAAAATTCTACCATGTGGTCGCAAAGCTCGACACCCACACGGCTCAGCATGTGGAGAGCCTGCTGGATCAGCCACCAACCAGCGACAAATACGGCGCGTTGAAAGCCGCACTCATCCAGCACTACACACTCTCGGTTGAAGAGAGAGCAGAGAGACTCCTGACGTGGACCGGCTCAGGAGATTGCACGACTATTGACCTGATGGAGGGGATGCTGAGATTGAAGGGCTCGGATGACGACCACTTCATTTTTACCCACCTCTTCCTCCGGAACCTTCCGTCAGCGACGAGAGCGGCCCTGGCCAGTTCGCCGTTGCTGGGCAAGCGGGACTACCGCGCGCTGGCCCAGGAAGCACACCGGATCATCATGGCCAGCAGAGAGCTCACGACCACGGCGGCAGCGACAGAGCTCGGCGCGACGGCCGGAGAGGGCGAAGAACCACCGACGACAGCGGCAGCGGGGGCCAAGGAACGTGGAGGAGACATCCTTTGTTTCTATCACCGCCGCTTTGCAGAGAAGGCACGCAAATGTATACCACCGTGCCAGTTCAAGCACTCGGGAAACACCAAGACCGGGGGGTCGGTAGCAGCTGCGACCCTCGGTGAGGAGAACAAGCTGCTCTACCTGACGGACGCACGCTCCGGGAGGCATTTTCTCGTGGACACCGGCGGCCAGCTGAGTTTCATCATGCCGACCTACGCCGACCGGCTGGCAGGTTCCAGCGGCCCCGAGATGGCAGCAGCAAACGGCTCGGAGATTAAAACCTTTGGTGAGAGGACTCTACTTCTGTCGTTTCACGGCCGTGCATTTGAGTGGACTTTTGTCATAGCAGCATTGAATTTCAATATATTGGGGGCTGATTTTGTGTGCTCACATGGTTTGTTGGTTGATGTCGCTAACAGGCGCCTGGTTAATGCACTGTCTTTTGATTCTATCCCCTGTACAGCTCGAGCGTCCCGGCCAACAGCACAAGCCAACGTCACAGCTGCAAGCGGTAAGTTCCACACTCTGCTCACTCAGTTCCCAGCACTCACGGTCCCGACATTTTCGGCAGCCGTCGCTAAACACGGGGTGGAACATTTTATTACCACCACCGGGCCACCCGTTTTTGCAAAACCTCTGCGCTTGGACGCAGCTAAACTGGCCATAGCGCGCGAGGAGTTCGCCAACCTGGAGAGGTTGGGCATCATCAGGCGTTCAAACAGCCCATGGGCTTCCCCGCTACACATGGTCCCTAAAGCTGACGGTTCGTGGCGACCTTGCGGGGATTTCTACAGGTTGAACAATGCCACAGTGCACGACCGCTACCCAATTCCCCACATCCAGGATTTTTCCGTTCACCTGGCAGGAGTGCGCGTTTTTTCTAAAATAGACTTGGTCCGCGGTTACCACCAAGTCCCAGTGCGCACTGAGGACATACCCAAAACAGCGGTGATAACTCCGTTCGGTCTATTTGAGTTTTTGCGCATGCCATTCGGGCTTAAAGGGGCTGCACAGACGTTCCAACGCATGATGGATGCGGTGCTGCGCGATCTCCCTTTCGTGTTCATCTACCTGGACGATATCTTGGTAGCCAGCGCGTCCGAAGACGAACACGAAAGCCACCTCACGGCGGTTTTCCGGAGGTTGGGAGAGCACGGTTTAATAATCAACCCAGCGAAGTGTCAGTTCGGAGTGACGCAGATTGATTTTTTGGGGCACCGCGTCTCTCCCGAAGGAGCGGTTCCGCTGCCCGACAAAGTGCGCGCGGTAGCAGATTTTCCCCGACCGCAAACAGTCAGGGCATTACAGGAGTTTTTGGGAATGGTGAATTTTTATAACCGTTTCCTCCCCCGCGCAGCGCAGCTCATGCAACCACTGTATGCCGCGCTCACAAAACAGAAACCCGCGAATAAGATCGAATGGTCCCCGGAGTGAGAGCGGGCATTCTTGGAAGTCAAGGCAGCCCTGGCAAATGCTGCGTTGTTGGCACATCCAGACCCAACGGCCCGCATAGCGCTCACTACTGACGTGTCAGATGTGGCCATAGGGGCGGTCGTGGAGCAGTGTGTAGCCGGGGCTTGGCAGCCGCTCGCCTTTTTCAGCAGGACTTTGCGCGACAGTGAATGTAAATACAGCGCGTTCGACAGGGAGTTGCTGGCTCTCCACTTGGCCATTCGCCACTTCCAGTTCTGGCTGGAAGGGCGCTGTTTCACCGCGTTCGTGGACCACAAGCCACTAACATTCGCGATAGCCAAGGTTTCAGAACCGTGGTCGGGCCGGCAGCAGAGACAGCTGGCTGCGATCTCAGAGTTTACTACCGATATTCAGCATGTGTCGGGTAAACTGAATGTAGTGGCAGACTGCCTCTCGCGCGCCGTGGCTGCCCCGGTCCGCGTGGGGATAGATTACTCAGCCATGGCCGTGGAACAGGTTAGTGACGCAGACGTGCGCGCGCTCCAGTCTGGACCAACAGGGTTAAGGCTGGAGAGCAGGGTGCTGCAAGACGGTATGCCCCCCCTAATTTGTGATGTCTCCACAGGGCGACCGCGTCCCGTGGTACTGGCCGCGTGGCGCCGCCGCGTTTTTGACTCGATTCATTCTTTGGCGCACCCGGGACTGCGCGCGTCGGTCAAAATGGTAGGAGAGAAATTTGTGTGGCCGAGCCTTCGCAAACAAGTGAAAGAGTGGGCAGCTGCCTGCATGGCGTGCCAACGAGCCAAAGTACACAGACACACGAGAGCTCCCTTGGAGCCGTTCACATCCCGGCTAAGAGGTTCGACCATGTTCATGTGGACCTCGTGGGCCCCCTCCCGCCATCACAGGGGTGCACGCACCTTTTGACAATGGTGGACCGCACCACGCGCTGGCCTGAGGTGGTTCTACTGGCGTCGACCACAGCCGAGGAGGTGGCGTGCGCGTTTTTAACAGCATGGGTGGCGCGTTTTGGAGTCCCGTCGCACATAACCGACAGAGGCCCTCAATTTGTTTCCGAACTTTGGTCAACAATGGCCCGCAGCCTGGGTGTCACAATTCACTGCACAACCGCATACAATCCACAGGCTAATGGGTTATGCGAACGTTTTCATAGGTCATTGAAAGCGGCTCTCAGGGCGTCACTGACGGATGCAAATTGGGTAGACGAGCTACCGTGGGTTTTATTGGGGTTACGTTCTGCGCCTAAAGAGGATTTGGAAGCTTCCCCGGCTGAACTCGTTTTTGCGCAGCCACTTCGGCTGCCCGGGGAGTTTCTCCCAGATAATCCTGCACCGGGCAGCTCCCCGTCTCAGCTGTTGCAGCGTAGCATTGACACAGGCACGCTGCCGGGTCCTGTTCACCACAGTTTTCCGCGCGTTTTTGTGCCTAAAACTTTGAAAAACACGGAGTTTGTTTTTGTCAGACACGATGCACATCACCCCCCACTGCGACCACCTTATGATGGACCGTTCAGAGTGCTGGAAACAGGGGACATGCATTTTTTGCTAGATTTGGGGGGTAGGAGGGAAAAGGTTGGCATAAACAGACTCAAACCCGCTTTTGTGGTGGCGGACGAGCAAGTGCTGTTGGCGAGGGCCCCTCGGCGTGGAAGACCCCCACGGGGAACTTCCCAGAGTAAAATTTCCCCAGAACACCCGCAGGGACAGACAAAAGGTTTTCACCCCCAAGCAGCAGCTCCCCAGCATGACAGCACCGCAGAGGTGGTGAATCCTGGTTACAGCAGATACGGGAGAAGACTGAAGCCCAAGCAGCATGTGGATTGATGTGTAATGATTCTGTCACAACATACAGACTGTTATTCTTTTGTTCGATCCAATATGCTCGGGGGTGGTGGTGTAGCTGCCATGAGGAAAACATAGTGACTAGCATCTTAGATGAGAACAAAGAGCAGAGTTTCCTTGGAGATAACAGGAAGTTGTGAAAGTGTGATCTTTTGTGTGTCAGAGAATGCATTGTAGGATCCTTTGTGTTTCAGAGACTGTGAGGGGGGATGTTAAAGGAGTGGACCACCGGAGTGGTGGCTCAGTTGGTAGAGCATCCGCCCCACACCCGGGAGGCAGGGGTTCAAATCCCGGCCGGGTCATGCCGAAGACCATATAAAAGTGGAACTTCCTGCCGTCCAGCTTGGTGCTCAGCAATAATGGAATGGAGGAGGGAACTTTGTGGCGGCGCCTTGCATGGCAGCGGCCCTCTGATTCTACACTTGGGGTGTGTGTGATTAACACAGTAGATAGGTAAAGCACAATCTCGTTCTACTGTACATGATTGGTTGTACAGTTGAATGACAATAAAGGGTGATTTGATTTGATTTTGATTTGATTTAAAGGATTAAGGAAGTGAATGCATTGTGACCTTTGATGTGAATGCAATGTGACTTTGGAGCTGTAGGAAGACCTGAGTATTTAAGGGACGAGTTTTGTATGAGATGCCCTCTTGCTACTATGCTCATGTTGGAGATGTGTAATAAACTGCCTGAGACAAATCTGCCTCGTCAATTACATACTCCACAGGACTATTATTATGATGACATGTCTAAACACACTAACTGCATGCATTACTCACAGAACTACTCGCCTTGGTTTCACTTTTCTGATTATCCAGCCTTTCCATGGGCGCTAAACATAATGTCAACTCAATTTCTATTGTTCACTGGTTGTGCAAGATTATAAGCTGTGTCTCCATGCCAAGAAGTTCAAAATGTGTTAATTTTTTGGGAAGTTATTGAGGTAAAAGTGGCTCCATTTAGTACTAAACCCATTCATTCTCCATTGACTCACTGAGTGTTTTTGATGTACTAAAATGGCGACCACAGAGTTTCCGGTGGTTTCACTTCTGCTGGCCAGTACATGATCCAGTGTTCTCTATACAAATCAGTGAGCCTACCCATTAGGAGTTGCAGCGAGTCTGTCTGTCAAAGAATAGATTTCACAGTACTGCTGTTGGTTTATAAGGCTCTGAATGGTTTAGGGCCAAAATACATTTCAGATCTTCTGGTCCATTATGAACCATCCAGAGCTCTCAGGTCATCAGGGTCAGACCTACCATCTGTGCCCAGAGTTAGAACCAAACATGGTGAGGTAGCGTTCAGTTTTTATGCCCCTCACATGTGGAACAAACTCTCAGAAAGCATCAGGGCTGCTGAAACTCTCAGCTGCTTTAAAATGAGGTTAAAAACTCTCCTATTTGCCACGGCCTTTCAGTAGAACAATTGTTAATCTCCAACAATTCACTGCAAATTTTAATTCTTGCACTTTATCTTGTATTTCAGCTTGTTACTGTTTCTCTTTAATTTATTCTTTAGTTTACTTTTAAATTCTTATGTATTTCTTTTGCAACTTGCTGTCATGCTTTAATCTTTTATGTAAAGCACTTTGAATTGTCTTGTACATGAAATGTGCTATACAAATAAGCTTGCCTTGCCTTGGGCACACAAAAATACCTGATTGAGAAATGGCCAGGGTTGAAGGTGAGGCTCTAATTTACACACATTGCAACTGTAACTATGTCACTTCATGTCATTTTTTCAACAACCGTTAGAAGTCATTTAGTCTCAAAACATACATACATGTACTGTAAATGTTCCTCTTGGAAAATTTTCTGTGCCTGTGTATGGGTGCATTAACACCACCACAATGTGTGTGGGTGTAAGTGGGATCTTAATGTGGGCCATACTTCCCATAAGACAGCTGAGGAAGCTTCTGGTCCTCGTAAAGGGTTGTCTAGAAAAGCCTCTAAAGAAAAAAAGAATTATATACCGCTTTTTGCACATTTAGACATAATTACCTCCGCCAAGGAGGTTATGTTTTCATCGGCGTTGGTTTGTCTGTCTGTTTGTCTGTCTGTTTGTTTGTTAGCAAGATAACTCAAAAAGTTATGGACGGATTTTCATGAAATTTTCACACATTGTCAGAAATGGGGTATCCTACAGATGATTAGATATTGGTGGTGATCCGGATCACCGTCCAGAAGAAAACCGCCATTACGGAAAATGCCATTTTCGTCAATAACTACTGAACCACTAATCCTGTCATTGTGAATCCAATTGCTAGTCATATGTTTTCATGGTCAAGGAATCTCAAAACATACACACAAACACTGTATGGGGGGAACTGTGGCGCTTGGCGGAGGTCTGCGCTCTCCGAGTGCTTTTCTAGTTTCTGAATGAAAATGGAATAAAGGCCACTTAAAACAACCAAATATTTAGCACACACTCTGTCCCTTTTCTCACTCAGCACAGCTGGGTATGTTAGACCTCATGTTATATAAGAGTCAAACAGATTAAACCAATTTGTAAACTACTAAATGTGTGCACACAGACAATAAGACATTTAGCTGGATATAATTACAGCAGAAATAATTTAACACATTCCTGTATATGAATAACATTATCTTAATAGCCATCAAGTGTTTTCCGGCCAGCTTGTCAGGCACCTGCCGCTGCATGATTTCATAAATCTTTCACATAAATAAGCAAGAATACAAAAGTAAACCTGTATTTCAATGTTGGGAACATAAAACAAAGAAGGAGGCAGTGTTTCTTTTGAAAGTGAATTGGAAAGCTTCTTGTCAACCTTGACCGGCTTAACTCCTGACCTCAGCAGTCTGTATCACTGTCTCATGGCTGCTCATTACGTGAGAAGATATTGCCTTATAATGTGTGTTGATTCAACTCCCCAGCAGAAGCTACCCTGTGTGCACAAAGGAGATAATTACTGAAAATTACCAAGGAACACGGAAACGTAACCGTGCTTATGCCTGTGAGCTGTGTGGGCTCCTGAATCCACAAATTATTCATGTTTGCAGTGTCGCCTTAGTTTGGGAGGTGAGCAATGGCAATGCGTTTGTGCAGACTGCCTATCAAAAGCAGCTTCATCTTCTTTTCTTCTTCATCGTATCTTTTTTCTTTTTACTGAAAAACATTCAGTTTGACAGCATCACCTTCAAAGCAGGTAAAACATCGCCTTCTTCCATCTCAATCACTCCTTTTTCCACTTGTCACAACCCAAACGTCTAAGAGTCCTACATGGCTTTTTTGTGTATCTAAAAAAAGAAAAGAAAGCATCTATGAAAAGATGAACAGCTAAGTGTTATTTGGAAAAGAGCTACAGTTTGTTAAGCATGCAAGAATAGCCATTAATGTGTGTGTGTGCGCGTTCCTTGCACATCTCCCAAACTGTTTGCCATACTGACCTAAGATCTGGTATGTGTTTTGCCAAAGTTACAAGGGTGTGACTCCTGACTATGGAGTTGTTCAAACAAAACATGCAATTATTCTCGTCAATAGTTTGCCCCTCTAACAAGTACATGGTGTTCACCTGAACAATAAACTGGACTGGTCACACAACACAAATGCACTTTACTGGAAGGCCGTTCCTTCTGAGGAGACTCAGGTCTTTTGGAGTATGGAGGCAGTCCTGAAGACCTTCTATGACTCTGTGGTGGCATCAGCCATTCTGTATAGAGTGGTCTGCTGGGGCAGCAGCATCACAGCTGCCGAAAGGAAGAGACTGAACAGGCTAATCAAGAAGACTAGTGCTGTTCTGGGATGCTGCCTTGACCCAGTGGAGGTGATAGGAAAGAGGAGCATGGTGGCTAAGCTACTGTATCATCTCTGTTGACGTTCAAGTCCCACCCTATGTTGGACATGCTGAGTGGACTGAGCAGCTTGTTTAGTGGCAGGCTGCTCTGTCGAAAGTGCACAAGGGAGAGGTTTCACCGGTCCTTCCCACCTGCTGCTGTCAGACTTTACAATCTGTACTGCTCATAGAGACTACACATAACACTACTGCTACTTTGCACAAATAAGAAATATTTCCTTTTCAATCCAGTCCATTGTTAATATCATTATTAATAAAGGTGAAACAGCTATGATTCTGACCTCCTGGCAAGGAGGTGTTGTACTTACTCTTGCCCTAATTGATTAGTAAAGACACGTGACATCAATCCATTCATGCTATTGGCTGTGACCGGCTGTGATATCCTTGCCAGCCATAGATATGTAAACATTAGAGGGAACATGGCTAGCCGCTAGGCTAGTCATGCTTCATATAGTTAGGGGAAAATAAGTATTGAACATGTCAACATTTTTCTCATGAAACATATTTCTGATGAAGCCATGGACCTGAGATTTTCACCAGAAATCAGTAACAGCCCAAGTAATCCATACATACAAAGAAATTAAGGCAACTATGTTGACAAAACAAGTTATATTTAATAAAGTGGAATGACACAGGGAGTAGGTATTGAACACGCTTGGTGAAATTCATTTAATATTTAGTAGAGAAGCCTTTGTTGGCAATAACAGCTTCCAGACGTCTCCTGTAAGGAGAAACTAGGCGCAGGCATTGCTTGGGAGTGATTTTAGTCCATTCTTCCACACAAACTGTCTTCAAATCTTGAAGTTTCCATGGGTGTCTTCTATAAACTCTGATTTTCAGTTTGTTCCATAGATTTTTAATTAGATTCAGGTCAGGTGACTGACTGGGCCATTCAAGCAGCTTTGTTTTCCTTTTCTGGAGCCAGTTGAGAGTTTCCTTGGTTGTGTGTTTAGGATCATTGTCTTGCTGAAATGTCCACCCTCATTTCATCTTCAGCATCTTGGCAGATGGCAACAGGTTCTTATCAAGGATGTGTCTGTACATTTGTCTATTCATCTTTCCTTCAATTATATGAAGTCTGCCTGTACCATGTGCTGAAAAACACACCCACACCATGATGAGATGTGCAGTGCCATTTCTCCTCCAAACATGCTGTGTGTTGTGGCATCCAAAAAGTTAATTTTTGGCATAAAGCCCATGCTGGTTGAGTGCATTACTTATTGTTTTCTTTGAAACAGCAGTACCTGCTAACTCCAGGTCTTTCTGGAGCTCTCCACGAGTGGTTTTTGGCTCTTGGATAACTCTTTTGATAATTCGTTTGACTCCTCTGTCAGAAATCTTGCGAGAAGCTCCTGGTCATGGCTGGTTTATGGTAAAATGATGTTCTGTCCACTTCCAAATGATGGCTCCAACAGTGCTCACTGGAACATTCAGTAGTTAAGAAATGCGCCTGCAACCAATGTCATCATTATGCTTTGCAACAATAAGGTTGCAAAGATCTAGAGAGAGCTCTTTGCTTCTACCCATCATGAGTTCTTTGTGGTGTGACGATCTGATATTCACAGACCTTTTTAAAGGCTATCAGTCAGGACTTAACCGGCTGAAATTAATTTGCACTAATGGGGGATGTGATGGCTTCCTAAATTCTGATGGATTTCAGCTGGTTTCCTGGCGTTCTATGCCTTTGTGCACCTCTTTTTCTTCATGGGTTCAATACTTATTCCCTGTGTCATTCCACTTTATTAAGTATAGCTTGTTTTGTGAATACAGTTGCCTTGATTTCTTTGTATGTATGGATTACTTGGATTGTTACTGATATCTGGTGAAAATCTCAGGTCAGTGGCTCCATCAGAAATACACTACCGTTCAAAAGTTTGGGGTCACTTAGAAATTTCCTTATTTTTGAAAGAAAAGCACTTTTTTTCCAATGAAGATAACTTTAAACTAATCAGAAATACACTCTATACATTGCTAATGTGGTAAATGACTATTCTAGCTGCAAATGTCTGGTTTTTGGTGCAATATCTACATAGGTGTATAGAGGCCCATTTCCAGCAACTATCACTCCAGTGTTCTAATGGTACAATGTGTTTGCTCATTGTGTCAGAAGGCTAATGGATGATTAGAAAACCCTTGTGCAATCATGTTAGGTCTGCAATGCTGTAATTGCTGCAAATGGAGGATTCTTTGATGAAAGCAAAGTTTGAAGGAAAAAATTATTATTTCAAATACAAATCATTATTTCTAACCTTGTCAGTGTCTTGACTATATTTTCTATTAATTTTACAACTCATGGGGGTAAATAAGTGTGACTTTTCATGGAAAACACAAAATAATTGTCTGGGTGACCCCAAACTTTTGAATGGTAGTGTATGTTTAATGAAAAAAAAAGCTGATGTGTTCAACACTTGTTTTCCCCACTGTATATAGCTTACTTATATGATTACAACAAATACAATGAATATTTTTTTGTGTATCCTGTTATCACAATACTGAAGATGCTATCAACCATTAAAATTACCTACAGAATATAGCACATCTGCCATGAAAATGTTAGCCATGTCCTATCTAGGGTATCATACAGTATCTCACAAAAGTGAGTACACCCCTTACATTTTTGTAAATATTTTATTATATCTTTTCATGGGACAACACTGAAGATATGACACTTTGATACAATGTAAAGTAGTCAGTGTACAGCTTGTATAACAGTGTAAATTTGCTGTCACCTCGAAATAACTCAACACACAGCCATTAATGTCTAAACCGCTGGCAACAAAAGTGAGCACACCCCTAAGTGAAAATGTCCAAATTGTGCCCAATTAGCCATTTTCCCTCCCCGGTGTCATGTGACTTGTTAGTGTTACAAGGTCTCAGGTGTGAATGGGGAGCAGGTCTGTTAAATTTGGTGTTATCGCTCTCACACTCTCTCATACTGGTCACTGTAAGTTCAACATGGCACATCATGGCAAAGAACTCTCTGAGGATCTGAAAAAAGAACTGTTGCTCTACATAAAGATGGCCTAGGCTATCAGAAGATTGCCAACACCCTGAAACTGAGCTGCAGCACAGAGGTCAAGACCATACAGCGGTTTAACAGGACAGGTTCCACTCAGAACAGGCCTTGTCATGGTTGACCAAACAAGTTGAGTGCGCATTCTCAGCGTCATATCCAGAGGTTGTCTTTTGAAAATAGACATATGAGTGCTGCCAGCATTGCTGCAAAGGTTGAAGGGGTGGGGGGTTAGCCTGTCAGTGCTCAGACCATATGCTGCACACTGCATCAAATTGGCCTGCATGGCTGTTATCCCAGAAGGAAGCTGTTTTAAAGATGATGCACAAGAAAGTCCGCAAACAGTTTGCTGAAGACAAGCAGACTAAGGACATGGATTACTGGAACCATGTCCTGTAGTCTGATGAGACCAAGATAAGCTTATTAGGTTCAAATGGTGTCAAGCGTGTGTGGTGGCAACCAGGTGAAGAGTACAAAGACAAGTGTGTCTTGCCTACAGTAAAGCATGGTAGTGGGAGTGTCATGGTTTGGGGCTGCATGAGTACTGCCAGCACTGGGGAGCAACAGTTCATTGGGGGAGCCATGAATGCCAACATGTACTGTGGCATACTGAAGCAGAGCATTCCAATATGATAACGACCCCAAACACACCTCCAAGACGACCACTGCCTTGCTAAAGAAACTGAAAAGGTGATGGACTGGCCAAGCATGTCTCCAGACCTAAACCCTATTGAGCATCTGTGGGGCATCCTCAAACGGAAGGTGGAGGAGCACACGTTCTCTAACATCCACCAGTTCCGTGATGCCGTCATGGAGGAGTGGAAGAGGATTCCAGTGGCAACTTGTGAAGCTCTAGTGAACACCATGCCCAAGAGAGTTAAGGCAGTGCTGGAAAATAATGGTGGCCACACAAAATATTGACACTTTGGGCACAATTTAGACATTTTCACTTTGGGGTGTACTCACTTTTGTTGCCAGCGGTTTAGACATTAATGGCTGTGTGTTGAGTAATTTTGAGGGGACAGCAAATTTACGCTGTTATACAGGCTTTATAATGACTACTTTACATTGTATCAAAGTGTCATATTTTCACTGTTGTCCCACAAAAAGATAGTGAGGGGTGTACTCACTTTTGTGAGATACTGTATATCTATGTTACTAGTCACTGGAACATAGACTGGAGTCTTGTCCTCCAGCTCCTCAGATGTAAATATCATGATTATTTCGGCCCTGTAAAAATTATTAAAATATTTTTTCATCAATATGTATATTTTGTGAAGAATACAAAGACTTGAATTCTGCATCTTTCTATACATTTTTGATGGTTTTTTGTAACTATTTGTCTTCATGAAAATAGTCCTGCTCACCTTCAAATGTTGCAACACTGCACTAATTCAAATACTATTCACTTATTTTTTAAGTGTAAAACCTACATTTAGCTTTCTAAACTTCTTGCACTGTGCATATACTGTTTTTGCCTGATTTTATTGTTTATTATTGTTCTGAGTGTTGCTATCCCTTTGCTGCTGCAATACTGTATATTTCTCCACTGTGGGACTAATAAAGGTTTATCTTATCTCATCTTATCTTAGCTCTATTGCTGTTAGCCATCCCTCTGTCTCCTTCAGTGTTCATCTTTGTGTGAATGACATCACACCCGCCTAAAACAACAGGGCGATGACAGGGAGCAAATAGTAATTTTCAGCAAGATTTTTTGAACTTGTGGATTATGTTTCTTTCACGTGTCAGCTCTAACCATGAATGTTTGCAGCAAATGCTTCAGAAGATCTTAAGATGCGGACTGCATCTTAAGCAACAGCTGCAGACAGACAAACATACAAACAGAGATGCTTGCTACACCTCTGCCCGACTTTGTCAGCATGGGAAAAAAACATGTTTTTCATAGGTGAGCCATGGCGTGTCACCTCACAGGGAAATATGATATGTACCGCTGCTCCATCTAACTTCTCCTGCCTGTTAGATAGTAATGTTTCATCCTCTCACTGTTAGCATTTTTTCCTCAAGTGGGGTCTGTTTTGATTGCACTGGGGTTTTTTTTTTAGATCAGGTACATCAGGTTTACAGCCCCCCCCCCACACACACACACAAACACACACCTTTTTCACCATTTTGGATGAAGTCCAATAATTATTATGAGGGTTTCAAAAGTTCACATTTTCTAACCTGCAGGTGCCAAGCCCATTCCATTTGCTCTACTGATGCGTTCATCAGTTTGCTAAGTACTACTTAGTGCAATAGTGAGTCACTGTATACGGTATATGTACGCATGCATGAGTCTGGTCCTTGCTCTTCTGAATTACCATATCAGAATTCACACTCTCTGTTTTTTTTTTCCCCATTCCCATTTTGTATTACCATATAGTGCTTACCTACATAAGTGCCTCTATGTATTGCAGAGGTGCGGGGCGTCATTTACCAGCACAATGCAAACATACGTAGGCTTAAGGACACAGGTGCATATGTGCCTGTGTCAGTTTTTTTTTTTCTCAAATGGCTCAGGTGGTTGCTGAAGCAAAGATTCGGGTGTGGGAGTTTGGTGAGGCCATGGAACAAAACTTTCTGTTGACCTCGAAGAGATTCTGGCAAGCTGTTCGGTGACTTAGGAGGAGGAAGCAGCTCACTGTCTACACTGTGTATGATGTGGATGTAGTGCTGCTCACTTCGACTGGGGATATCGCTGGGCAGTGGAAGGAATACTTCAAGGATCTCCTCAATCCCACTGACACGTCTTCCACAGAGGAAGCAGAGGCTGGGACGAGGGGAATGACTCACCCATCACAGGGGCTGAGGTCACCGAAGTGGTTAAAAAACTCTTCAATGGCCGGGCCCCGGGGGTGGACAAGATCTTCCCTGAGTACCTCAAAGCCCTGGATGTTGTAGGGCTGTCATGGCTAACATGTCACCTTTGTCACCGATCCTGATGATTATTTTTATGGACAGGATTTCTAGGTGCAGCCAAGGATCGGAGGGTGTCATGTTCAGTGACCACAGGATCTCATCTCTGCTGTTTGCAGATGATGTCATCCTGTTGGTTTCATCCAACAATGACCTACAGGTCTTACTGGGACAGTTTACTGCTGAGTGTGAAGTGGCTGGGATGAGAATCAGCACCTCCAAGTCCAAATCCATGGTCCTCAGCTGGAAAAGGGTGGATTGCCCTCTCCGGGTTGGGGACAAGCTCCTGCCCCAAGTGGAGGAGTTTAAGGGGCAGATTTACTAATGTGCTGCGCCATCGCAAAACCCTGTTTTGGCATTAAAAAACTACCGTTGAGATTTACTAAAGGGCACAGGGCAAAATTAGCGGTGGAAAGGCATGGACTATGTTACTTTTGTGCCTGGGCTCACTGCATATGTATTTGTGGAGTTGTCATGTCAACACACAAATTTTAGGGAGGGGAGTATTTAAATGACTGGTGCAAGGTGATTTACTAAGGTTTGCAGCTGTCAGTCTCCTGCTAAATGCGCCAGGATTTAACGTCCAAAAAAAGCTTGTCTTAATTCATCTACACCTAACATGACAGCGATCGTTGGTGCTACAAGGAGACACTGGCAAGAACCGAGGGTGCATGGCAGAAGCTTCTCTCTGGCCGTGATTTTATTTGGCATGACAGAAGAACAGATTGGAGTTATGCTGAACTGGACATCAGCCGGAAGTTTTTTTTTTAAATTTCATTTGTTTATACTGTATATAGTCTACTACATGAATTTGTATCCATAAAATAGGATACAATAGGAGCTCTTATACCCACAGTGGACATAGAGATTGTGTCAGCCGATAATGGCTCTTTTTTTCTTTTCTGCGGAAGTTAGACTCGGACTGGAGTTTCCCTCTCCTATTAGCTCCCCCCTCGCTCTTGAAGCAAAATCTTCCACATTGTCAATTTTCTTCTTTTTTTCCTTTATCCATATTTCTATATTTACAGTATGTCTTTTTGCTGTGCATAAAATGGTAATTCAGTTCCCTCTTCTCTCTATTTCTCTCTCCCAGTTCAGGATACACAATATAGGAGGAAAACAACAATGAGATTATTAACAAAGAGCGCACAGATCCATAGAAACGTCCCCCGAAATTGAAACACCACAACTCAATGGCATTTATAAAAAGTTGTGAACTGGGAGACCTGTAGCTTTTGTTAAAGCAAAGTTATTCACATAATAAAACCCCAGAATCTCCATCAGATCATCTTGATGGTTCTAGTGTTAATAAAATAAACATGTTGGTTAAATAATCAATTTATTCATGAGTAGTCCTTTTTTTAAAATTCAATACAAATGCTTCATTTATAAATATTAAACAAAAAAGTCTGTGATAGAAAAGTTTCATAATTGTTTCATACATGTGACTTGCTTTGTCTCAGAGTCTACCTCAGAGTCTGTGTGAAAGTGTCAAGGATACAGCAGCTGGCCTTTGTTATTATCTTGTTTTAGTTCATTTTGTACAGTTCCCGTGTGACTGGTGCTGAGTGAGCATCATGGTTCCTGAGAAAGAGGTAATCTGTACACCAAGTTTTGACCAGATGTACTGAGCCAATCATGATGGACAATTTCTTCTCCACCTCTCGGATAACGAAGGGCTTAAGGAACTGAGTAATGTGTGTTTGAGTCGGGATGGTGCGCGGATAGGCTCTGAGACTATTTTTGTAATATTCTCCACTGGCCAGTGTAATTAAATTTGCTGAAACTCTGATCCAGCCTGGTTTTTGACTGAAGGTTAAGAGGAACTTTTCTAACAGTCTGCCATGTTAAATGAAAATCTAAATTTTTAAATATAGTGAACAAGAATAAACTATTTTAGTGGGGTTTGTGCTTAAACAAAAACTCAAAAGAAAAGCTTTATATATTATGCTCCTCTGAACTGGCTGTGCCCGTGTTGATGATCCGCTTCCTCAGGTGTGCCTGTGCGCAATAATTTTGTGGTGCTCTTGGTGGATGGGTGGGCATTATTGAAATTAAGTGTCTGCGTCTGTGTTCATAACTTTGCATGTTGTTAGTAGATCACTGGCAAAAATTTGCCACTCCCTGAAACGCTCTGTCTAAATTGCAAATTCGCTAATTTGTGCTGCCTTAGTAAATCTGCCCCTTAGTATCTCGGGGTCTTATTCACGAGTGAGAGGAGAATGGAGGGAGAGACTGACAGACACATCACAGCAGCATCTGCAGTGATGTGGATGTTGTACCGGTCTGTTGTGGTGAAGAGGGAGCTGAGCTCTAAATCAAAGCTGTCGATTTACCGGTCAATCTATGTTCCTACCCTCACCTATGGTCACGAGCATTGGGTAATGACCGAAAGAATGAGATAACAAATACAGTGGTGTGAAAAAGTGTTTGCTCCCTTCCTGATTTCTCATTTTGTTGTATGTTTGTCACACTTAAATGTTTCAGATCATCAAACAAATTCAAATATTAGACAAAGATAGCACAAGTAAACACAAAATGCAGTTTGTAAATGAAGGTGTTTATTATTTAGGGTAAAAAAAATTCAAACCTACATGGCCCTGTGTGAAAAAGTGACACCCCCCCTCCCCCGTTAAAACATAACTGTGGTTTATCACATCTTTGGAAAGCTGAGTTCAATTTCTCGAGCCACACCAAGACCTGATTACTGCCACACCTGTTCTCAGTCAAGAAATCACTTAAATAGGACCTGCCTGACAAAGTGAAGTAGACCAAACGATCCTCAAAAACTAGACATCATGCTGCGATCCAAAGAAATTCAGGAACAAATGAGAAACAAAGTAAGTGAGATCTATCAGTCTGGAAAAAGTTATAAAGCCATTTCTAAAGCTTTGGGACTCCAGCAAACCACAATGAGAGCCATTATCCACAAATGGCGAAAACATGGAACCGTGGTGAATCTTCCCAGGAGTGGCTGGCCAACCAAAATTACCTTAAGAGCGCAGTGACGACTCATCCAAGAGGTCACAAAAGACCCCACAACAACATCCAAAGAATTGCAGGCCTCACTCGCCTCAGTTAAGGTCAGTGTTCATAACTCTACCATAAGAAAGAGACTGGGCAAAAATGGCCTGCATGGCAGAGTTCCAAGACGAAAACCACTGCTGAGCAAAAAGAACAGAAAGGCTCGTCTCAGTTTTGCCAGAAAAGGTCTTGATGATCCCCAAGACTTTTGGGAAAATACTCTGTGGACTGATGAGACAAAAGTTGAACTTTTTGGAAGGTGTGTGTCCCATTGCATCCGGTGTAAAAGTAACACAGCATTTCAGAAAAGGAACATCATACCAGCAGTAAAATACGGTGGTGGTAGTGTGATGGTCTGGGGCTATTTTGCTGCTTCAGGACCTGGAAGACTTGCTGTGGTAAATGGAACCATGAATTCTGCCGTCTAGCAAAAAATCTTGAAGGAGAATGTCCGGCCATCTGTCCGTGACCTCAAGCTGAAGTGCACTTGGGTTCTGCAGCAGGACAATGATCCAAAACACACCAGCAAGTCCACCTCTGAATGGCTTAAGAAAACCAAAATGAAGACTTTGGAGTGGCCTAGTCAAAGTCCTGACCTGAATCCAATTGAGATGCTGTGGCATGACCTTAAAAAGGCGGTTCATGCTCGAAAACCCTCCAGTGTGGCTGAATTACAATTCTACAAAGATGAGTGGGCCAAAATTTCTCCACAGCGCTGTAGAAGACTCATTGTTATCACAAATGCTTGATTGCAGATGTTGCTGCTCAGGGTGGTCCAACCAGTTATTAGGTTTAGGGGCAATCACTTTTTCACACAGGGCCATGTAGGTTTGGATATTTTTCCCCCTTAATAATAAACACCTTCATTTAAGAACTGCATTTTGTGTTTACTTGTGCTATCTTTGTGTACTATTTAAAGTTGGGTTTTTTTTTTTTTTTTTGTTACTTATTTGTACCCGTAGGTAGATTTGGTTTGCAGTCTGGTGACAAGCCACCAGCTGCTGGTCGCTGCGTGCGCGAGCGCCCTAAACCTACATATTTTTGGTATGCGGGAGGGAACCGGAGAAATCCCGGAGTAAACCCACGCAACATGGGGAGAACATGCAAACTCCACACAGCTCACCGTTGATCGGGGGCTGGGATCGAACCCACGATCTCATGATCCCCGCGATCCCCCGGCCGAGGGTAAAACTGTGCTGCCACAGTGCTAAACCACTGCGCCACCGTGCAGCAGTTTGATGATCTGAAACATTTGTGTGACAAACACACAAAAAAATGAGAAATGAGGAAGGGGGCAAACACTTTTTCACACCACTGTACAAGCGGCTGAAATGAGCTTTCTTCGTAGGACTGCTGGACTCACCCTTAGAGATAGGGTGAGGAGCTCAGGAATCTGGGAGAGGCTCAGAGGAGAACCACTGCTCCACCACATCGAAAGGAGCCAGTTGAGGTGGTTTGAGCATCTGATCAGGATGCCTCCTGGACGCCTCCCACTTGAGGTGTTTAGGGCCTGTCCTACTGGGAAGAGACACCAGGGCAGAGCCAGGACACGCTGGAGAGACTACGTCTCCCAGCTGTCCTGGGAACATCTTGGTATCCTCATTGAAGAGCTAGAGCAGGTGGCCGGTGACAGAGAAGTCTGGGCTTATCTGCTTAAACTGTTGCCTCTGTGACCCGGACCTCCGGAAAAGTGGTAGGAGATGGATGGATGGATGAATGGATGGATGGATGGATGGATGTTATCACCCATACAGCACATCAGTGATTAGAACAAAATCTGTGCGCACAAGATTATACAGTAGATGTCTTGTAATCAACATAAAACAATGAAATGATGAGCGTATGCATTTCAAATTTGAAGGAAATACAACCATTTACTATATCCATTTGGCTTAAAACTATGTCTGCTGACATTCAGAAAGGTTTCTTTATATCTATATACAGTTAGGCCCAGAAATATTTGGACAGTGACACAATCTTCATGATTTGGGCTCTGCATGCCACCACATTGGATTTGAAATGAAACAACTACAACGGAATTGAAGTGCAGACTTTAAGGTTTAATTCAAGGGTTGAACAAAAATATATGATTAAACATGTAGGAATTGTAGCTATTATTATACAAACGCTCCTCATTTCAGGGGCTCAAAAGTAATTGGACAAATAAATATAATCCTAAGTAAAATGTTACTTTTCAATATTTTGTTGAGAATCCTTTGCAGGCAATGACTGCCTGAATTCTGGAACCCATGGACATCACCAAACGCTGGGTTTCCTCCTTTGTGATGCTTTGCCAGGCCTTTACTGCAGCTGTCTTCAGTTGTTGCTTGTTTGTGGGTCTTTCTGCCTTAATCTTGAGCAAGTGAAATGCATGCTCGATTGGGTTGAGATCTGTGTTTGACTCGACCATTGCAGAATATTCCACTTCTTTGCTTTAAAAAACTCCTGGGTTGCTTTTGCAGTATGTTTTGGATCATTGTCCATCTGTACTATGAAGCGCTGTCCAATCAACTTTGCTGCATTTGGCTGAATCTGAGCAGAAAGTATATCCCTATACACTTCAGAATTCATCCGTCTGCTTCTGTCTTTTGTCACATCATCAATAAACACAAGTGACCCAGTGCCATTGCAAGCCATGCATGCCCATGCCATCACACTGTCTCCACCATGTTTTACAGAAGATGTGGTGTGCTTTGGATCATGAGCTGTTCCAATTCTTCTCCAAACTTTCTTCTTCCCATCATTCCGGTACAGGTTGATCGGGCAGCACGGTGGTGCAGTGGTTAGCACTGTTGCCTTACAGCTAGAAGGTTCCTGGTTCAAATCCCCAGGCTGGCAGGGGTTGGAACCTTTCTGTATGGAGTTTGCATGTTCTCCCTGTGCTGCGTGGGTTTACTCCGGGGGCTCCGGTTTCCTCCCACAATCCAAAGACATGCATGTATATATATTTTATAGTAATATGTATATTAGCTGCTCTTGCTTGCTTGTTTTTTTTTTTTTTTCTTGCCTTCTGATTGTTGCTCTGAGTGTTGCTATCCCTGTGCTGTTGCAATCCTGGAATTTCCCCGTTGTGGGACTAATAAAGGCTTATCTTATCTTATCTTATCTTATGTAAGGTTAATTGGCTGTTCTAAATTGTCCCTAGATATGTTTCCTATAGGCCCTTAGAATAGAGGGTTAGTACTAGTGAAAGCGCTTTGAGTGGTCTTTGTGACTAGAAAAGCGCTATATAAGTGCAGGTTAGTTAGTAGTAGTTAGTTAGTTAGTGATCTTAGTCTCATCTGTCCAAAAAATGCTGTTCCAGAACTGGGCTGGCTTCTTCAGGTGTTTTTTGGCAAAGTCAATTCTGGCCTTTCTATTTTTGAGGCTGATTCATGGTTTGCACCTTGTGGTGAATCCTTTGTATTTACTCTCATGAAGTCTTCTCTTTATGGTAGACTTAGATACTGATACACCTACTTCCTGGAGAGTGTTCTTCACTTGAGTGGATGTTGTGAAGGGATTCTGCGATCATCCACCACTGTTGTCTTCCGTGGACGTCCAGGCCTTTTTGAGTTCCCAAGCTCACCAGTGCACTCTTTTTTTCTCAGAATGTACCAAACTGTTGATTTGGCCACTCCTAACATTTCTGCTATCTCTCTGATGGATTTCTTCTTTTTTTTCAGCCTCAGGATGGTCTGTTTCACCTCCATTGAGAGCTCCTTTGACCGCGTGTTGTGTGTTCACAGTAACAGCTTCCAAATGCAAACGCCACACCTAGAACCAACTCCAGACCTTTTAACTGCTTAATTGATGACAGGTTAATGAGGGAAGAGCCCATGCAGCCTTGTTATTTTTTTTTGCAGCCTTCTGAGTCAATTGTCCAATTACTTCTGGTCCCTTGAACAAGAGGCGGCTACGTATTAAAGAGCTGTAATTCCTAAACCCTTGCTCCAATTTGGATGTGAATACTCTCAAACTACAGCTGAGAGTCTGCACTTTAAGCCCATATTGATTATATAATTGTATCCTGAATATGTTTTCGTAAACAGCTAAAATAACAAAACTTTTGTCACTGTCCAAATATTTCTGGGCCTAACTGTACATGGCCATCCTAATTACCAGCAACTGTTTTTTTATTGCTATTGCTAAGTTAGAATTTCTCCAGGATTATATGTAGGCCTATATGAGACTGTCTAAAACAGTGAGTGATCGTTCAGGGTGCTGTTGGAAACATTCTAATTGTACTTAATTGATCCAAAAAACCTGCAAATAATTTGCCGTTGTTGTGTGTTGGTGCCTGTAGTGGCTCTTCCATGCCAATGGATGGCAGTATGAACACAATCTTTTTTCTTCTTGCCTTGCGGAAAGGCGGGGGGCAGGGGTGGGGGGTAAGCCTGGTCTATACTTGACGCACCTTACATCAAAAATTACTTCACGAGTGGCATCGCGTGGAGCACTTTTTGTGTCATTTCTGCTGGGCATGCACCTCACAATTTTTGTAACTTGGCATGCACCGTGCCGCCGGCTCATTAAAACAAAAGATTTGTTTCCTGTTTTGCTTTTTTCTCTCACGTCTAGTGTACAGATTCATTCATATACAAGTGCTATCTGACGTTTAGACATTTATTTTGGCACAGATGGTTTTGTTTTTTACATGTGGAGAAAAAACTTTTAAAAAAATTAATCGGGTGGTTTAACTTCTTGCACTCCGGTGTACCACAGACAGGTACGTCTCTGCATCCCAGAGCGCACGAGGGCGCACGAACTCTAGGACGCACGAGGGCGCTGTGTCCAAGCGTGCACTGAAAAAAAAAAAAAAGTTCTTCCACTACAGACACAGCCGCGAACAGATCAGATATGATTGACCTCTCATTCGACTAATAAGAGCCTTGAATTGGGTTTCTGAAACCTTGAAGAACCAATGACTGAAAACCTAGCAAGAAGGACCCGCCTACCAACGCTGTGAATGCAGCCAGCCAATTGAAGCACAGAAGTTCGCGAGCTGTTTTGTGTAAGGCTGGGTGAAGAGAGACTGACTGCTGCAGCAGATGAAAAAAAGGACCCGCAGGAAGAACCTGCTACAGACCCAGCAGCACGGAGACCATCCACAAGTGCGACCTGCACTTATTCCAGCAGAATAGATGTTTAGGATTCTCTTCCATGGTCATCAAAGACCGACGGAGGCCGACGACGAAGGTCGTAAATCATTCGCCAAAACCGCAATCATGGAAGCGCAAAACCGCAATAATGGAATTATGTTTTGACCGGGTCGCCGAGACCAGAACCACGAGTCCGTAACAAGGGATCAGCGTCGCATTCGTCTGACAATGAGGAAAAGAAGTTCGCCAGGACACTGCTGCTGTGAAGAGGTAAGGTGTTATAAGCTAAATTATTCTTTATCCCTGAAAATTGTAATCAAAAATTACTTTTGACCGATCAGTAAATTACAACTGTGCGGCACACGAAGTCCGAAGTTCGTGCGCCGCGGTACACGGGTCGTGTGCCACGTCCGGACCGTGAACGCCCCCCCCCCCCCGCTACTCTTCTGTAGCGAGGGGGGGAAGCCACGGTGACTGCGCCGCGGTCGCCACATGACTATTCCGTCATGTAGCAATGGCCGATGTCCGTCCTCTGTAGCGAGGGGGGGGGACAACCCCCCCCCCACACACACACACACACAGCCCTGAGTGTCACCTTTCATTACAGCCCAAGATGAAGCTTCTATATTGAATCATTCAAAAGTTACAGACATTTTTCCAAACTGTGCCATTTGGCACAATTTGGCACAGTTCAAAAACGCCTGGGAACTACCTGAGGAAAAAGCTGTGTAATAAATTCATTTTTTGTGGTATTGTTACAAAATTTTGACCTCAGCTGGATAACACTTGGTTCTACATTTCTGTTGCATTTTCCAGCCCGGATCTGAAGCTGTGTGTTATTTGCAAGCATTTGTATCCAAAAAAACACCCAGGCCAAATTTATTTTCTTCAAGTTCAGTATGTTTAGATGACTGTAACTCAGTGGCCGGAGCACTTAGAGAGATTATGACTGTTTTGCCAAAAAATTCAAAGTGTTTTCTTTTAAATGAGACCAACCCCATGAAGATGCTGCAAAGGGTTGAAGAACAGCTTTTGATTTACTTTGGGCACATTATTTTTTGGCGTTTTTAGGGAAATTGACTGGAGTGCAAGGGGTTAAACAGCAAAAATGGAAATCTCTGTACGATGAAACATTAAATCAAGGTAAATGTACACATTTTTAGTTTGGTCTCTCAAAATAACAGATAAAAAATATCATCACTTACAGTGAAAACTCAAGGTGCCCCACATGCCTAGTATGTGAGCTTCAATGACATGACTATTCGCTCACCAACGATCCCTGCGTCAAGTATACACAAGCCTTTACCTTCATAACGTGTGCAGGTGCTTTGTACATGCAGTGGAAATCCCCCAAAACGCTGTCATGTTTGAGTTCACAATATTATCTGGAGGGGTACACTGCTGGGAAAATGTCACTACCTCCTCCAGAAACTGCATCTTGATGTTGGCTGTTTTCAGCACTCAACAAGCGGTGGATACAAACTGTCACGGAGCTCCATCTGTCTCTGGTAAGTGGCAGTCTCATTTTCAGACTAATCTATTCTCCCGCTAATGGTGGAATATCAACACTAGTTGGCTAGTGTGACGAGGCATCAAGCAAACATTTGGCTTGAGATGAACAAAATCCAACTCGTGCGGATCAAATGTGCATGTTTGTGTCTTTCCATTGACTTTGAATATAACTGTGCCACATTTTACAACGACTATAAACAAATTACAAGACTAAATTGTCATCACATATGCTGTAATAGGCTACAGTGTGTCATTTTGTAACATTTTTGGTTTGTGGTTGTGTGGTTTTTCAATGTAAAAAGGGTGCCGTGGCTGTGAAAAACACAGGTCGAAAACAAAATTAAATGCAAATGGCCACATGGATTATTTCTACACCACCTATACTAACATAAACATTCCTATTACGCCTTTTCACACATAACAAATCTCTATCAATATTTTCCAAACTGTACAGCCACATTTTGTTACTATATCACAAAAATTCAAACTTCTACAACATTATACCCTTCTGCAATTTCATAATAGCAACATGAAAATTGCATAAATATATAATTGCATTTTCTGGACTTACTTCGTCAGGCTGTGCAATGAGAAATCAATTTAAAAGAAAACGTAAAATGGTCATAAATCAGGAGTAGTACTTTAGATTAAAACACAACCTGTGACTGAATTCATACAATTCATCTCAATCATTTAACATTTCACTGTGGGCTGCTGATGCAGGGAAATGGGGTGTTTTTGTGTGCGAGAGAGACAGAGAGACAGACCGAGAGAGAAAACCGGTAGACTGTGGAGGTGAGAAAAATAAAAAAAGGGGCGGAGGACTGTGGAATGAGACATGCATCTGCATATCAAAGATGGTGTGGAGGGAAGTGCAGAAAATGAAGAATAGAAAGAGTACCGTGCTGCTAACGAATGTATAGAGTGTGAAGCAGAAGCTTTTGGGAGCAAGTCGTTCAGAAGACAAAGCTACTGTTCTCTTGACAAAGGACACAGTGGATTTGATAAGCAGAATAAGTGCTTTAGTCAGATGACACGGCGTAATACACATGTTTAATTAGCAGCACTGGGAGTCGAGTATTAAGCGCCTCTATGCGCAGCTTGTCTATTTAGACTTAGAATGACGTAGCTGAAAATAGTGACTTTTAAATGTTAAGGGCTCCTTTACACAGATGGAGACTGTTGGGTGACCACTGAGAGATCAAAAATTGGCTTGATCGGTCAACGCTCTCCTAAAGCGTCAAAAAAGCTTCTTCTTCTTCTTCTGCTTTGTCCCATTTTCATATGGGGTTGCTGTATCTGCTCCAGTGTGCTCTATGTGCAGACATCTCCTGGCTGACTCTTCTCTCCTCCATATTGCCCTTGATGCAGTCCTTCCATCACTTCTTCGGTCTTCCTTGAAAAAGCTGTTTCTGTCTAAGTGCTTGGGATATGTTTCATCAACTTTCATGGCAATCCTTGAGAGACTGCTGAGAGACCAGGAGATTGCTGAGGGATCATTTAGAGGTTCTTGGGTGACTTTCAGTGATCCCTCAGCGATTGCCACAAACACTCAATGATCTCTCAGTGATCTTCCAGTGACCTCTACGGTCACCTCAAAGTTTTGACTCAGTCCAAAACCCTCTCTCAACAATCCGCAAAGGGAATGGATCTGGCCAGTTTTTCATCACACAATGATCTCTCAACAAGCTCTGAAATTAAGACGATCAAGGCAGTAAACTTTTAGGAATGAGCAAACCATCACTTCTCTATTCAAGTTACAGTATATAACGGATTGAAATAAGCATTTCTTTTTCTTTCTCTTCCAGCCTTTCTAGTTCCCCAGCCAATTCCCCCAAAACTACTGAAGTGTGTACAGTAGTTGGCCTGTTTAACTGCTTCGTGCGGTACGTTTCAAACTCTGCTCCCAGAGACATGTGCTTTATTTATCCAAACAGGCACGTCAGCCTGAAAGTGCACTTTGCCCGTCATCTGCATGCAATCAGTCAAGTGTGCCTTTAACTGCAGGGAAGCGAATAAGTGGAGCTGAGTAATTAGCATGGAGGTTTTTTTCTGGCTTCAAGGAGCAGGTGCAAATTGCACAGGTGTAATGAAATGAAGGCTGAGATGGAAAAGAGAAAATTCCGTTCACTGAATTTTGCACAAGTCTCTCAGCCTGACAGAGTGTACCGTAGCTTTTCAGAAGGATAAATAACCCCAAATCCCAACCAATTTATAGTCGGTAAAAGGGTGGATGGAGTTTTGCCTGATAGGTCATTTCACCTGATGTTCAGTGAGTGAAAACAGTGCCCTTTTTAAAGATAGTCAATAAGCACATCTGACTGCATTTACCTTCAGAATGTAGGGTAACAACTCAGTCTTTAAAGGTCTTTTTATAAACACAAATTAGTTTTTTAATGTCTTCATACGGTGAAGAAACATTTTCCAAAGTGCAGATGAATCATATCTATAGTATATTATGCTAATGTGCCACTCAGTTACTGAGTCTATCAGGGTCACAGAGTATTGATGCATTTTTTTTTTGGCAATCTAAGATAATTCCAAGGCCATCTTCAAATAAAGAGTGTTCGTTCCAGAGAAAAGAGTAGCTTACATTTTTGTATAGTCCTCTTGGTTGACTATTTTAGACTTCTGTATAACCTTGTATCATCCTGGCCTTTGTTTGATGTAAACTGTTGAGTTTAGAGGCCGTGGACCCACTGTGCTCCCCACTGCTTGAGGGCAAATGGATCAAGACTCTATCTTCCCCCCAGTTTCAAATCCCTAAACTGCACCTTTGTTATATCTGTCAAACTGCGATGCTGAGTGTATTAGAGGAAGCAGCCAACAGGTTCAGCTGCTTGGACCACTGGGACGCATTGGGCCTTTAGGTGTTTTCATGTATAAGGCTGTGAATGTGTCAATCACTTCAACAAACTCTCAACGATGGATATTAAACTCAATTAGCTTACAGCTCGTAAGCTGATAAAAGACGGTGATTCTGCTTTTAATGCTCCTGTTTATAGTCATAGTGTTCAATTTTTTTCTTTTAAATGGGTGAAATCTCTGTAATTGATCGTTTGGGCCAGAGCTGTATCTTCAAATGAGATTTTACTTACTGAGATAAACCTAGGCTGACACTTCTAGATTGCTTTCTTGGGTCATATGATGATACTAAAAATCTTAAAACCTCTCTTTACTCACAAATATTTGTATTTATACAACAGTTAGTTCCCACTGAACAATTTTATTGGACAACAAGGATTCCAGGAGTTACTACAGTACACTCCAACGTTTCATTGGATATGCATCACTCCGCTTCAAAGGTCTTCTAGGAACTGTTAATTACTAACAATAACGTACTGTCAAGTCTGCAGACTTGAGAACTGCAATACTGTGTTGGATACCTTAATTTCCAGAGTGAGGTGCTGTTTGAAAAGCAACTAGACAGTCTCAGTTCAGCCATGTCTGATCTGGAAGTCCTGTCCTTTTAAACATCCGGCAACATATTTTACATCTGTTTAAATAAAACAGATAGGCTACAGTTGAACTTATCGACTCAATTAGAAAACCACAACACCTGGGGGCGCTAGTGAGCATGCAAAGGGGATAGACATGTTTCAGCTGCGCTCCTCTCCGAGTTCTGCTAAAAGTGTAATAATACCGTGTAAAACTGATGTACAGGCAGATAAACTTTGCCTACTCCACGCTTAGATTACTTAGATTAAGCGCTCGAAAAGACAGAGATGCCAAAGCCACAAGTGACCAGCATATCGAAGGCCATCGACGCTCAAGCGACTGGAGCATCGGCTAATGCTAAAGACAGGCCTGCTAATCCACCCGTCAGCCCGGACAAATTGCTGGATAAAGCCTACGCTATGTGCAAAGAACTTTGTCAGCAGATGTCTGACTCAATTCTACGTGCTTCGATGCTTTCCAATCCAGTCTTCAGTCATTAGTGACCATTCAAGCTGATGTTCAAGCTTGTGTGGCTAACTATGAGCTAACAACTAGCGACCTCGAAATGCACATGCAGGAGCTCCAAGCTACATGCTCAGAGCTCGTTAACCAAAACAAACAGCTCCAAGCTGGCTGCACGGTGGCGCAGTGGTTTAGCACTGCGGCAGCACAGTTTACCCTCGGCCGGGGGATCGCGGGGATCATGAGATCGTGGGTTCAATCCCAGCCCCCGACCAACAGTGAGCTGTGTGGAGTTTGCATGTTCTCCCTGTGCTGCGTGGGTTTACTCCGGGATTTCTCCGGTTTCCTCCCGCATACCAAAAAAACATGTAGGTTTAGGGCACTCGCGCACGCAGCGACCAGCAGCCGGTGGCTTGTCACCAGACTGCAAACCAAATCTACCTACGGGTACAAATAAGTAACAAAAAAAAAAAAAAAAAGCTAAAGTGCTGGACCTGGAGGCTCGCTCTCAAAGACACAACATTAAGATCGTGGGGATACCAGAGGGTGAAGAAGGAGGTAAACCCACAGAGTTTGTTTCATAGCTGATACCCCAACTGCTCAGAGATAAGTGTTTTTCACACCCGGTCAAAGTGGACCCTGCACATCGCTCTCTCCAGCTGAGGCCAGCGGCCGGAGGCAGACCACGCACTATTCTGGCACACATCCACCACTTTCAGGATAAAGAGTCAATTCTGAGCTGCGGCAGGTTGAATACTATGAAGTACAGTATAAGGGCAATAAATTTCTAATTTTCCCCGATTACACTAATGAGGTGATGACGCAGCGTCGTGCCTTTCAAGATGTGATGTAGTCGCTCTGGAACAGAGGAATTAAACACACCCTGTGGTACCCGGCTAGGCTGCATATCCACCAATGAGGGAGGGAAGCAACTGTGATTTTCAGCGACCCAAAGGAAGCAACACAGTTCCTGGAAAAGATCAACACAGAGCTTGGGGAGTAGATTCATACACACTCACTGGTTGCTCAACCTAAAGGTACTCCTGTTTACATATTGTGGTATGTGGGAGCCAATAACTGCACTGTTTACTGTAAAAAGACCTCCTACATTACACTGGGACGAATATAGAGAACATTTTACATTTAAATGCTTATTTTGTTTGTGGATGTAAAATCTCCCCCATGTCATTACCATGATGGTATCATTCTCTTCTTATCTGAGTTCTCTCGGAGAGGGCAGCCCATAATGGTGGAGTTAGTTTCCTGCCTGGTAGCTCCTGTTTAGATGGAAATGGGGATTTTTGTGTCTGGTTCAGGGAGACTCGGGGTGTGGGGTGTGGGGTGTGGGGTGAATATATCTTCTGTTATGGCTCAAGTAGGTTTTTTTTGTTTTATTATGTATAGGCGCCGTTTTGTTTTCCTCACGGTCTTATTTTTTTTTTTTTTTTTTGTCTGCCAGACGTTGCGCATTGTGTGCCAGGTTGGTCAGCTGGAATGTGGGCCTTACACTTTCTGGATGCAGAGGTCTTCTGGTAAAGCAAATTTTGGGGGAAGGGATGTCACAGTGGTCTTGTGGAATGTCAAGGGGCTTGGGCATGCCGTTAAGAGAGATAAAGTTTTCAGACACCTTAACTCCCTATCTGCCAATGTGATTTTCCTACAGGAAACTCATGTCAAAACAACAGAGCAACGCAGACTGAGGTGCAGCTGGATATCACAGGTCTACCAGTCACCATTTACCTCCCATGCTCGAGGTGTGGCTATCCTCTTTAGGAAAAGTATCCCATTTCAATTCACATCCATGACAACAGACCCCCACGGCAGGTACATCATGGTGGCACCATAAACTCACTCCCACTGACGTTTCTAAACATTTATGGTCCAAATATAGACAAGCCGAACTTTTTCAAGAAGGCCTTTGATCTGCTCCCAGACGACAGCAACTCAAATATAATAACTGGCAGTGACCTAAATTGTTACTTGGACCCTTACATGGACAGGTTGGCTTCCTGCTCTCCCTCAAACATAGCATCAGTACAGGTCCTAAATAACCTGCTCAAATCTAAAAATTTGGTTGACACTTGGAGAATCCAACATCCTACCCAGAAAGACTACTCATTTTATTCCCATGTCCACAAATCATACAGCAAAATAGACTATTTCTTGGTGGACTCACAGCTAATTACCTCCGCCAAGGAGGTTATGTGATCATCGGCGTTGGTTTGTCTGTCTGTCTGTTTGTTTGTTTGTTTGTTAGCAAGATAACTCAAAAACATATGGACGGATTTCCATGAAATTTTCACAGATTGTCAGAAATGGGGTATCCTACAGATGATTACATTTTGGTGGTGATCCGGATCACCGTCCAGAAGAAAACTGCCATTACGGAAAATGCCATTTTCGTGAATAACTACTGAACCACTAATCCTATCATTGTCAATCCAATTGCTAGTCATATGTTTTCATGGTCAAGGAATCTGAAAACGTACACACAAACACTGTATGGGGGGAACTGTGGCCGCCATTATGGAAAATGCCATTTTCGTGAATAACCACTGAACCACTAATCCTATCATTGTCAATCCAATTGCTAGTCATATGTTTTCATGGTCAAGGAATCTGAAAACATAAACACAAACACTGTATGGGGGGAACTGTGGCCGCCATTATGGAAAATGCCATTTTCGTGAATAACCACTGAACCACTAATCCTATCATTGTCAATCCAATTGCTAGTCATATGTTTTCATGGTTAAGGAATCTGAAAACGTACACACAAACACTGTATGGGGGGAACTGTGGCCGCCATTACGGAAAATGCCATTTTCGTGAATAACCACTGAACCACTAATCCTATTATTGTCAATCCAATTGCTAGTCATATGTTTTCATGGTCAAGGAATCTGAAAACATAAACACAAACACTGTATGGGGGGAACTGTGGCTGCCATTACGGAAAATGTCATTTTCGTGAATAACTACTGAACCACTAATCCTATCATTGTCAATCCAATTGCTAGTCATATGTTTTCATGGTCAAGGAATCTGAAAACGTACACACAAACACTGTATGGGGGGAACTGTGGCGCTTGGCGGAGGTCTGCGCTCTCCGAGTGCTTTTCTAGTTTCTCATGTTATTAATTCAAAATACCATAATATTCTGATCTCAGACCATAGCCTGAATCTCTCTTTTCCCAAACAAACTTATTCCTGGTGTTTTAATCCATCATTACTTTTAGATGAAAAATTCATAAATTACATTACTACCTGGTTAAAAGATTTTATGGAAATAAACAACAGCGGTGAGGTGACAGATGCTACCCTTTGGGAAATGCTCAAAGTACTTGCTCGTGGGCATATAATTTCTTATGAATCTGCTTTCTTATGAAAGAAAGGGAGGGGCGCCTAACAGCGATTGAAAGCATTCTTCCCACCCTTGAAATGGCTTATCAGGCCTGAAATTGCACAGAAGATTATAATAAAATTATGAAACTCAAATATGAGTATAACTACATCTTGGGGCTGCTTTGCTGCATCTGGCACAGGGTATCTTGAATCTGTGCAGGGTACAATGAAATCTCAAGACTATCAAGGTATTCTAGAGAGAAATGTGCTGCCCAGTGTCAGACAGCTTGGTCTCAGTCGCAGGTCATGGGTCTTGCAACAGGATAATGACCCAAAACACACAGCTAAAAACACCCAAGAATGGCTAAGAGCCAAACATTGGACTATTCTAAAGTGGCCTTCCATGAGCCCTGATCTAAATCCTATTGAACATCTGTGGAAGGAGCCGAAACATGCCGTCTGGAGAAGGCATCCTTCAAACCTGAGACAACTGGAGCAGTTTGCTCATGAGGAGTGGGCCAAAATACCTGCTGAGAGGTGCAGAAGTCTCATTGACAGTTACAGAAATCGTTTGATTGCAGTGATTGCCTCAATAGGTTGTGCAACAAAATATTAAGTTAAGGGTACTATCATTTTTGTCCAGGCCAGTTTCATGAGTTTGTTTTTTAAAATAATTCTGTTGAACCACAATTCAAAAGCATTGTCTGATTTTCATTGGTTAATATTCATAGAATTTTTATTTATTACCACTTTTGTCAGATTCAAGTTATTTCTGTGACCATTGTGGGTTTTTCTTTCATTAACAGAGGGGTACCAACAATTTTGTCCACGTGTATAAATGGCTGTTTAAAGAAATTTTATAGTGAACTCTATAGTTACCTCCGCCAAGGAGGTTATGTTTTCATCGGTGTTGGTTTGTCTGTCTGTCTGTTTGTTTGTTAGCAACATAACTCAAAAAGTTATGGACGGATTTTCATGAAATTTTCAAAGATTGTCAGAAATGGGGTATTCTACAGATGATTAGATTTTGGTGGTGATCCGGATCACCGTCCAGAAGAAAACTGCCATTACGGAAAATGCCATTTTCGTGAATAACTACTGAACCACTAATCCTATCATTGTCAATCCAATTGCTAGTCATATGTTTTCATGGTCAAGGAATCTGAAAACGTACACACAAACACTGTATGGGGGGAACTGTGGCGCTTGGCGGAGGTCTGCGCTCTCCGAGTGCTTTTCTAGTTCCAAATGTTCCCCCTTTCATTCTGATTTAAATGATTTTTTTTGACTCCCTCGTATTACCTAAACTGACAGACGCAGCTAGGAAAGATTTAGACCCTGACTTCACATTGAACGAGAAAAAAAAAACGTTTTAAGTCATTTCCATCTGGTAAAGCAGCCGGACCTGATGGATTTGGTTGCGAATTTTATAAGAAGTTTTGCAATATTCTTGCCCCTCTCCTACTCAGAATGACATTTGCTTCAAAGGTGAACAATGCCCTACCTAAAACATTAAATGAGGCCAATATTTCATTAATCTTAAAGAAAGGGAAAGATGAGACAGACCCAGCCAGCTACAGGCCCATTTTGCTTCAGAATTTTGATAGGAAGGTAATCATTAAATTGCTGGCTAATCAGAAAAACAAATATTTATCATCAATCATCCATCCTGATCAAACAAAGTTCGTCCCGGGCAGATTTTCTTATTTCAATGTATGACGACTCCTTAACACCATTTATGGTGACCACAGTAAAGCTAAAGGAGCAGCAATTTTGTCGCTGGATGCACAAAAGGCTTTTGATCAGGTCGAGTGGACCTACATGTTAGTCATTATCTAGATTTGGGTTCAGCGACTCTTTTATAGCCTGGGTGAAATTAATGTATGATAATCCAATGTGCTCTATTCTGACAAATGGCAACAGGTCATCTCCCTTTTCTCTACACCGTTCGGTTCAGCAGGGCTGTCTCCTATCACCAGTTCTTTTTGCAATTGCACTTGAACCCCTCGCCCTAAGCATAAGAAGTCACCCGAACATTGCAGGCCTGAGAGTCGGAGGAGTCAAATCTCTCATCAGCTTGTACAAGGATGATGTGATATTATATTTAGGCAACTCAGAAAAATCTATGCCCCCCCCCCCCCCACCAACCTGATTACCCTTTTTGGCAGACTGTCAGGTTACACCATAAACTGGTCCAAGAGTGAATTCATGCCTCTTTCAGATGGCTTTTCACCAGGTTTTCTGAAAAACGCCCCTTTCAAAATAGTCAACGATCATATCAAATACCTTGGCCTAACTATACCCCAAAATCTTAAATTAATATTTTAACTAAATTTCGGTGAGTTCATCTCAGACCTAAAACGGCACATAGAAAACTGGAAAATTTTACCGTTGTCTATGATTGGTCATACAAACTCAATCAAGATGGTCTCCCTTCCCAGATTTCTTTACCTTTGTCAAAATCTGCCTATATTTCTCACATCAGCTTTCTTCAGGGATTTGGACACAATAATCTTATCCTATGTTTGGAACTATAAAAACCATCGGTTTCTAAAACCCACTTACAAAAGCCCAAATCGGAAGGTGGGCTGGGCCCGTTGTTCAAATATTACTACTGGGCCGCTAACGCCAGGTCTCTAATGTTTTGGTCACATGGGTCCATGGATAACATGGCCTGTGAAACCCCTTTGTGGCTGCGCATGGAATCTGATTCTGTCACTAACTCTTCCTTGCCCACCCTGCTGTTCACCAAATTGGATGATTTAAAAATATTGAAATGCTTAAGCTTCACACTAAGAAATTCAGTCAAAATTTTAAACCAGGTGCGGGCAATCCTGCATTTACCTGAGACCTCTGCAGAAACCCCAATTTGTTATAACCATTCATTTCTACCCCCATGGTCAGACAAAACTTTCCATGCCTGGATGGAGAGGGGTTTGGCGTCCATTGGGGACTTGTATATAGGGGGGAGTTTAGTGTTATTCATTTTGCTCAGAGAAATTTTTTTTTCCCGACACTTACAAAATTAGACATTACGTTCAATCCAAAGTTAATAAATCTGGTGCTGTTCTGGGAAAACATGCTTTTTTCAATCTCATTAAGAACCCCCCCTCACTCCAGGTACCTTGTTTCTAAGTTTGTGAATGTGTTTGACAGCGGCTCTGTTGCCCCCTCTGGGACGATCAGGGCAGCCTGGGAGAAGGAGCTGGGAATTGGATTGTCCGGAGATATTTGGGACAGAAGTCTGTCAGCGGTCCAGTCTTGCTCTTTCAACAGTAGACACCAGCTGATCCAATACAAAGTGGTCCACCGCCTTCATTACTCAACACCGATTGCATAAAATCTATCCCTCCACTTCACCACTATGTGACAGATGTGAAACATCAGCGGGTGCACTGTCTCACACTTTTTGGTTTGCGTTCCTTGTTCTCTGACCTATGGTCCAGAGTGTCTGACTGGTACTGCACGGCTTACTGGATCACTCTCCCCTGGACGCAATTCTCGCCATCTTCGGCTGTTCCCAACTTACTCAACATTTTCCCAAATCCATATAGCAGTCGCTGATGTTGGGCATGACTGTCATCAAGAGACTTATCTTGAGGGAGTGGAAAGCCACTTCCCCTCCCTTCTTTCGCCAGTGACTGATGGACATGATGAATGTCATACAGATGGAAAGACCCAGGTTTATAAGGACCAACTCACTGCAAAACTTTTCTGATATCTGGGGACCGTTTCGTACTCATTTTGACAATTACAAAGACTAAAGGATTGAGTCATGTTAACATCAATGAATGGGTACTTGTGGCAAACTGATGGCACAATTGTGTGACTCACTGGCAAATATATTATTTTCCCTTTTTTTTAAAAAAAAATATTTATTTATTTTTCTGTAATTGTTTTTCCCCTCTTTCTTTGTCATAATTATTTGTTGTAGTCTGTGTGCCCGTATATGTCTCTGTATATGTTTATATGTTTATATATGAGCCTGTTCACTGTGATTGTCTAATTGTAACATAAAAACATGAAAAAAAAGAAAACCACAACACCTTTGTGGTGGTGAACTCTTTGTTTCATCTGAAAATGCCAAGAAAAAGCGAGTGAAATGTGCCGAAGTCAAATCGCTAGCATACTAACAAGCCACCGGCATTGATTTCAGCCCTTCTGAGGTACCGCATGAACAGGTGACCAGTATGTACTTAGGTGTATAGCAACACTTACTGGCTACATTGAAAAGGGACTATTTTTTTTCTCAGCTGCGCAAAATAACTGGTTAAACAAACAAATCATATTTTGTGCAGTATTGCTGTCATCTAATAAATTGCACTTATGGAACTGTTGTATAAAAGCAATATTACATGTAATAGTCTAATTCAAGCAGAGCCAGGTAGGTTAGTGTATTAACTGTCCTAAGCCTTGGGACTTTTGTTGCTGTTGTGAAAGTACACACAGTAGGTGATTTATTTCTGAGTAAGGGGGATGGTGGTTCTGCGAGGGATAGTCATAAATTTAACATGTAATTTCAGTACAAATTTGCAAGAATAAATGTGCAGAAATATGACAAAAGATGTTAATTTACTATTTAAAAAGTCACAAATTTATTACAAGCAAGTCCCACTTTTACGAGAAAAAAAGTGACATTTTCATGAGGAAAAAAAACATGCTGAAAACCCCCCACATTTCCAAGACAAAAGTCATGAATTTACAACAATAAAGTCACACATTTACAAGAAAAAAACTGCCAATTTTCTAGATCACTCTTATACTTTTTTCTCTCATAAATGTCAACTTTTTCTTTTTCTTGTAAACTTTAACATTTTTTCTTGGAAAAATAACTTTTTTTTAATATAAATTTGAATTTTTTTTCCTGGCAGATTTATTACTTTTGTAGTAAATTTAGTACTTTTTTCCTATAAATTTGCCATGTGTTGTGATAAAATTGTTCCTTTCCCCACACAAACGTACAATATACTCATAAAGTTGCAAATTTTTCTATAAAATTTGTAACTTTTTTCTCAAATTTTTATGATGTTTCTCGTACGTCTGCTACTGTCCTCTCACTGATGCACTAAGTTGTCCTGTATAAACTATCCTTGCAGTCTTTACGGGGATGGCGGGTGGCAGGTTAACAAGAGGGCAGGATTCTGGCTCATTTTTCTGACAAGGGGAATGGCCTCTTTAACTTTTTTTTTTTTGCAAAGATTTAATTGAATAAATAAATAAAAAAAGACAGACAAACACCAAAGAGGCTCACTTTCTACCACCATTTCTCCTCCATGCTATGGGCTTACCCGGCTGGCGAGCCTTCACTCAGAGCTAGTGATCAGCGAGGCCCGTCAGCAACACAAGTAACGTCGGTGCCAAGGGCTTGACTAAAACAAAGTGTGTTTTCCTGTGAGACTACGTCTAGGGATGTGACTCTCTCCACTCTAAGCTGTGCTTCATTCCCACAACCCATGAGTAAATTGTTTAAATATTTAATCTGCAAGGCTAAATAACTAGAGGTTGTCACTGTTGTTGGCCTAGCGTTGGTGTGCTGACGGCATAAAGAGAAGGCCGTATGCTTTGCAGCACATGATTGTACTGCAGCAGTTTAGTATTTTATTGCAACTGCTACTGTCCTTTTTATACAAATGTCAGTGGTGGTGAGAAGGGATATGAACAGGCCGAGTATATCAGTTTGGGGTAGCCATTAGTGCTAGCTGATCAGGTTATACTTTTTATTGGCCTTTGCTGTGATTCACCAACGAAAAAACTTTCCCCAATCAGATAAGGAGCTGATGAATGTGAACAAGCAGGCAGCAAGCAGTGTGTAAAAATGTGGGACACGTGAACACAACACAGGAATGATTTGGGGCCTTTAAAACTGCAGTGAAGATGTCAAAATTTGCCTGGAAATGGAAATATGTTGGGATACTTAAAATTAACCCACCCATTCTGATATGAGCACTTATTTTTTGCTAGTTAGCAGTTTTACCTTAATCCCACAAACATTTTCAAGGACAGCAGCGGACCCCAATTGTGTGTTAAATCCCAAATAAATCAGTCTTAACATAATTCAGAACAGCTTTGTCTGGAAGCTGTTTATATCAAGAATGTGAGATAATAAAGCAGAAGTGCTCCTTTCTTATACTTATCTGTGGATTACTGAATTGCAAAATCCCCAAAGGAATTGTGACATAAAAGTAATTCAATCATAGAGTTTCTGGGGAGGATTTCGAACAAACACCTTCCTTACAAATGTACTGGTTTAAAAACCATCTACTTAAATGAAATCGGTGGTGCAAAAATAGCACCAGAATTTAAACATGTCAAATTTAAGTGTGCCCAGAGAAATGTGCACAAATTAAATTAAAACAAGAACTGCCTGGATCTTAAATAGATCACTGAATGAAAAATTATGTTTTTGTAGCGTTTAACCTTCTGAAATGCATCTATTGGTCATGAGATTATCAAAAAAAATATCAAAACGTTCATTTCTCTTACTATCTTTCTTAAATCGTTCAGCCTTAGGAAGCAAACTGTTGCTATTTTTATTTATTATATTTATTATTTTACTTCATGCAGCCTTGCATCTGGTGACATACATAAACATCAGATCTGTGACATTCATACAAGTGAAAACACACCTGGTGCTCTTGTGTCTGTCCTGCGACTGTACTGTACAGTCCTTGTTAGTTTTCAGTGCATGATCTATGCATTGCCGGTGAGAAGCCTCCATTTACACAGTCTATAGCACAACCACGAACACCAGCAACAAGCACCACAACTACGCTAAAACATTAAAAAAATACAAAAGCTACAAGGGGTGAAATTAGCTGCCACTTGAGTGCAAAAACGCGCATGTGGACTATACATAAAAATGAATTTGAAAAACTTTTAAAAATGCTATTTTAAATGCCCCTGCTACTCCATTCTTGCTGACTGATCTAACATGACTTCAGCCAAAACCGGAAGCTGCCCCCATAATCGTTTCTACAGCAGCGCCCTCAGGAATAAGGGGGATATATTTTTTTCTCCATGAAGCCATTTTGACTCTTCCTGGATTTGCCACTAAACGGTAAACGCCCTTTACACCCGCCTGCTCCTCTATTATTGGCCAGTCTAGCTGTCTGTCATGTAGATGAGTGGGGAGCTAAAGGTGCTAGCTTAAGAGTTAACAGTGGTACTAGGACTTTGCATTTGTCTTGTTATTTTCTTTAGATTTCAGTCACCCTAATAGACGTCATTGTTCACACGTGCTTCTCTAATCCACAGTCAATCATATATCATGCATCATTTGGGCTTATTTGTTATATTTTGCCGTGATGCTACATCATTAGCACCGTTGGAATTACCAAGGCAGCTAGCTAAAGCTAGCAGGTTAGCTACTAATCTTGGCTCATTCATGAATGCTTCTGTGCTTACTGTACCCCAGGGACTGGTCATTCTTTTTTTTTGTGTACTTTATTGATCCCCAGAGGGGAAATTCAGGGCATCCACCTGGATGGATGAAGCAGCCACGGTACGGTGCTATCCCTTCACCATTCACACACACATTCACACCTAGGGCCACTTTAGAGTCTCCAATTAACCTAACCTGCATGTTTTTGGCCTGTGGGAGGAAACCGGAGAAATCCCGGAGTAAACTCACGCAGACACGGGGAGAACATGCAAACTCCACACAGATCACTGTTGGTCAGGGTCTGGGATCAAACCCAGGATGTCATGCGCTGGCGAGCGCTCGCCCCCTCCTTCCTGCTCACCGGTCTCCTCATCAGACGCACCTGCTGATTCCTGTTGGGCCAGCGTTTATAAGGAAGCACTCTTCAGTGATTCAACGCTGGCTCATTTGGGTATACTGCTCCAGCAGACAGCTCTCTTAGTAAGCGGTTGTGCTATTTATGACCTTGTCTTACACACATTCTCTTCCATCTCTTCCAGGTTGCTGCAAATGTAGCGGTGCATCTTTGGGGATTTGGTGTGCTCGCCAGCCTGTTGCTTTACCCTGCTCATCCTCTCCACCCTGTCAGACCCCACAAACCATACCCAACCGGCAGTTCTTACCTGCTGGTTCTTCTCCTTCACTGGGTTCTGTGCTGGGCTCTCCTCACCTCCAACGTAAGTGGTATAATTGGATTTCCATAATTTCTCCATTCCTCCCTAATCAGTCTCATCTATCCTCCGCAGCGTTCCTGCTTATCTGGCGAGTGACTGACTTTTTCCACAAGTGTGCGGTTTTAAAAATTCTAATCAAAGGTCAAATGTTTTTTGTGTGTTCTCTTGGTGATTGCACTTAGCACTCAGGTTGCTTGTCCAGTCAATATGACAGAATGAGCCAGCCAGGGTCACAGCCTGGCAGGTGCATCATCAACTGAGCACTCCGCGCTCCACCGCCTCAATGCTATGGAGAGGCAGGTGGCTGAACACACTCAGCTGCTGCAGGCAATTACGCAGCGGCTGAGTGTCATTACTGATCAACTGGGCCGTGCGGCTGTCCCGGCCGCTCCACCTCCACCTGCTCATCCACCATCAACTATCATTCGCCGAACCCTTTCCATTTCCACACCTGCTTCGTATGCGAGGGAGGTGGAGAAATGCAAGGCCTTTTTGTGTCAGATTCGGCTTTACTTCGAGCAAGTGAAGGGGGAGTTCCCGGATGACAGTTCCAAAATCCACCAGTTTACTCTTCTGCTTCGAGGCCATGCTCTTAGTTGGGCGCGGTCTGTGATCGATAGTCAGAGAGGTTTGCCACTCACATTTGACCAATTTGTGTCCGAGTTTTCCTGCACCTTTGACCGTTCCGAGAGTGAAGGGAATATTAAGAGTTGCCTGATTTCGCTCCGCCAGGGCAGCCGATCTGTGGCCGACTTCTCGGTGGAGTTTTGGGTCGACGCAGCAGATTTGGGGTGGAACGAGGTTGCACTGCGCAGTGTGTTCCTCCACGGACTGAATCCTCGGCTCCGTGACGACCTGGCGGTTCATGCCATTTCGGCCACCTTGGACGGTCTGATAGACAGTCGGTCGGGCTGGATAATCGGTACTGCGAATGCGCTCGGGACCGTGGTGCCTCCTCTCGCCCGCTTGCCAGATGCACACTCCCAACACCTACTGACCTAGGTGAGTCCAACTCCGCCCCCGAGCCTATGGAGCTCAGCTCTGCTCGCCTTCCGTGGATAGAGGGTGAGCGGCGGCGACGGATCGGGACGTGTGCCTACTGTGGTTCGTTGAAGCACAAGTTGGACACATGCCACCTATAGCCAAAAAGAATCGTCCCGTCAGTAGCTGTGGGGAGTCTGGCGGGCGGGATTCAATCTGATCCCCCTGGTAATTTTTCTATTTCGGCCCTGGTTCAGCTACCAGGGGTCGAGAGGAGGGTCTCCGCCCTAATTGATTCCGGGGCAGAGGGTAATTTCATCTCCTCTAAGCTGGTGCACGAGATGGGGATTCCGAAGGTTAAACTGCTGGCTCCCTGTTCCTTGTGAACCCTTTCTGGCCAGACGGTGGCGTCCATTACCCATTGCACGGCGCAGTTATCCGTCCTGTTGTCTGGTAACCACCGGGAGAGGCTGACTTTTTATGTGTTTCCACGGGCCTCTCATGCGGTGGTTCTAGGTTATCCGTGGCTCTGGAGGCATAATCCAGTTATTAATTGGGAACAAAATTCCATCACCTCCTGGAGTCCTAACTGTTTGGCTATGTGTCTAAACTCGGCCGAGTATTCACCGTCCCTCCCCATCTCCTCTCCTCAGATTGAGCTACTGGACCTCAGCCTCATGCCCGAGGTCTATCACAATCTCAGGGAGGTCTTTAGCAAGTCATGAGCGTTAGCCCTTCCTCCACATCGCTCATATGACTGTGCCATCGACCTCCTTCCAGGTGCGAGGCTGCCATCCAGCAAGCTCTATAGTATTTCTGGGCCTGAGAGGGAGGCGATGGAGAGGTACATTAAGGAATCATTGAACACCGGCATCATTCAGCCATCCTTGGCTCCCCTTGGGGCGGGGTTTTTCTTTGTGGGCAAGAAGGACGGGTCTCTGCTTCCGTGCACTGACTACCGGGAACTTAACGCCATCACAGTCAAAGATAAATACCCTTTGCCCCTGATGAACTCCGCTTTTGAGCTCCTGCAGCGTTCGTGCGTATTCTCTAAGCTTGACCTACGTAATGCATACCATCTAGTCAGAATACGCGAGGGGGACGAGTGGAAAACCGCATTTAAAACACACTTGGGGCAATTTGAGTACTTGGTTATGCCTTTTGGATTAACTAACGCCCCCGCTGTTTTCCAACATTTAATTAACAACGTCCTCCATGATATGCTTAATGGGTTTGTTTTCGTCTATTTAGACGACAGCCTGATTTTTTCCTCACACACCATAGGAGCACGGGACTCATGTTTAGGCGCTTTTCTACTAGCCCCAGCACCGGTTAAGCAGGTACTTTTTTCGTACCTGATCCAGGGCAGGGTCTAACCGGGCTGAGTAGGGCTGAGTATGGCTGTGATATGACTTTAAGAGACTGGTCGCCGCTGATTGGTCAGGTTGTAACGTCATGAAAGCGACTTTTTCTGCTGAATTTACTCCATGACCGCCATTTGTAATTGTTCAGCAGTGAACACAGTGCGCCCCTTTAATACGGTATATTATATTAATATACTGTATAATATACTTATATAATAATATACTCCTAATATTATATATTAGGAGGTGCGCAATTTTCTTTCTATATTAGGCAACGATCGCATCCAGCGCGAGTTGGACGGATCTACTCGAAATGCAGGTGTCCGAGCAGATGGCTTCTCAAGGGCACATCCATACTGCCAAACAGTGTCGGGAGAAGCTGAAAAAGCTGAAAGGCGATTACCGAGCAGTGAAGGACCACATTGCTCGAAGTTCAGCGGATGGAAGGAGTGGAAGTGGTTCGCTGAAAGACATTGGGCTCGACACGTCACTGTCACGGCCACCGTCACGGTCACGGCCCTTGGAAACCGTGGATGGTGAGTGTTTATTTGATATTGCGCATCTGTTCGCCACTTGATCCGTTCTATGCCAAGCTCACTGTTTTTAAGAAATAGGAAGGTTGTTAGATTGTGAGTAATGGTTGTTACTGAGGCTTGCGTATTGTTTTGCAGCCAACTGCAGATTCACGCTTGCTTTGTGTTCAAGTATTAGCGCGAACAAAACGCTGAATTACGCTTATTGTATTCCGGTTAAAAACTTGAGAGTGTTGTGTACATGTTGCACTTTGGTGTTAAGTTTTATATTGCGTGCATTTTCTTTCTAGAATCGCATTTCATATCACAGGGGTCCACCTCAGTGGAGATGACAGACACAGCGGGCTCTCCTGGTGCTGCGTCTGCGTGTGCGTCTGGCTGAGCGCCAGCCGGATCAGCTCCACATCACCAGCTCCATCTGGATCACGTTCAAGTGCCGGTAAGGCACAATAACCACGATTTTTTTTTTTGGTTGAAACAGGTCCAGCAGCGGAAACCAGGGTCGAAAATCCATCCATCCATCCATCTTCTACCGCTTAATCCTTTACAGGTCGCGGGGGGGCTGGAGCCTAACAAGTTATGTACCAAATTGATTAATGCAATTTCCTGTAGCTGCATATTAATTAATTGAAAATGTCTTTTTAAATGTACAAAAAGGTTATTCTTTGGTCTTCACTTATCGGTGTTCCACAACCATTTTTAGGTGTGGTGATTGACGTGCTGTTGTAACTCCTGTTTTATTAAAACAACTAAAGCTCATGAACTGCCGTTGAAATCAACATGCTTCATTGAAATGCTTTGCGTCAGCTGACTGTATTAACCCATTCAGATTTCTGCAACCACACTACAAGCAACTAGTTTAAACATTACCCATCCATCCATCCATATTCTTAATCTTAATCCTTTGTAGTTTTGCAGGGGGGCTGCAGCCGAAGACAGCACCCTGCGTGTTGCAAAATCTGCTCTACTGAGGGGCAGCAACATGACAGTTCAGCTTATATACAGCAATGAAGCATAATATAATAGTGACATTCCACCACAGACTTTCACCTGTGTAATTCCATAATATATGTAGTGATCCAGCTTTAACGACCATGCCTTTCTGTCTTTCCATCTAGGCAAGACGAAAACAGACAACTCCATCGCTGACCTTACATTAGCGATGGTCAACATGCATGACGAAGAGATGCGGCTCTTGGAACGGCAACATGACCAGCGGCAAGAATCAGGAGTACATGCAGCATTTGCGACAGGTGGCCGCAGATGTGCGGGCAGATGCGTGTGAAGCCCTGGAACAGGACGCTGCGTTATGAAGGGAAGAGCTTGCAGAGATGTCATCGCCCAGTCTGTTTTTTTGTTTGTAAATTTTGCTTCGGGAATAAAATTGTATTGTTTGCATCAGAAGTCTGGTTTATCTGTTATGACACCGTATGAGAAAAGCCAGTAATTACATACACATTCCATTCTCTGTTCACTCCACATGCTGCTGTTCATCAGGTCAGGTGTATAGCCTTCTAATGGTAATTTAATTTTTAACAACACAACGAAACGTAATGTCTTGGTAGTTTTTTTTTTTTTTTAAATTTTAAACATTTGCAATGCTGAATCCATTTCTCTTGAACGGGTACATTTTTTAGGTTATAAGCAGTTGTACAGGTGTGCTTGAACTTGTAGACACTGATAAAGGTAAGTACATGTAAGTTGAATGTTGCATCGCCAGTCCAAATTTAATAAATTAAGAAGGAATCTAGCAAAAATTTGGCACTAATAACAGTAGACAGATCAGACAAGGATACACAACTGTGTTTTTGTTGCACACAACTGTTGTTACCAACAAGTGCAAAATTTATATTCCCTTTTCCCAAAAATTAAAAATCAATTTGTAAGTAAAAGTGGGAGACCTTTACATGGGAAAATATGACATGTATCAGCACATGATTTATAGTTCAATTTGCATTTCCACCTAAGCAAAAGTGGCTTGTCGAGCTGGATTTTTGTGAAGATGGCCTGTGCGGTGTTTCTGCATGTAATTACATACCTGTCAAGTGATATGGTTTCGCCGTATTTTAATATGGGGAAAATGCAATTTTAGCAAATACGGGCGTATTGCCATTTCTGTACGCCAAAGAGAAAAATATACGGGAAAAAAAATTGAGAGTGTGGGGAGGAACACGTCGTGTGTGACCCCCACAGCGTACGGGCGGGCAGAGCGCTCGGCGTGAGCAATTATCACAACAGTGAGAAGTGTGGACTCATCATTAGGCTGATGGCTTTGCACCTTCTTAACAGATAAGTGTTATGAACAAGAGGACAGGTAGATGGACCATGCACAACATTTTATTTACAAAAAACATTTTTGAAATATGTATGCACATAAATGTGGACAAAATAGACAAGTATTGCATCACGTATTATATTGTAATGTGCAGCTTGACATGGTGACGTCCCACCGGGAGGTTTGAACTCACGCCTCCCGCTCCGGAGTCCTGCACTCTACCTGTGTCACCAATAGGGTCAACCCACTTATCAAGCCAAGTAGGGTGCTTATATTGAGTTCGCTACAATATCACCACCCTGCTCCTCTGCTCTCTGTGCCGCTGCCACCACTGGTTCATCTACTGCATCATCCAATGTAGTGTCAAACGTCTCTCCATGACTTTCACACAGATTGTGCAGAGCACAACAAGTCAGCACCATAGATTTAACCAGTTTCATGTCACAGTCATTCCTCCTTCCTTCTCTCCTTGTCATCAGCCATGTTTGTTGTGGAGGATTCTGTCGCGTGTGTTTCACGTCACGAGGGTGTGGCGCCGCCTGCTGTTCAACAAATCCCACCCACAGCAGGTGTGCCAGCAGGTGCACCAGCAGTAGTTGAAAAGCAACTGAGGCTGAACCGAACCGAAGTGAGTAGAGCCGGGTTTTCAAACCGGGGCTGAGTGGGGCTAGTGGAAAAGCGCCTTTAGAGCCATGTTACAGTGGCTCTTAGAGAACCAACTTTACATCAAGGCTGAGAAGTGTGAATTTTCCACAACTTCCATTTCTTTCCTTGGCTTTATTGTAGTGGAGGGAGAGCTGAGGGCTGACCCGGCCAAGGTGAAGGCTGTGCTGGATTGGCCAACATCCCACTCCCGCAAGGAGCTGCAACGCTTCTTGGGGTTGGCGAATTTCTATTGCAGGTTTATCCGAAACTATAGTGGGATAGCACAGACTTTAACGCAGCTGACCTCTGTTAAGGTACTATTTTTATGGACCAAGGCAGCTGAGCAGGCCTTTACCAAATTAAAGGGCCTGTTCGCCGACAAATCCATCTTGGCTCAGGTCTACCCTCAGCTCCAATTCACCCTGGAGGTGGACGCTTCAGAAACGGGGGTGGGCACTGTTTTGTCCCAGCGCTCTCCCCCGGACTTGAAGCTCCACCCATATGCATATTTCTCTCGGCGGCTCACCCCAGCCAAGAGGAATTACGACGTCGGGGATCACAAGCTGTTGGCCATTCAGTTGGCATTAGAGAAATGGAGACACTGGCTGGAGGGAGCCGTTCACCCGGTAGTCGTGTGGACCGACCACAAGAGCTTGGAGTATCTGCAGTTGGCCCGCCGGTTTAATCCTAGGCAGGCTCGCTGGGCCCTATTTTTCCAGTGTTTTAATTTCACTGTCACCTATAGGCCCGGCTCCCATAACGGGAAGCCTGATGCTCTCTCCAGGAAGTTCAGTCAGGACTTGGCTGACCCCCCACCTCCCGCTCCCAGCCCATTCTGCCGCCTTTGTGCGTCCTGGGAACCCTTACCTTGGAGATTACCAGAGATACCTTGGAGAGACCAGAAAAGCGCTATATAAGTGTAGGTTAGTTAGTTAGTTAGTTAGATTGAGAGTAGAGTACGCCAGGCCCAGTCCTCAGAGCCCGAACCAGCGGGATGTCCCCCTAACCGCCTGTACATCCCTGCCACCCTCCGCAGCGAAGTTATTCAGTGAGGGCACACCGGACGTTTCGCCTGCCACCCGGTGGTGGTATGTACTGTTGACATCATTAGGCGAGTGTTTTAGTGGCCCACGTTGCGGCGGGACGTGCAGGAGTACGTGAAGGCCTGCTAGACATGTGCCCGGAATAAATCCTCCTCTACCCCTCCCGCGGGCCTTCTTCACCCCCTCCCCATCCCCAGTCGGCCTTGGTCCCATATCGCCATCGACTTTGTCACTGATCTTCCCCCTTCCCATGGTAATACGATGATTTTGACCATTGTGGACAGATTCTTGAAGGCCGTACATCTAGTTCCCCTCCCCAAGCTGCCATCTGCCTCCAAGACGGCGGAATTGTTATCCTACCTCGTCATCAGGCTGCATGGAATTCCTATGGACATTGTGTCTGACCGGGGTCCGCAGTTCATCTCATGGGTTTGGAAGTCATTCTGCCACTGCCTTGGCACCACCGTCAGCCTCACCTCCGGCTGTCATTCACAGAGTAATGGGCAGGCGGAGCGTGCCAACCAGTCCCTGGAGGCCGCCCTTCATCGTGTGGCAGACGATGACCCCACTTCTTGGAGCTCCCATCTGACCTGGGTGGAATATTCGCTAAATTCCAGGGTCTCTTCTGCCACAGGCCGATCACCGTTTGAGGCGTCCGTGGGCTACAACCCCAACCCTCCGCTCTGTATGGTGGAGAGAGAGGTTGCGGTGCCATCTGTGGGGGCCCATTTTCATCGCTGCCGCCCAGCCTGGAGATCCACCAGAGCGGCTTTCCTCCACTCCACGGAGCGTAATCAGCGCAACGCTGACCGCAAGAGGGTCCCGGCGCTGGACTACAAGACTGGACAGCAGGTCTGGGTGGCCACGGATCAGGTCCCACTCAAGGCTGAGTCCCCAAAGCTCGCTCCCCGGTTCGTGGGTCCCTTCCCTGTCACCAGCGACATCGGCGACTCTGCTGTCCGACTCCAGCTTCCACAGATGCTCCGTGCACACCCTACCATCCTCGTCTCAAAGGGCAAGCCTCTCTCCTCCAGCTCTCTCTGCCCTCCCCCGAAGCCGCCTTCTCCTTCCCGGGTCTTTGACGGGCACATCACTCACACCATCAAGGAGATCCTGGGTGTACATCGTCGGGGCTGGGGGTTCCAGTACCTGGTTGACTGGGAGGTCTATGGCCCGGAGCATCAGTCATGGGTCCCTTGGTCTGGATTCCATGACAAGGGTATGGTCCGGGCTTACCATCGAGCCCACCCGGAGAAGCCAGGAGGCATTCCTTGAGTGGGGGGGCACTGTCATGTGCTGGCGAGTGCTCGCCCCCTCCTTCCTGCTCATCGGTCTCCTCATGTGTTTATAAGGAAGCGCTCTTCAGTGATTCAACACTGGCTCGTTTGGGTATACTGCTCCAGCAGACAGCTCTCTTAGTAAGCGGTTGTGTTATTTATGACCTTGTCTTACACACATTCTCTTCCATCTCTTCCAGGTTGCTGCAAACGTAGCAGTGCGTCTTCGGGGATTTGGTGCGCTCGCCAGCCTGTTGCTCCACCTCTACCCTGCTCATTCTCTCCACCCTGTCAGACCCCACAAACCATACCCAACCGGCAGTTCTTACCTGCTGGTTCTTCTCCTTCGCTGGGTTCTGTGCTGGGCTCTCCTCACCTCCCACGTAAGTGGTATAACTGGATTTCCATAATTTCTCCATTCCTCCCTAATCAGTCTCATCTATCCTCCGCAGTGCTCCTGCTTATCTGGCGAGTGACTGACTTTTTCCACAAGTGTGCGGTTTTGAAAATTCTAATAAAAGGTCAAATGTTTTTTGTGTGTTCTCTTGGTGATTGCACTTAGCAGACAGGTTGCTTGTCCAGTCAATACGACACAGGATCCCATGGCCAAGGGTGAGTTGCTGTACGTCCACAGTGCTAACCACTGTTCCACCGCACCACCCACGGCATATTCTATCGACCACTGAAACCACATCCCCCTGTCCACTATTATTTTATTCACTCTTTCAGACAAATTTCCATTAGTTAGCTCAGGATAGATCTGAGCTAGGCAGCTAATGTTAGCAATAGTGACATAAGTGGGAGGCTGGAGTTGAATGAGGTCTGAGAGATTTAAAGAGACATGCAAAGAAAATTTGGACAAAATACGTCACTAACACTCCATTTGGACATGCGTGAGCTGTTAAAATGTGGACAAAGTGCAATCAGTGATCCTTTTAGATTATTTCAAAATCACCTGTGAAAGAAGAAAATGTTCAATTGTTTTTTTTTGTGTCTTGAAAGTGCGCTGCAGCAGTTCTGACCCCAGGAAAGTACAAGCAGACGGATCATGCGATCATTGCTGTGTGTCAAGCGCCACCATTATGACCCATGGGGCAAAGCAATTGAAAAGCTTTTCATGGTTTCACCATTGAGAACCGTTGAGAACCATGAGAACTCCACCATTGAGAACTATGTATCGACATGTTGGAGTGAGAAACAGATGCAGAGACAGTGTTATATATAGGTTGAGCTTTTTTTCTTCGTCTGGGTACTGTATTTGTGCATAAATACTCCCCTATCATCTTCTGATGTTGAGCATTCCTACACAGACAGCATGTGACTTATCAGAGTGAGCCAGGTTTTCAGAAGGCTGACGGTTTAAGGAGAACTGCCATGGGATAAGTCTCAATCCTCGCTCAGCCATTGCTATCATACAATGCTCGCTATCTCTCTCTCATGCATACATAAACACACACACACACACACACACACACACACACACATCTGTGCAAACACAGGAGCAGCAGCCCATTGGCAAACCCCCACTATTGATTCTCAGTGCAGCTCCGGTGCGTCTCTTGAGACACAGAGAAACATTTCAGATGTGAAACGACGGCTCTCGAGGGAGGAGTGTAAGTGTCTACATGTTTGGATGGTGGATGATAAAACGATACTTTTCAAAATAGATAAAACAGACAAAAGAGAAAGGGAGTGAAAAACTTATAAGACACAACAAGATTCTAGATATAAATTGGAAGAAAAGGCAAGAAAACTATGGTCTATATTGCATTGTATGTTAGTCTGACAGTGAGCAAGCAGCCTTGAGCGTGTATTGTGTGTACTTGTATGCTAGTTACCGGAAGGTCATTTGGAATATCTGTCCCAGGTTGACTTGCTGGGTTTTGTTGTTGTATCCGTGCAGCATCTCACCAAACAGGGTGTCATTGAAGTGGACATCTTGCCTTGGGCATTTGGATCCATCACAGTTGTCTGACTGCAGGATGCAGGACCGCCCGTCCCCTGCCAGTTTGTACTCCTGCACGCACCTGGGGAGGAAGCAAAAAACTGTCAATACAACACGTGATGTGCAATGTACAGTATGCAAACCAATTTACACTTAAGGTGCAAGGATAAATGGAAGGACATCGAACAGAAGGGGAACTGCTGTGGGAATTTTGCAGCTCTGTGTGGTTGGTGCTATGCTGTAATGCTGTGGCCAAAATGCCAATTATGGCTGTGAATAGTTTACTCGTAGTTATCAGTAAAATGTCTGCAGAAACAAACACTCTGCTGAAAACAGCTGTCAAACTGCCTCCAGCGGCGTAGAATTCAGCATACTCTGCAGTTGGTCACAATTATATTGGAGTCCTGCCTCCCAGACAAGACTGAGTGTCCACTGCTGTTAGCCATTGGTGAGGATCCATCTCCCACAGTTGATCAGGTCTCGTCGTGTCAGTTGGAAGCGACATTTTACTCTACTCAAATCTGGTGGACCAGCATCTTTCTGCAGCTCAAGGGCCTTTTCTGTAAAAACCGGGAGCTTGCCAAATCACACAAGAGCTACAATGCAACAGAGAATAAATTGGTGTAATTTGTTAATTCCACAAGCCAATTTAAAACAGAAGCAAGCCATTCGTATATCTACATACCCATATTGACACTGAGTGTGAAAGAATCAATCATGTTTTGGCAAATGTCCATTTGTAGACAGAGTGTAAAAATGAATCAAATTGTGCATATAATCACAAAACCTTGATTTCTTAAAAATAACATTATGAACAATGCACAATGATACAAACTGGACTGTGACAGTGGCACGCACATATCCCTGGTTGCTGTATTGAGCAAATGAATTAAAGAATTTTCAGTAGAATAAAAAAAGAGTTACCCTCAAAGAAGACATATGAGAGTTATTCATTAAAGATTTCCCTTGATTCATTTCCCATGGACCAAGAGAAACCCAACTTGGCAGAGTTATTAGTCTTTCTTTACATATGTACCACCAAGGGTCACACACTTATTCCACTACTTTATACAGCTGTGGGGACCTTTCTTGTCGAGATGCCACGACTTGACCTCAAAAATCAGTGTTTCATCATCTTGGAAGGGCTTGCCCTTCAAAAACGACTACATGGTTGGAAAGAGGTGGAAGTCAGATGGAGCGAGGTCAGGGGAGTAAGGGGAGTGAGGAAGGATTTCATAGCAGCAGGACGGTGCAGCCACCTGGGCTACATGCAAGTTTGAACCAGAGTGTTGTCTTGCAAGAGGCAGACACCTTTGGTCAGCATGCCACGCCTCTTGGTTTTGATGGCCTCCTGTAATTTCTGCAGCAGTGAAGTGTAGTAAGTCCCAGTAATTGTGGTACCCTTTTCAAGGAAATCCATCATCAATACTCCATATTGATCCCAAAAGACCAGGAGTGAGTCATAACGCTCCCATTGCTTTGAATGGCCTTTAGTCTCTGGATCATAGTCATGGACCCATGTTTCTTCCTGCATGAGTAGTCTTTCGAAGAAGTCCTGATGGTTTTCTTGGCACATGGCCAAAAGGGTCTGGGAGCACGTGATTCATTCCTGCTTCTGGAAAGGTGTGAGCAACCAGAGACTCCACCGTGCAGACAACTTCTGCATGTGCAAATTATCATGGATAATTTTTTTCCCACAGACCCCACACTGACCTTGACATCTTGGGTAGTTGGCGAATGGTTATGCAGCAATTCTCCAAAATGATGGCTTCCATTTGCCGGATGGTGTCTTCATCAATGGCACGCTGTCGTTGCCCAGGAATGGGTGCCATTGTTTCTACCGATGTCCAACCACACTTGAACTGTTGATGCAAGTACTTCACTACATCCTTGTCATAAGCTACCTCCAGTAGGCAGGAGTGATGGACTCAGTAGCAGGCTGGACTGTCAGACAATGATGGTTTATTAAACAAAAACAAAGAGAAAGAAAAGCACAGCACAGGGGCTGGAGATGACATAGGAGATAATTAGGCAAACAACCTCACAGAGAAAGTACCAGCAGGGAAACACGACAATGACACCATGAGTAAAGACAGAGACAAACATATATATGTGGTAACAGACAATCAAGGAACATGGAACAGCTGGGCTGACAATCAAGAGAAAACAGCAACACATGAGGAGGAGTGGCTACCGATATGGAAAGCACGAGGGACTGGGAACCATAGGTAAACAAGTACAGGGGATATACACAAGACTTGCACAGAAGACCAGGGGAAACACAGTGACACTAGGACTACAGGCAGACAAGGATGACATTAGGAATATGCAACATAACCAAAACTAGGAACTAAGAAAAAGCCATAAAACAGATAACAAAAAATAACCAAAAGTGTGGACATGGTTAAAAGCCATGTCCACAACATAATAGTCCTATGATGGGTCATCCTCCCTGTAAGTCTCTTTCATCTCATCAATCATCTAACATGGTGTGCGGCCTCTCAAGTACAGGAACCTGATGACTGCTCTGCACTCAACTGGCTCCTTATCACCTCTTACTCATCTTAGCACCTGTAAAAGAGAAACTCTTAGGCGTTCAGAGCTGCAAATTACCACATGATCTATAGAGATATGCATGATTATACATATGCAATTTTAGCCTCCTACAACAACCAGAAGTGGGTCAGGGGAATTCTTTAATGAGTAGCCCTCGTATTAAATTAAAAGAAAGTGTCTTGAACTATGGAACCACAAGTGTAATTGGAAGGCAAAAAAAGTTTATATATTTATACAGTGGTGTGAAAATTGTTTGACTCCTTCCTGATTTCTCATTTTTTTGGTATGTTTGTCACACTTAAATGTTTCAGATCGTCAAACAAATTTAAATACTAGACAAGGATCCATCCATCCATCTATTCATCCATCTTCTACTGCTTGTCTGGAGGTCCGGGTCGCAGAGGCATCAGTTCAAGCAGAGAAGTCCAGACTTCCCTCACCCCAGCAACCTGCTTCAGCTCTACAGAGAGGATACCAAGGTGTTCCCAGACCAGCTGGGAGACGTAGTCTCTCCAGCAAGTCCTGGGTCTGCCCCGGGGTCTCCTCCCAGTGGGACGTACCCAAAACACCTCAAATGGGAGGCATCCAGGAGGCATCCTGATCAGATGTCCAAACCACCTCAACTGGCTCCTTTCAATATGGAGGCGCAGCGGTTCTACTCTGAGCCTCTCCCGGATGACTGAGCTCCTCACCCTATCTCTAAGGGTGAGTCCAGCAATCCTAAGAAGAAAGCTCATTTCAGCCGCTTGTATCCACAATCTCATTCTTTCGGTCATTACCCAAAGCTCATGACCATAGGTGAGGGTAGGAACGTAGATGGACCAGTAAATTGACAGCTTTGTCTTAGAGCTTAGATCCCAATTCACCACAACAGACCGGTACGACGTCTGCATCACTGCAGATGCTGCTCCGATCCGTCTGTCAATCTCTCACTCCATTCTCCCCTCACTCATAAATAAGACCCCGAGATACTTAAACTCGTCCACTTGGGGCAGGAGCTTGTCCCCAACCCGAAGAGGACAATCTACCTTTTTCCGGCTGAGGACCATGGACTCAGACTTGGAGGTGCTGATTCTCATCCCAGCCACTTCACACTCAGCAGCAGACCGTCCCAGTAAGACCTGTAGGTTATTGCTGGATGAAGCAAACAGGACAACATCATCTGCAAACAACAGAGATGAGATCCTGTGGTCACCGGCTGAGGACCATGGACTCAGACTTGGAGGTGCTGATTCTCATCCCAGCCACTTCACACTCAGCAGCAGACCGTCCCAGTAAGACCTGTAGGTTATTGCTGGATGAAGCAAACAGGACAACATCATCTGCAAACAACAGAGATGAGATCCTGTGGTCACCAAGCATGACACCCTCCGTTCCCTAGCTGCTTATTGTTACGAGCTATCCGGTCTCTATATGACTGTTGTGAGAGTTTGGTTTGTATTGGCAACACTCAGTTGGACTCATTCCCAGTGAGATTTGGACTTCGCCAGGGCTGCCCTTTGTCACTAGACAAAGATAACACAAGTAAACTCAAAATGCAGTTTTTAAATAAAGGTGTTTATTATTAAGGGAAAAAAAAAATTCAAACCTACATGGCCCTGTGTGAAAAAGTGATTGCCCCCGAAACCTAATAACTGGTTGGGCCACCCCTAGCAGCAATAACTGCAATCAAGTGTTTGCGATAACTGGCAATGAGTCTTTTACAATGCTCTGGAGGAATTTTGGCCCACTCATCTTTACAGAATTGTTGTAATTCAGCCACATTGGAGGGTTTTCGAGCATGAACCGCCTTTTTAAGGTCATGCCACAGCATCTCAATTGGATTCAGGTCAGGACTTTGACTAGGTCACTCCAAAGTCTTCATTCTGTTTTTCTTAAGCCATTCAGAGGTGAACTTGCTGGTGTGTTTTGGATCACTGTCCTGCTGCAGAACCCAAGTGCGCTTCAGCTTGAGGTCACAAACAGATGGCCGGACATTTTCCTTCAGGATTTTTTACTAGACAGCAGAATTCATGGTCTCATTTACCACAGCAAGTCTTCCAGGTCCTGAAGCAGCAAAATAGCCCCAGACCATCACACTACCACCACCATATTTTACTGCTGGTACGATGTTCCTTTTCTGAAATGCTGTGTTACTTTTACGCCGGATGCAATGGAACACACACCTTCCAAAAAGTTCAACTTTTGTATCATCAGTCTACAGAGTATTTTCCCCAAAGTCTTGGGGATCATCATGATGTTTTCTGGCAAAACTGAGATGAGCCTTTGTGTTCTTTTTGCTCAGCAGTGGTTTTTGTCTTGGAACTCTAACATGCAGGCCATTTTTGCCCAGTCTCTTTCTTATGGTAGAGTTATGAACACTGACCTTAACTGAGGCAAGTGAGGCCTGCAATTCTTTGGATGTTGTTGTGGGGTCTTTTGTGAGCTCTTGGATGAGTTGTTACTGTGGTCTTGGGGTAATTTTGGTAGGCCGGCCATTCCTGGGAAGGTTCACCACTGTTCCATGTTTTCGCCATTTGTGTATAATGGCTCTCACTATGGTTCGCTAAAGTCCCAAAGCTTTAGAAATGGCTTTTTAACCTTTTCCAGACTGATAGATCTCAGTTACTTTGTTTCTCATTTGTTCCTGAATTTCTTTGGATCAAAGCATGATGTCTAGCTTTTGAAGATCATTTGGTCTATTTCACTTTGTCAGGCAGGTCCTATTTAAGTGATTTCTTGATCGAGAACAGGTGTGGCAGTAATCAGGCCTGGATGTGGTTGGAGAAATTGAACTCAACTTTCCTAAGATGTGATAAACCACAGTTAATTTATGTTTTAACAGGGGGACAATCACTTTTTCACACAGGGCCATGTCGGTTTGGATTTTTTTACCCTTAATAATAAACACCTTCATTTAAAAACTGCATTTTGTGTTTACTTGTGTTATCTTTGTCTCATAATTAAATTTGTTTAAGGATCTGAAACATTTAAGTGTGACAAACATACAAAAAAAATGAGAAATCAGGAAGGAGGCAAACACTTTTTCACACTACTGTACATCCCTGCATTTTCTTGTAGTATTATCTCTAACCCAGGACCAAGGCAGCTAGCGGAATCTAACAGTTTGGACACTCATTCATGAATGTTTCCGTGCTTATCATACTCCAGAAACCGGTCATATCCTATTGACCTCTGAAACCACACACCACTGTCCACCAGTGATGCAATATTTCATTCATTCTTTAACCCTTTAAATGCCAGTTTGATTACTGTATATAAAATACGTTTTGGAATATGACTAACATACACATTCTTAACAGGGCATAAAGGTGGATTTAATTATTTAAAGGTGTTTTTCTTTCTTTACGTCAGGACCCATGGTTAAAAATAAATAGAGTACAGTGCAGAAGTTTTAAGTATTCCCTCATTTTTTTCACATTTCCTTGGAAACTGAGACATTGGTCAAGTGACCTACTGAAACATGTGCAAACAAACAGAAATACAGTACACAAGGTAAAAACAGTGTGAACAGTTCTAACAAAGTCAACAGTCAATATTTGGTCTGACCATCTTTACTCTTCAACACTGCTTGAACTCTCTTATTCCAGTTCTTTTTCTTTTTTCTGAAGCTTCTTTAAATACACTTCAGAAAAAGCTCTCCAGTCTTCTTGAAGCTCTTCTTTGAATTTTGGCTTTGGTCAGTGATAGATGGATCCACTGAAGGGCCAGATGTATCGGTCAGGTCCCGTGTCAGGTCTTTGCTGGATTTTTTCCTATTTCTAAAGGACATGAGTTTCAGACGCTGTTCATCTGTTGTAGATGGTTTTGTAGGTCTGTCAGTTCTTTCTTTGTCCTCCATTTGTCCAGTTTCCTCAAGAAAAGGACTAGACAAAAAAATGAGTGAAAAGGCAGCCAATGTCCAAAGAAAGACTTTGAAAGAATTCAGAAAGCCTGGGAAACTATTGCTCAAGACTGCTGTAAAAATTACAATAAAGTCTGGCTTAGTTGAAGAAAAATATAAAGAAATGAGGGGGTGCTCAAAACTTTTCCACAGTATTAAACATTAAACTATTATTTGGTTGTGGAAAAAATGACAGGCACACAGGCTCTGAAAATTAAAAAAAACATTCCTTTGCAAAAGTATGAAAATACATCATTGTTGTGTAGTCAACCAGTAGTCAAGTAAATGAAAAAACTCTCCTGTGGGTTTGAAAAATGTCTTTATCCTTCTGCTTCTTTTCTCTGTGTTACAGAATTGCATGTCTGTGTGTTTGTAAGACTGCAATTAGTCTGTTGGATACCTGTGCAATCACAATAAAACCACTGAATACTGGCAATATTACAATTTTATACATTATATCAAACAAATAAGGATTTTGAAGGCTGTTGTTAAAATTAACACAAACATTTTCAACACTTATCAAAAAATCACAATGAGATTATTAACTTAGTTAAACCATAACTAAGACTATAGATGTGATGGGTGATTCTTCAACTACAGACAACTATAGATCATCACATTTTAGAAAATCAAACACATAGTTATCTGATAAAGTGTTTTATTTTACATACAATGATTGCTGTGACACATGCCCACAAAAAGACATTAACACTGGTCATCTTTTCAATCACAATAAACAAAGTGTCACATTAAAAATAGCAAGCATTCATTAGCCTGTAATGTACTTTAGTTACTAATGTTTAGAGTTAGCATTAAATACAAAAAATACACTACAAAAATATATAATTATATTATATAATTTATAATTACAAATGAAATGTATGCTGTTTGGAAATGACACTATATTGTTTGGTTTGGTTTTTAATTCAGGCTGTGCGCTGATTGAAATTTTTTACCTAATTAATTACGATCAATCGCTAAACTTGTGAGAAAGAATCAAAGAAAAAGAAATATACTTTAATATTAATTGTGTTTTATTCACTGAATATACCTTTGATCTTCATATTCAACAAAAATATTGCTTGAGCATGGGTCCCCAATAAGTTTTCAAAGTACAATTTTTAATTCTGCTGTTCCTTTTCTGCTTTCTTCAGTCAGTGCTTGTACTTAAGGTATTTTTCCTAATTATTTTAACACATGGAAGTACACAAAAACAGAGCAACTTCCCATTCGTTTCCAGAAAATGTGTACCCCTGACCTTAATCCTGAGTTAGATGTTTTTATTACTGTAATTTTATAAAAGTGTGTGGTCTGCTGGAGTTTGTGTTTTCCTCTGCTCACACTGACAGAAACTCGTGTGTGTGTATAATCAAGCACGATGTGTGTGCAGGATGAGGTAGCGCTTCAGGTGCCCTGAGTGCCGTAGGATTAGTTTAGTGGTTAGTGCAAATTTAAACCCTGAAAAATAAGATTACTCTTCTTTTACACTGAGCCAGCTGCTGAGTCAAAAAAGTCACCGCTGCCACAACACTCAGGAAGTGACCTGACAGCAACAATTTTTAAAATGCATTACGTTAACACATTATCTCAGCCCTATTCTTCAGTAATCTGGACACAATTAGCTAACGCTGTCCTTTACCCATGTGCTCTTGTCTGACTGACTACTCCTGTTGTCACCAGGTATGAGACGTTTCCTTTGGTGGAAATGACAGAGACCCCGAGGGACAGATGACATTTTGCAAAAAACTAAATAAAATGCTAATGATGATTTTTATTTAAATTGGAATTTGTGTGTCATTTGCATGTGAAGTAGATACAGTGGTGTGAAAAAGTGTTTGCCCCCTTCCTGATTTCTCATATTTTTGTATGTTTGTCACACTTAAATGTATCAGATCATTAAACAACTTTACATATTAGACAAAAATAACACAAGTAAACACAAAATGCAGTTTTTAAATAAAGGTGTTTATTATTAAGGGGAAAAAAAAAATCCAAACCCACATGGCACTGTGTGAAAAACTGATTGTCCCCGAAACCTAATAACTGGTTGGGCCACCCTTAGCAGCAATAACTGCAATCAAGCATTTGCGATAACTGGCAATGAGTCTTTTACAGCGCTGTGGAGGAATTTTGGCCCACTCATCTTTGCAGAATTGTTGTAATTCAGCCACATTGGAGGGTTTTCGAGCATGAACCCCCTTTTTAAGGTCATGCCACAGCATCTCAATTGGATTCAGGTCAGGACTTTGACTAGGACACTCCAAAGTCTTCATTTTGGTTTTCTTAAGCCATTCAGAGGTGGACTTGCTGGTGTGTTTTGGATCATTGTCCTGCTGCAGAACCCAAGTGCGCTTCAGCTTGAGGTCACGGACAGATGGTCGGACATTCTCCTTCAGGATTTTTTGGTAGACAGCAGAATTCATGGTTTTATTTACCATAACAAGTCTTCCAGGTCCTGAAGCAGCAAAACAGCCCCAGACCATCACACTATCACCACCATATTTTACTGTTAGTGTGATGTTCCTTTTCTGAAATGCTGTGTTACATTTAAGCCAGATGTAATGGAACACACCCCTTTCAAAAAGTTCAACTTTTATCCTGTAAGTCCACAGAGTATCTTCCCCAAAGTGTTGGGGATCATCAATATGTTTTCTGTCAAAACTGAGATGAGCCTTTATGCTCTTTTTGCTCAGCAGTGGTTTTCGTCTTGGAACTCTGCCATGCAGGCCATTTTTGCTTTCTTTCTATTTCTTATGGTGGAGTCATGAACACTGACCTTCACTGAGGTAAGAGAAGCCTGCAGTTCTTTGGATGTTGCTGTGGGGTCATTTGTGACCTCTTGGATGAGTCGACACTGCGCTCTTGGGGTAATTTTGGTCGGCCGGCAACTCCTGGGAAGGTTCACCACTGTTCCATGTTTTCGCCATTTGTGGATAATGGCTCTCACTGTGGTTCACCAGAGTCCCAAAGCTTTAGAAATGGCTTTAAAACCTTTTCCAGACTGATAGATCTCAATTACTTTGTTTCTCGTTTGTTCCTGAATTTCTTTGGATTGCAGCATGATGTCTTGCTTTTAAGGATCTTGTGGTCTACTTCACTTTGTCAGGCAGGTCCTATTTAAGTGATTTCTTGATGGAGAACAGGTGTGGAAGTAATCAGGCCTGGGTGTGGTTAGAGAAATTGAACTCAGTTTTCCAAAAATGTAATAAACCACAGTTAATTTCTGTTTTAACTGAGGGGGGGGGGGGATCACTTTTTCACACAAGGCCATGTAGGTTTGGATTTTTTTTTTTACCCTTAATAATAAACACCTTCATTTAAAAACTGCATTTTGTGTTTACTTGTGTTATCTTTGTCTAATATTTAAATTTGTTTAATGATCTGAAACATTTAAGTGTGACAAATATACAAAAAATGAGAAATCAGGATGGGGGCAAACACCACTGTATATGATCATCACTAAAATTCAAAATTATCCAGAGTTAAATTTACAAAACTGGAATTAGGGACGAAGGAGGTTTTAAATATTAACCACATACAAAAGGACAATCTTTATATGATAAGATAATGACAGATTTACCATTTAATCTTTTTTCTTTTGGTTTGATCTAAGTAAAACAAGAATAAAGATCGAGATGTAAAATCTTCTGTAACTGAACAATCACCCAGGCGGGGATTTGCTTGAAAAGAAGAAGAAAAAAAAAAACATGATTGAGACATTACTCATGAAGTTTATTCTATGGGAGAGATTTATAACCAGCCCACAGACACCGTATGATGTTTTTACTGCTCGTTACTCTCACCCGCAAAACATAAGCACGTTGCTGGAACCAGGGTCATCTTCAAGGGGCACGAGCTGCTGAAGACACAGCTGTTCACAACCGCCATTGAAGCCATCCGTACAGTCAATGCCCCTGGAGTAGTCATAGCAACCTGAGCCATCCTTCATTGGCCTCAGCCCCTCAGGACACTACAAAAAAAAAGGATATCACAGAGAGAAGGATAGTTGGTGGGAGGAAGACATGTAGGGAGTGAGCTGGCACTCACAGAACAGGAACACAGAAAACAAGAGCACAGGTCAGAATGTGCTTTTTAATCAGGATCAAGAAATACTAAGGAGACAAACATAGTAAGACAGGAAAGATAAGAGAGGAGTGGTGGGTAGCTGGATTCTGATACAAAAAGTGAGGCCTTCAAGGAAAGAAGAATTAAAGCCAATTATTTGATTTCATAGAGTGCAAAAAAGGAGGATGTCAGGATTTGCCCCTCGGGGCAGAGAGGAAAGACCCAAACAATGAACTGTAGTTTGTGGGATTTAATGAAGAGTCCAAACAGTGCACAAAATAAACTTATAAACTGAAGCAGCAAGGCAGTAGACAGATAAACACAGGAGGAGCACCCGAATGGGGAAAGGGTTCTGATGTCGATTAGCTGAGGCGCCAACAATGAGTGAAAGAAACAATGGCCTTAAATAGAACATGAAAACAATGAACACAAATGATTGCAGGTGTGGATCACATGAGCGGGCAGGAGATGATAATGATTACCAACTGGGGTCACCTGAGTGTAATGAGAGGGGAGAAGACGGGACTGACAGCTGACAGGGACACTGCCCACAAGAGAGCAAAAACCTCGAAGTACCACTGACAGCTGTCACTCCGGAGAGAGAACACAACAATACGATTATAAAGAATAAAATGTCAACAAATAAGGACTGAGAAATAAATACAAACCAATACCAAATAAGAGAGTAGCAAAACTACGATGACATAAACAAGAGGATGAGAAAAATAAAACAATATGAGATATTTAGAAACCAACCACAGATAAAATGACAGGAACCAAAGAACACAAAATACAACAAACATACAAATATATAAAAAGATCATGAGACTGAGCACGGTGGAATCCCCCGTGCTCAGATCGTAAAAGAGCCCCCCTCTCAAGGGGTGGTCCCAGACACCCAGAGTAACATCAAAAAAGAAAAAGTTCCCCCCCCCCCAAAAAAAAGGAGTATATCAATAAACCACCCCAGGTGGGGGATGGGGGGCCCAACAGGGACAACCAGCGATGAGGAGTATGGAGGAATAGGGGAAGCCATGACGACCTCAGGTGGAGGAGGGGGACCCACAACGGCCTCGGGCAGAGGAGAGGGGACCACGACAGCCTCGGGCAGAAGAGAGGGGACCACGACAGCCTTGGGCAGAAGAGAGGGGACCACGATGGCGTCGGGAAGAGGAGAAGGGACCAGGATGGCAACGGGCAAACGAGAGGGGACCACGACGGTGTCAGGCAGAGGAGGGGGAACCCCGACAGTGTCAGGCAGAGGAGAGGTAACCACAATGCCTTCGGACTAGCCTGTAGCACCCTCGGTGGCCCCTGACTGGGCCATAGTAGCACTCACGGTGGCTCTGACCTGGAGCAAAGCAGCACCAATGGTGGCTCCGGGCTGGAGCAAAGCTGCACCCACGGTGGCTCTGGGCTGGAACAAAGCTGCACCCACAGTGGCTCCGGGCTGAAGCAGAGCTGGACCCGCGGTGGCTCTGGGCTTTGGCAAAGCTGCACCTGCGGTGGCTCCGGGCTGGAGCAAAGCTGCACCTGCAGTGGCTCCGGGCTGGAGCAAAGCTGCACCCACGGTGGCTCCAGGCTGGAGCGAGACTGCACCCGCAGTGGCCTCGGACTGGGCCAGAGCTGCATCCATGGTGGACCCGGACTGGGCCAGAGCTGCATCCATGGTGGACCAGGACTGGGCCAGGGCTGCACCCCCGGTGGCCCCCGGGCTGGATCGTAATGCCCATGGTGGACCCACACTGGAGTGCAGCACCCATGTTGGTTTCAGACTGGGGTGCAGTACCCACGACGGTCCCCAACAAGTACACAGCACCCACAAAGACCCGGACTGACGAGGAGCTGCACCCACAGAGGTCCCGGGCTGGAATGGAGCACCTGCAATGACCTCAGCTGATGGGGAAGCAGCACCCTCAGAGGCCCCAGGCTGGGACAGAGCACCCGCGAAGACCTCAACCGGAGGTGTTGCAGCACCCACAGAGGTCCCGGGCTGGGACGGAGCACCCGTGATGACCTCAGCTGAAGGGGGAGCAGCACCCACGGAGGCCCCGGGCTGGGACGGAGCACCCGCGACGACCTCAGCAGGAGGAGCTGGACCCACAAAGATCTCCAGCGGCGAGACTGAACCCTCGGAGACCTATGGTGAAGCTGGATGAACCTCGGTGACCCTGGAGAAAGGCTTAGATAAGAGGGACAGAGACACAGGGTCAGGGTCATCGGTGGCAGTGGAGCCGGGCGAGGTGAGCTCTGGTGCAACTGACGACTGCACTTGACTCTCCCCAGCAAGAGCCAGGCAAGATCTCTCCAAAACAGAGACAGAGAAAACAAAGAAGAGCACTTGCCTGAGTTTAAGCTCCACCGCCGTCCAGGACTCCATCAATCCAGGCAACGACGTCTCGGGCCCGGTCCTCTGGAGGTCCAGCTTCAACTCTGCTACAGCGGCCCCTGCAGCAGGCATGGTGGTAGATGCAGTCCCGGGACCCCCCAGCGAAGCAATCCACGCAGGTGGCTCGACCGGTGTGGATACATGGGGTCGGTTTCCTGCTGGTGCTGGATTCCAGGGTTACAAAAATATTTGTTTTGTAAGTTGTCTGTGTTTTTTCAACTGATTTAAGACAATTTTGTACCACTGAATCCGAAAATGACATCCATTTCTCTCGATCAGGTGCTAAGCAAAAACCTGTACTTACTTAGTACTTACTTAGTACTGTGCATGTACTTACCTTTATATAAAGGAAAGTACATGTAAATTGAATGTTATGTCATCATTGTTCAAAATTCAGAGAATTTCAAGACATAAAAAAGAATTTTGCATCATATAAAGCGAAAATACCTGTACATGTAAACAAAAACATATAAAACAACATGTGGCCATAATTCAAAAAGTTGACCTAATTGAGCAAAACCAATGTGATTTTTGGATTCAGCACATCAAAACTGTCCTAAATCAGCTAAAAAAAACTTAGACAATAAATTTGGTGTTGACCGGTGTTCTGCTCAGCTGAAGCCCGGGGACGCTCAGTTGTCGGCGCAGGCTCCAGATCGCTGGCAGCGCTTTCCCTCCATCCAGACCATGGCTGCAGGGCTGGTACCAGGTCCTCCAGGAACGCAGGCTTCTCCATTGCCCGGTGGCTCAACCCTGGGACCAGCAGACACTTGGGGAAAATAGGAGGAGACATGGAGAGAGCAGGTAAGGTGGTGTGGGCTGCAGCAGGTGGTGAGGACTCAGGGGACTGCAAAAACTGAGCCTCACTACCAGGAATCAGGCAAGGCATATCATCATAAAATGTTGGCAAATGAAAAGACACTTGCCTGAGTTCCTGGGGCACGATGTTCTTTGCTGCAGCAGGTGTAGTATCAAGCCCCTCAGTGACTTCAGTAGAAGAGGGCCTCCCAGAGGGACACTGAAGAGCCACCCCTGCAGCCACAGCTATGGGCAGAGCCAGAGAGGAAACAGCCGGACCCTCAGCAGCAGGAGGATACGTCGAGGAGATGGGAGTCGCAGCAGCAAAGGAGGAGGAGGAGGCTGACGGGACAGCCGGTGAAGGCAAACGAGAAGCAGGAACTGCTGCGGGAATTGTCTGGCTTGGCGTGGGAGAAACTGCTGCCTGAGAGGTGGGGGTGTTCCTCCGGCAGTCCGAAGCTAGGTGTCAGTGTCTTGAAGCTGGCGAAGCGGAAGCAGGAATGGGCAAGCTGAAGGTGGAGCAGGACGTCTGCCACGGAGTGTGCTTCTGTGTCGGCTTCGGGCTCACTGGAGGCAGCCCCCACGTCAGCCCGGGGAAAGACTGCTGCAGGACGGAGACTGTAGCCAGCAACTCCGTGACTGGGGAAACCTCCACAACCCAGGGTGCACCTCGACAATACCGGTCGCCGCTTTCATGCTCTCCTAGATCTTCTTAGGGCTACGGGAGGCGAGAGCTTCATCCATGAAGCTCTGGATGAACTCGGCGGCTCACTGCTCCTCCACACTCGGGGACTCAGCTGCCAATCTCCCGTTGTTTGCTGAAGGTTGGCATACTGGGGACATGATGTGAGCTCCACAAACAGGTGAGTGAAAGAACAAAAAACCACAAACCACAGCAGCTGGGTCGCTAACTGGTTGGAGCCTACTGTCAGGATTTGCCCCTCGGGGCAGAGAGGAGAGACCCAAATGCTGAACAGTAGTTTGTGGTATTTAATGAAGAGTCCAAACAGTGCACAAAATAAACTTATAAACTGAAGCGGTAAGGAAGTAGGCAGATAAACACAGGAGGAGCACCAGAACGGGGAAAGGGTTCTGATGCCGATTAGCTGAGGCTCCAACAATGAGTGAAAGAAACAATGGCCTTAAATAGAACATGAAACCAATGAACACAAATGATTGCAGGTGTGGATCACGTGAGCGGGCAGGAAATGACAATGATTACCAACTGGGGTCAGCTGAGTGTAATGAGAGGGGAGAAGACGGGACTGATAGCTGACAGGGACACCGCCCACAACGAAGCAAAAACCCGGAAGTGCCACTGACAGCTGTCACTCCGGAGACAGAACACAACAATGCGATTGTAAAGAAAAAATGGCAAAAATAAGGACTGAGAAATAAATACAAACCAATGCCAAATAAAAGAGTAGCAAAACTACAATGACATAAACAAGGGGATGAGAAAAATAAGAAACAATACGAGATATTTGGAAACCAACCACAGATAAAATGACAGGAACCAAAGAACACAAAATACAACAAATATACAAATATAGAAAAAGATCATGAGACTGAGCACAGCGGAATCCCCCGTGCTCAGATCATAACAGAGGAGTTCAGATGAGTCAAAACAGCTTCACTACAAATAATTTTACTTGAATCAGACTTATTTTGTAAAACAGAATAATGTGGGACTTTATTTCATTTTCATTTTCACTTCAACATGGCCATCTAATAATGTTTGAGACCTAAAAAAAGGGTTAGAAAGAGTTTGGATTTCTTTTTAAAGGGAAATATTGTTTCCCAATTGCAAAATTTGTGAGACTCAATCCAGCTAAACATGTTTTATCATTAGATCCAACTACAGTAGAACAGGGTTGTATGAATCACAGTTTAAATAAGTTTTAACCATTTTTCAAAAGTAAAGGAAAAAAGTGCACAGTTGTCACAGGTTCTATATGATATTAATGCTAACAAGTATTAATCACCCTGATTAATCATAATTTTTTTGAATTGCTTTTTATCTGTCCTTTATGTACTTTAAAGTGAATATTTTTAGGATTCAATAATATTATCTACAAGTCTGTAATTGTTCATCAGTCTACGGTGCCAGTCAGAACAAATTATTTACAATTTAAAAAATTAAAATTAAAATCATACACCCTTCACAAATCAAAAATGGAATATATTCAGGAACATTTCAAACAATATCCAGTCATTTCAATTAACAACAAGAAGAAAGAATGAATCTGCTTTCATGTGAATAAATTCATAAAAGAGAGATTCAGTGAAAACTAGAAAAGCACTCGGAGAGCGCAGACCTCCGCCAAGCGCCACAGTTCCCCCCGTACAGTGTTTGTGTGTACGTTTTCAGATTCCTTGACCATGAAAACATATGACTAGCAATTGGATTCACAATGATAGGATTAGTGGTTCAGTAGTAAAAGCATTACCTCCTTGGCGGAGGTAATAAACTGAAGTGTTGGTGTTGCGTCCATCTCCTTCATGTGCAAAGTCCCAGGCTGCGAGCGTTTTCATAGATCACTGAAAGCAGCACTCAGGGCTTCAGTGACGGATGCAAATTGCGTATACAGGTTGCCGTGGGTTTTATTGGGTTTGCGCTCCGCGGAAAAAAAAGAGGATTTTGAATCTTCCCCGGCAGAGAGCTGGTTTTTGCGCAGCCCCTATGGCTGGCCGGGGAATTTCTGCCAAATAATCCGGTGGCGGACAGCTGCCTGTCTCAGTTTTTGCAGCGTTGCGCAAACACAGGCACGCTGGCGGGCCCGGGCCACCACTGTTTTGACGGATGCAAATTGGGTAGACAGGTTGGCGTGGGTTTTATTGGGTTTGCGCTCCGCGGAAAAAAAGAGGATTTGAAGCTTCCCCAGCAGAGAGCTGGTTTTTGCGCAGCCCCTATGGCTGGCCGGGGAATTTGTGCCAAATAATCCGGCGGCGGACAGCTGCCCGTGTCAGCTTTTGCAGCGTGGCGCAAACACAGGCACGCTGGCGGGCCCTGCCCACCACAGTTTTCCGCGTGCTTTTGTGCCTAAAACTTTGAAGAAGGCGGAGTTTGTGTTCGTCAGACACGACGACCAGCGCCCTCTATTGCCCCTGCACACATGTTGAAAATGGCCGTATCTCACAATGTTAATAAAGAATCATTTTAAAAATTCCTGTATCAAGACGGTGATCCGTATCAACCCCAAAATTTAATCAGTTCTTCCTTGTACCATTTCCAGCAATGCCTGAAAGTTTCGTCGAAATCCGTCCAAAACTTTTTGAGTTATCTTGCTAACCAACAGACAGACAAACGAACAAACAGACAAACCCCGGCAAAAACATAACCTCCTCCCTGGCGGAGGTAAAAATTAAAAACAAAACAAAGCGGTGTTTCTGTGGCCATTAACACTGTTTTCCCCCCATTCTTTAAGCTTTTGTAACTGCATTTTACAATGTTTTCTCAACCAACTGAACGCCACATGACATGAATGTTCTGCTATTAAAAGCAGCACTGTATGACTTTCTTGACTACTGCTTTAACAATGCAATACTTTTAAGATCAAACACATTCTCGAAGTGACACTTTTGGTCCCTTCTGGCTTTCCACAGTTCATGATAAATTTTGACTCTTTTGGCTGGCCGTAGTATGACATCATGGTTGCCATACACTCTTCCCTTGTGTATGGGGTGTCGGAGATTGGCTGATGGCTGCGAGAAGGTGTCGGCCCAGTGTCACAATCACAGAAACATGTCAACGTTATTTGTAGCATTAAAAGGAATTCGCATAAATGTGTCACTATCATATCAACTTTTACACTCCTAAACATGAAAAACTTAAATATGTAAATCTTCTAAAAGCTTGTAGGCTGAAATATTATAAAGAGATTTTACGTAAGATAATGTAACATGACAGCATGTTAGTCCAGTGGTTAGCACCGTTGCCTCACGGCAAAAGGGTCCTGTGTGTGAATCCATACAGTACGATTCAGTCTGGATTTTTTTTTGATGTTCTCCCATGATTCTGCATGCCTCCACTGCTCTTTACATTACAATTTAAAGTGCCTATTGCTGACTAATAATTTGGTGCTGCATGATGTAAATAATAGCCTTTACCAGATGTTATAAAATGCATTGTTGTGGATTTTTTTTTTGTGACTGTTTCTAAGGGACAGAAAGCACACAAAACAAATCACACAGTCGTGTGTAGAGCACAAATCTGAAGAGAGGACAATAGGTCCAATGGCCCTAACTTTAGACTGGTTAATTTACAGCTGAGAAGTTAATTTATGAAGTGGATTTTCAATGAATTGCATTTCCCTCAGCGGAATAAATACTAATTAGTCATAACTGCAGCAGCAGCAGATTCATAATAAAACAAAGCTTGACAGCATTAAAAATGCAATTGCACCAACAATTAATAACTTGTTGACTTAATAGCCTACTGTCATGAATTGTATTGAATTATCCATCTTGTAGGCAAACAAGATTGTTACGCAAACAAAGCTGAGAGGTCCGACATTTCTGCTGCCTCAGTTTATGATTCAGAGCCAAGTTTTCATATTACATAAAATATACAGTTTTATTTATAATATTCTGTATTCTAGTAAAGTTTAATAAGATTTGTTTAAAGCACATTCAGCCCAAGAAAATGTTCAAGACTTTTTTTCAAACACTACTCTGGTAATAGGTATTAATGAAATTCAGACTTGATTCTTGAATTAACTGAAAGATGGAGTCGCCCCAAAGGCTTGGCTGAACAGCATCAGGGGGCCCATCCGAGAGAGCAAGGGTGGCATTATGGAATGCTCCAACTACCACACGATCCGCTTCCTTTGCTACGCAATGAGGATCTTTGAACGCATTCTCAATGTCCTACTAGGAGGAATTCTTCAGATCACACCCAACCAATGCGGCTTTGTCAAAGGATGTGGCACCATGGACGTAATCCTTGTAGTCCATCACCAACAGAAGAACAAGCCAATTCATATGACATTCCTCGACGTAGAGAAGGCCTTCGACCGAGAGAAGTCCAACATGCCCTCACGGGGCACACACTTTTGTCCCACAATGTGCCTGAAGCTTACATGCACTGGGCCCAACCACTGTACCAAGATGTCAGTAGCAGCGTACAGTGCTTGGTGGGAACATCGTCACCATTTCCCATCACAGTTGGCGTGGATCAGGGATCGGCCCTGAATGAGAATGGAATGTGTCTGAACATCATGGAATTTGGAGACCAAACTGAAGCACGGTTAGTGTAAATGGTGCCCTCCTTGAAGAAGGGTACTCACTTCAGATACTTCGCTCGATAGTCAGCAGTGACGGCGACACACTCCCCGATGCTCACACCCGAGCCAGTGCTGCGTGGGCCAAGTGGCAGGAGGTGACTACTGTCCTCTGCAACTGCCAGATGCCAGTGCGCCTCAAGGGAAAGATCTGCACGACCATGATCCACCCTGTCGCCCTGTCGGATGTGAAAACTCGACCGCTATAATGAAACATAAGCAGACGCTCCACAGAATGGAGATACGGATGCTGCACTGGAGCCTCAGCTTGAACCTGAATGACCATGTAAAGAACAAAGATGTGCGAAAGGATGGCAAAAGGAACAGTGGCTCGACCTTGATCAAGCCAAGTGAAGATGGGCATGCAAACACGCGGACCCTGGGGCTATGCAGGACTAACGTGAGAATGAAGGAGAACTGATTCTTCAATTGGACACGGTATATTTGAGAATCCCCTCCATGGATTGCCATCTTATTGTGGTTGAGGGGTCTGCGTGCCCTAAAGATCCCAGGAGCCATGTTGTCTCTCAAGAGCGGTCCAGTGGATCCCCATGAAAAAAAGTTGCATCAAGGACCCAGTATACCCAAAGGAGCCACATGTGTCCGCCCTAAAGTGGGTTCACCACTTGCAGGAGGGATCATGGGGATCATAGTGCTACGTGAACCAGTTGGCAGTCTGGACTCTACTTAGACTGTTGCCCCTGTGACCCAGACCCCAGATAAGCGGTAGAAGATGAATGGATGGATGGATGGCTGTTTGTGAATCTGTTCCATGACTATATGGCACCTGTGTTCCGGATGTTGACCTCTGATTAGAGGTTGTGTGGAACCTCAAACATCCCTCAAAGTGTCCTTCAGCCAAATACAGACCACTATTGTATGATGTTTATGCATGAAAGAGTGAATGTGGAGGGGTCAGTAAGTGCTATACAGTCAAAGTGCCTAATTCACAAGCCAGTCTGTTCGAAACGTATTCATAATAAAAAGCAACATTAAGAATGGCATGCACAACACGGATGCAATAAACTGTTTGGTGTATTTTTTTGTTCTCACAGCAGGATCTGAGATTCACAAGTTACGTGTCACTGCTGTGATGTTATATAATGTTTCCTACTGAGTGTGACATTAGATGGCGGAAAACAACTTCTACTCCTCACGAGTGGTAACCAGGATGGATGGCTATAATAAAAACTCATTACAAAAATGATCATTGTTGAATATCTGACACAGGGGCTCAACCCCGGTGATCAATTTACACCTCCAGATGTCACCCACATGCTGAAATGGGTTAGGTTTTAAAAACATTTTCCCCAGTGTCTTATTATTTCTTTTTTTGTCATACATTTCTGATGTATTAAAATGAAGAATCTGGCCTCAGACTTATACCACATTTTGCAGAGCTTTTACCGATGGCTACTCTGACTCATCCGTGAATCCTCAAGTTGTGTGTGTCTGCGTGGGACTGGCTGTGGGCGTGTAATGATATACGGCGAAATGCTGTCAGTGGGTTTTGGTGTGTTTCTGCTTAACAAAATAAATAAATAAATGATGTCAGCTGTTTAGCAAAGTTCAAGGTGTTAAAGCAGCTTGTTACTTTTTTCTTGCCTGAGAAAATTTGGAGTTAGAGGTGGTGCTGGTGCTTCGTAGGTTTCCACATCTGTCATTAGTCATATCCCTCTAGATGTGGTATTATGGAAGTTAAACGCTACCCTGTGTGTTGGTGTATATGAAAAGTGATCTGACTGACACAGGCAGGAACTCTAAATTCACTTCAGTGGATTCTATTTAGTGGATAAGAGGGAGACTAAGACTAATATGACCTATATTGCTGTTTGGTATTATAAAATTATATCAACAGTTGTGCCTCCAGGATATATATAAGTGTGTGATTTTTCCCTCCACCTCCAACAATAGCTTATTGTCTTTTCTGAACAATGAAAGTGAAGCGCACACCATGTGCCCTTGGCTCTGAATGTTCAGCATGACTCAATCAGAATAGTCGTGTGCTAAATGAAAGCAGTGGAGGTAATGTTTTTTTTGTGGGCAGAAACATGACCTCGGTCTTCTTGTTGGGTTGTTTGTTAGCCTGAGAATTCAAAAAGTAATGAACAGATATGGATGCGGTGTCCCACCAGGAACATTCTGTTAGATTTTGGTGGTCATCGAGATCATGATCCAAGTTCAGGAATTTTTTCTAAGGTCCTATTCATGCAATCATGGTGTGCCTGTGGGTTTTGACCTCTTAAAATGCTTTCTTAGGTCATATAAGTAAGAATATTAAAATCTTTCTTCACTTAATGATTATTAGATTTTAACATTTCGGCAGAATGGGGAGAAGTTGGTTTTGCTCTCCTGGGCAGATAGTTTTGAGTGATGCTCTGCTGCTCTTTCCCTCAGCATGATTAACTGACCTCATTACGTCAGGCAAGCGTATCTCAACTAACATGGCTGCCCCCTCATCCGGCATGCTACAGCTCTGTACTCCCTCAAACAATGCTGCATGTGCTTGTTATTTGTATTACTTTTTTGTGGTTAAGCACTCTTGAAGTATATCAAACATCTTCTACAGCAGAGAGGAATTACTGCACAATTTGGAGAATCTGAATAGTTCCCACAACGGTACCGGCAACGGAGGCAACAATGTAAACAGGAGCGGACCTGGACACCGGACCTGGAGCTGCTGGCAGTTCCTGTCTGCCACGGGAGTTGCCGTGGTACCAGTGGTCCAGATGTTAACACGAATTTAGCATTCAGCTATGTGCTAGCAGCCGCTGACAAGCAGTAAACCCAGTTTTGACCAACATATTAAGTGCACAACACAAAAAGATAACACACTGGACCATGCATATTCTAATATTATAAAGGGATACAGAGCCTCGCTCCCCTCATACATTTGTCTGACATAAATATGAAATACAAAATGATCATAAATCCTCCAAAAATTCAGGAAAAGTCGAATGTCAGCATGGTGTTTCAGGAGGACCAATACCGACCCAGCCCCCCTCTTCATCAACGGTGAGTGTGTGGAGAGGGTCCACACATTCCGGTACCTCAGCGTCCTTATCTCCTCTGACATCTCCTGAACAGATAACATCTCGGCGATTATTAAGAAGGCTCAGCAGCGGCTACACTTCCTGAGAGTCCTCAGAAAGTACAACCTCAATTCCACCCTGCTGCTGACCTTCTATCGCTCATCCATTGAGAGTCTGCTCACATACTGCATTACAGTGTGGCATGGGAACTGCACAATGGCAGACAGGGATAGGTTGCAGAGGGTAGTAAAGGCAGCACAGAAGATCATCGGCCGCCCTCTCCCCTCCCTGACAGACATTTACACCGCCCGCTGCCTTAGTAGAGCACAATACATCATCAAGAACATCTACCACCCTGGAGCTGACCTGTTTGACCTGCTGCCCTCAGGGAGGCACTACAGGTGCATCAGAGCCAGGACAAATAGACTCAAGAACAGTTTTTTTACAAAAGCCATCATGGCTCTGAATTCTCAGTCCAACCCTCCCTGACCCCCCCAGTATACCTCTAAACACATCACTGTGTAATTGAATTTATGGTCCAGAATGCTGTGCAATCTTTTTAATATTTTTATTTTTATACTGTATATATAACTTATTTTTATCTTAGATTACGTACACTGTACACATTATACATTATTTATTGTAGGAATTTATTGTTTTTTATGCTTTTATTTTTCTCTTTTACATATGTTGCACTGAAGGAGACGCTTAAATCTCATTGTACATTTGTTTGTATAATGACAATAAAGGCTATCTAGCTATCTATAACACGTATTTATTTTCATATTAAGTTGAGGAAGTTGTCTTATTTTCCTTGGGGAAAGTGGCTTTATATGCCAGTTAATCATCACTGCAAGACAAAGGAAGATTTAAAAAGGTGGGAAAAAATATGTGCATATATCTGTATTGGCATCAGCAATCGGCAAAAATTAGTTTTAAACTATCGGCAAACTGGCTATCAGCAAATATTCTACTATCATGTGTCCCTACGTCATAGCTAACAGTGCTACTAAAATAAAATAGAATAGAATAGAATAGAATAGAATAGACTTTACTGTCATTGTACAGTTGTACAGTACAACAAAATTGTGGGTGCTCTACCAGGCTACTGCGCAATAAAGTACGAGAGAAGAATTAGATAAAACACGGTTACAGAACACACGATTAAAGACATGACTGAAATAAAAATAGCCCAAGATTATGGAAATATACACAGGTATGGTAGTGGCTTCACAGATGGGACTATGTACATAAGAGTGTGGAGTGCAGAATACACAATTGAACACATAATTGAGTAAAATGGCCCAAGGATTATGGAAAAATTATGCATAGTAGTGGTTTCACAGATGAGTCAATATACATGAAAGTGTGGAGTGCAAAGACAGATGTGCTACTGTGATAATTAAAAAGGTTCTCAGTTCTGTGCATGTGAGCGTTTGGAGGGAGGGGGTAGGGCCTCTGACTGTTTGCACTCTGGATGGCTCAAGGAAAGAAACTGTTTGTTAATCTGGAGGTGTTGATCTGAATCCTCGTCCAGAGGGGAGCAGGTCAAACAGGTGGTGGGCGGGATGTGAGGCGTCTCCTGTGATGGCCTTGATCTTTCTGGGATAGGAGGATCTGGAGATGTCCTCCAGGGAGGACAGAGGGCCGCCGATGAGTTTTTGGGTGGTGTTGATGACCCTCTGCACAGCCTTCCTGTTCTTGACTGTGGAGCCAGTGTACCACACACCCAGACAGTAGGTAAGCACACTCTGCAGTGAACAGTGATAGAAGGCCAGCAGCAACTTCTGGTCCAGGTTGTTCTTCCTCAGGACACAGAGGAAGTGCAGCCACTGCTGGGCTTTCTTCACCAGGGCCTTGGTGAGTTCAGAGGACATGTGGGTGCCCAGGAACCTAAAGGTGGAGAAGGTTTCCAGTCTGTTCTTTCTGGCTCCCAATCTCACAACGCATACAGTTCAAAGTCCTTCTCCTCACCTTTAAAGCCCACCATCACCAGGCCCCTTCCTATCTCACCGACCTGTTGCACCCCCCCCCCTTCCCACCGGCTGCCTCCATTCCTCTGATGCAAACCTCCTTTCTCCATGACACAGAACCAAACACAGAACCTGGGGGGACAATGCCTTTTCCACCGCGGCCCCGTCCCTCTGGAACTCTTTCCTCCAACAGATCCGTGACTGTACAGACTTAAACTACTTCAAATCATTACTCAAAACCCACCTGTTCAGACTTGCTTTTAATCTTTAATTTTAATCCTTAATTTTTTCTAATGTAAAGCATCTTTGAATGCCTTGGAAAGCGCTATACAAGTAAAATGTATTATCATTATTATCATTATTATTATTATTATTATTATTATTATTATTATTATTATTATTATTATGAAGTCCAGAATGAGTTCTTTGGTTTTTTGGACATTCAGTTTCAGGCTGATTGCTTGGCACCACAGCAGCAGATTGTCTACCTTTGCCCTGTGTGCCTTCTCATCATCGTCGGTGATGAGCCCAACCAAGGTGGTATCATCAGCATACTTCACGATGACGGTGGGTGGCTGGGTTGAAATACAGTCAAAGGTGTACAGGGCGTACAGTAGAGGGCTTAGCAGGCAGCCCTGGGGGAAGCCAGTGCTGAGAGACAGTGTGGAGGAGTGGTGGGGGCCGAGTTTGACTGTTTGTGGGTGGTTGCTGAGAAAGTTTTTTATGGAAAGCTGAGCTGTAGTCCACAAAGAGCATCCTCACATAGCTCCTTGGGTTCTCCAGATGGCTCAGCGCTCTGTGGAGTGTGGTGGTGATGGCGTCTTCTGTAGATTGGTTCTCCCTGTAGGCGAACTGGTGGAGGTTGAAGGAGTGGGTAAGACAGTCCCTGATGTGCTGGGACACCAGTCGCTCAAAACACTTCATGACTACAGATGTGAGTGCAATGGGTCTGTAGTCATTTAGGCTGCCAATTGCAGACCTTTTGGGGATGGGGATGAGGATGATGGTGGAGGCCTTGAGGCAGGAGGGGACGATGGCGTGCATCAGGGAGATGTTGGACAGCTTGGTGAGGATCTCTGCCAGCTGGCCTACACGTGCTTTGACCACCGCTCCTGGGATGCCGTCAGGACCAGCAGCTCTGCGGGGGTTCACTGCTGTCAGTTTCCTCCTCACCTCATCTACCTGTCGAGAGAGAGGGGAGGGGGTGGAAGGGGAGAGAGGGGAGGAGGAGTGGGATGAGGTGGTGGGGGGTGAGCTCAAACCAGGCAAACTTAAGCTCCTCTGCCAGAGTGAGGCTGCTGTCTGATGTTGGGGGGCACTAGCCCCTGTAGTTGGTGAGGGCACAGATGCCTCTACACATCTGTCTGGGGTTGCTGTCTGTGAGGAAGCCCTCCACCTTCCTCCTGTAGGCATTCTTAGTGTGTTTTATGTCTCTTCTCAGATTGGCTCTGGCAGTGCTGTACAGAGAGCTGCCCCTCTGCTTGAAGGCTGAGTTGTGGGTTTTGATCAGAGCCTGGACCTCACTGGTCATCCAGGGTTTCCAGTTTGAAAAGACCCTGATGTGTTTGGTGACTGTCACATTTTCTACACAGCATTTAATGTAGAAGAGGACAGACTCGGTGTAGGAGTCGAGGTCCTGCTGTTCAAAGATGTTCCAGTTTGTGCAGCTAAAGCAGTCTTGTAGCTGGAGGAGAACATTTCCAGGCCAGGTTTTAACTGTTTGTTTGGTTGGGGAGGAACTCTTCCTCGGGGGGTGTAAGCAGGTATTAGAAGCAGGGAAAGATGGTCTGATTGTCCAAGGTGAGGAAGGGAGGTGGCTCTGTAGGGGTGCTTAATGTTGCTGTAAACATGGTCCAGTGTTCTTTCCCCACTTGTGGGACACTTAACATGTTGGTGGAATTTGGGGAGTACGGTCTTTAAGCATGCTTTGTTAAAATCCCCTGCAATAGTGTGGACTGTGTTGGGGTGATCTTTCTGTTGCCTGCTAACAATGTACTGGAGGTGGCTGAGTACTAAGCTAACACTAGTGTCTGGAGAGACATAAACAGCTGTTACAATTACTGCCGTTAGCTTGCAGGGTAGATAGAAGGGCCTACACAGAAAGGACATGGCCTCTAAGTCCGGTGAACAGTGGCTGTGAATTATTCTGCTGTTATTACACCAAATCTGAAGCACATAAACACAGAGCCCACCACCCCTGCCCTCACCAGAATCGGGAGCTAGTTTATCATGCATGGTTTAAATTATTTTCTTTAATTTCAGTCACCCTAATAGACATCCCTGTTTCCACCTGGTTCACTAATCCACAGCTGATAATATATCTCACATCATTCTCAACAGGAAGAGACTGAATGACAGGCTTCCTGGCATTAGCTTAACTGTCGATCCGGCTGGTTTGATGGTCATTTTCTATAAAGCCCATTCACCCCTACTGGAATCCTTGTTCATCCAAGACTTGGCCATGTACATCGTTCTTAGATGTTATTTTATCATATTTAGCTATAACTGTACCGCTAATTAATCAATTAAACAGAGTGGCCTCAGCTGAGCTGCACGTCTACTGGTCCAGTCTTCACGGTCTAGCATACAGGCAGCAATCTCACCAGTGTTGGCCGCCCCAGTGTCTCCCTTCAGAGTGTCCATAAATGATGTTAATAGCCATCCTGGGCGACGAAAGCCATGCGTCGGTTCCCAGAGTACCAGGTGGCCTGCTAAGAGCTCTTGGTGATGATAACAGTGCCCTGCAAGGCAAAGTCTTCACCAAGCCACCTTGTCTGATATTCTGGGAAGGTGCCCATAGAGATCTTCATTGGCGACATGGTCTTGCCAGTTTACATTGAAAGGCAGCTAGCTGACACTAGTAGTTAGCCGTTCACTCATTTACAAATGTTTCTGTGCTTACTGTACTCCAGAGACCAGTCATATCATATCGACCACTGAAATCACACTCCTGTCCACTAGTGATGAATTATTTCTAGTGCTGGGAATATTAATGTTTCTAAATTTCTTTTCAGCTACAGGCTGTTGCACTCCCTTAAAAAAAATCTGATGATTTACAATTTGCTCTGATTTGCGCTTTGAATCTCATTAACACAGAGTCACAACTGACATAAGAAAGGTGGTCTACATATTTTGGCATCACTTTCATACATGTGGAAGTATTCACAAAGGAATAAAATGTTCTTTTCTTGAATTCTGGCAGTTGTAACAACGGGCGAGAAACTGCTTATCCTCCAGTAACAATAAAGCTTAAAAACTTAGTTGAAAAATCAGGAATAAATAAGTTGGCGTTAACATCTCGTCACAAAAGCCATTGCAGGCTTTGTTTGTTTTTTGTTACTTTGAGGAAAGAAAGAAATTTCGAGGTCAGAGTGTAGACTGTAGTATTTAAAAAAAAAAAAAAAAAAACTTAAAAAAATGTGCTTTTTGTGAATTTGTGAATTTCAAATACTGTTCAGCCTTTCTCCTCTGACTTCTTTTTCACTCTGGATGAATTTCTATGTTTTAGCACAACCATGGACTGAACGCTACAGTGCATTAAGATATGCTTCCTGATTTTAAATAAAATGCAATTTTAACTTTCATTTTAAATAAAATGGCACTTTAATTTGTTTTGGCTTCAGTGCTTTTTTTAACTTTAGTGTCAGTTCAGTTGCATTTTTTTTAGGGTAACCCAGGGCAAAACGTTACATGGGGCAGGTTGTTGCACCCCTTCCTGCCTGCATTGCATGTGTGTGGTTTTTGCAATTTTAGACTCAGTGCATGTGCAATACACTCTATACTTTCCCACTGCACACGAGCCATGCATATGGATCTTTGTACATGAGAGAGGACAGATAAATGAATTACGAGCCCTGTTGTCTTCTTCACAGTTGTCAGTCCCTACTGATCTCGTGCACAATATGTTTTGCTTGTGAAATTAGACTTATCAGGCCACACGAGCATGTGTCAAAACTAAATGGCGATGATAGAGCAAGTTGTTACAGTGTAACTACTATATGGCATTGCAGATTACTGTCAAGTTAATATTTTATAACATGGTGCAGTTATGTTAAAAAGCTTGCAAACATTTTAAGTATGATCAAATGAACAATTTATTTACAGACATAATCATCCAAATATGTGTTTAAGATTTGAATAAGATATAGCCTATCTCAATCAGAGGCTGTGCTAGAATTTTTATCTGTCACTTTGATGGACAGAGTTGTAAAAATTCTGTCATAATTTATTATTACCTGTCATTTTTGATTGATTTTAATGAGATAACCCTTAGTGTAATCTGTCAAAATGACAGACAGCTTTCAGATTTTTCTGTCACTGCTGAAAAAAATCTGTCAGTTAATGCAACCTCTGATCTCAATAAGGTACAGTATGTCTTGAGTTTGTGCACGTTTCCCTTTGTTTTCTGACATTATTTTGATTTCAAAGCATGCTACGAAAGTCTAAGGTTTTTTTTTTTACAGTTTTGTTTACAGTCTGAATAAACTCAGCTATAGAAAGAAGCACTTTGTCTTGTGAATTTATCAACTTACCACCCACTGTAACAATTTCACCTGGTGTACATAACTTTCCCTGGCAGTGGGGTAAAAAGTTACACGGCCATATTTTCATTTGTCCAATACAAGCATGTAATATAATACAAGAGAAAAACAGATCACATGAACAAGGACATGTCCAAAAACATATGGGCAAGATTTGCGTGAAGGAAACCTATATTAGCCACATTTATGTGACAACTGCAAAAACAAACAAACAAACAAAAAAACCTTCTTGCCCCGCTCACCCTATTTATTGTGTTACAGTAATGCACCTTTGAATACAGCATGGCAAAAATATCCATACCAGCTCTTTTTTTCTTCTATTGTCCTCTTCAGCAAAATAAAATAAAATAATTAAATTTCTTCTAAACTGCTACATACAAAACCTGTAGTGTTTCAAATGTCGCAGGATTGCAGCATTCTCTGCTTGTCAAGGCTTTTATGAAACCATACAGCACAAGATAACGTCATAAAATGGAAACAATCCAGTAAGAAACTGCATGATGAACTATCAATGCCACCTTACACCTACTAAAAATAAGTGTTTTGACATTTGGAAGACCTTTATAATCATCCCAGCCTTTCCTTTATGGACATCTCTGCATTTTTTTCTTGTCTCAAGGATGTGTTTTCACATCTCCTTTTTATTCGCCGACAACTGCCAAAGTAATTACAGAAACAGACTGAGAAACACTGAGCTTAGTCAAAGAAGGGGTGAAAGGTCAGATGACTGTTGGGTTGCATGCTAAGTCTTTGGTTGTGTTCAAAAGTCGTTTGATGATCAAGGGCGCAATTCGCAATCCTTCACTATCATCAGCCGCCAGCAGCAGCTACTGAATTCTCACCAGTGGGTTCTTTGCTTTCAATTATAGGAATTTAAAAATCATAAATAGTTTTCTCATGATTGAACGATTAAGATATGTTATCGAACTGAAATCTCTCTATGAAGTCAGAATAAAAACAATAAGTACAGCAGCACTCCTTGCTAGAGGCATTTTCAAATTTTACAAAACAAATTAATGGATTGGATTTCTGATCTCATGGGAGAACTGCTGTCAAAAATCAATAAATGATAAATGTGAATTATGCATTACTCTCGTGAGTGGGCCTGAAAAAAATCCCACAAGTTTCAGCATTCCATGGAAAAGCTCTGCAGTCTCAAACGAGATTGGAGTCATTCATCACAGTGGGGCAGAGCAGTGGGAATAGCTATCTGTAATTCAGAATTGTCATGCAGCACTCTGTGGCTGAATGAAAGTTCTTAAGGTTAGCCATTAGCGCAGCCCGTGAGCTACTTGCTCTTTCTGCTCGGACAACTCTCCAAAGACACAGGGGCTGGGGAAGGCGAACAATTTGTATTTGACATAAATGAATTCCAGTCAGTTCCTCTAAAGTGATTCTTTGATGGCAGCACAGCCAGAACAGGCCAAGAGATCTGCTACAATTAGTCACACGTTTCTAGAATTTTAAGCTACTCTAATTTACATCTTTGGCAGTTGGTCACCAATAGTGAAACATATAAAAAAAGTCTCTAAATTCCTATCATACTGAATATTTAAATTTGAATATTTAAAATTTAAATTTGGCTTTCTATGCCAAATTGTTTGTATGAGTGCATGCATAACTGCACATATCTGTATTCATATAAAGCATCACTACTTCAATAAACTTCACAGTTAGACAACTGGAGATTATTTTTCATATTTTTTTAAAGATGCACTCTGGCAGCTCTAAAACCACCTCAAAAACAAATGTGTATTGCCCAAAATAGTATATTGTGGCTTTTTATAGACAAAAAAAACTTGCATTACCTTAGAATTGCTTGGAAAGAGCTTTTACATTTTCCACCTACTCAAGTATGTGCAGCCCTATGAATATTCTAATTAGCTCCACCTATACTCCTGTCCACCAGTAGCTGGAAGACACTGGGCCAGGGCTCTGAGAAGGTGATCTAGCTTTAAAGACTAACTCCCTCTGGGGGAGAGAGAGAAGCCGAGGAGCAGCATGAGCTTTTCTTATTTCGGAAAGATGCTAGATAATACGTGTTCAGTTTTTGGCTGTATGAGCAAGAAATCCTCTTCTTTTAAATTACATGTCTTACCCACAGACATGAAAATATGACAGCAATGATTAATTTTAGTTGGAAAAACCTCAGTGTCCGTGCTAAAATACCGGAGAGAGGACAAGGGTTTGCACCCCACCCCACCCCAGGGGGCGTGTGGCGCAACGGCCAGGGTGGAAGGATCATTCTCGGTGCAGCGGAAAGTCGCTGCACAGCCCCTCATGGAGGCTGGAGGGCTCCCCGCCGGTCTCTGGTTGCCCACTTGCCGAGGATCTCGTGGCAATTGGAAATTTCTCCTCCGGCGAATGGTGTGCCCGCCCGCAGCCATGGATCCACGACCACGGCCTTGCTGGCTTACCCCGCCCATTGCGCCATGCGCAGACGTGTGGCGGTCTTGGTGCCTTCGTCCCCCTAAGAGCAGACATCTCTCTCTGGTTCGGCCTTCTGACTGTGTATGGCAAGCTGTTTTAACATTAAAACAAACCACTTTCTTATCTACAATGAACTTTTAGATATCTATAATTGCCTTCCCCCTAGTCAAAATTAAATTGTTGCTGGTTAAAACTGTAAATACAGATATCCATAATAACATTCATGATAGTAAAAATTATATTTCAAGATATCTAAAATGTAGATTGTACTACTCAAAACTAATTTCACAGGGGGCGCTGCTGAGCAAGCTATGGAGTAGACGTGTGGTTAAGGGCTCCAGATCAAAACGTCTTAAATAACTTTTTTCGGGCAGTTTCATAGTTTTTGTACGTTGCACCCTTTTTCCTTTTTCCTTTTGTTTACCCCATGCTATTGGCGCATGGCTGGCAAATCCACCAAAGGTCGCAACACTACTGTTCAAACTACATTGAGGCCTAGTCACCTGGGCCAAGCCTCAGATTTGAGTGGTGACAGTAAGCTGGAGAAGTCTGCCTCTGCGGCTGCAACCACTGTGGCAATTTCGGATAATTTCAGAGAAAAGCTATTTGGTTCATTGAGAGAGGACACTGGAAACCTAATGAAGACCAAACTCAGAGCAGCGCTTGAAGGTGAAATGGCTCTTATCAGAGCACACATAACCGTGGTGGGCACTGAGCTAAATTCCTACCAAGACTCCATTTGCAAGGAGCTAACCGCACTGAGAGGGACAGTATGTGAAATGGAGCAGAGCTTATCTTCATGTACGGATGATATTACTGCCTTACAGACGGAAACGCAAAGGTTGGTGGCACTGACAGATGTTTTGCAAAATAAGTATGATGACCTTGAAGCACAATCAAGACGTAACAATATAAGGATAATAGGAGTGCTGGAGGGACAGAGCTCCTGTTCGATGGCATCTGTATCGGTGCTGCTGAAAAAAGCCTTTGAATTTGCCGAAGCTCCGTTACTTGATCAGGCTCATCGCTTCCTACAGGCGGCTCCCAAGCCAGGGGAACCCCCTCGCGCCATCGTGGTCCACCTGCATTACTACTGTGACTGCACCAAGATATTGCGCCTTGCCAGAGAGAAACAGCGCATTAAAGTGGATGACATGACAATCTCCGTCTTCCCCAACTACACTACCCGAGTGGCCAAGGCCCGTGCAGAATACAACAGTATTGGATGATAGCTTCAGGGGATGGAGGGTGTGAGATATGGGATTCTCTGTCCAACACATCTACGGATCACCTTTAAAAATTGAGAGCACAATTTCTCCTCACTAGATGAAGCTCAGACATTCATCACAGACATCCTCAAAGCAAGCGACCCTTTAAAAGAACAGTAAAGCCTCTTTGAACCATTAATGGAGCCTTGACTCCATTAATGGAGCCTTGACGAATGTCAGGTCAGGCATTGGTTTGCTTGCCGGATAACCATGAAAATCGGTACTACCTGTCTCATGGATCGGGCTGTCAGCGACTCAACCGGCAACCCCGCCCTTCCGAGGGCGTACAGGGTGAAACTGGGCATCCTGGAAGAACTAAAAACAATATCTGTCACAGGTCTGTGGTGGACCACTCCCAGTTACACGGGGTGAGGCTGGATATCCTGGCAGATAAGCACATCTGCCGCAAGGTCTCTGGTGGACTTTTGCCAGTCGTGACATGCACGACACAAAGAGCAGAGATAAACAAACCTATCATCTGGTCAGTCACTGCAAGAGATACTGGAGTCAGTTTGTCTTGGCCTGTCCTTGCCACTGATAATACCTCTATCTGCCAAGAATGTGCCACTAGTCCAGCAAAAGCTGGCGGTACTCAAATACTTTGCAAGCAGTTTCATGAAATGGTCAGTCAGAAAGCATCTCATACCAGATCGGATGTCGCCCAGGTTAACAAGGTCAGGAGTTCCTGGCAGCGGAAGGCGAAAGACAGAGCTGCGTGGAGGAATCTGATCAGACCTAAATGAAATAGTCATTGTCACCCCCAACAGACTGCTATGATGATGATGGAGCCTTGACTGTAAGTTCTGTGTTTTATGAAGCTGCTCACTCTGCTTTTTGTTCAGAGTTAAAGGAAATTTGTTTGCAAATTACAAGGGGTTGAATAGCTTGGTTATTCTATTACTACTACTCAATAGTATTACTTTTGTTTTTATTTGATCAGTTTTTTGTTTTTTTTTCTCGTTTGTTTTGTTTATCTTTTGGCATACTTTATTAGGCATTTCGAGGGACAGTTCAGAGGTTTTTGTCTTCCATTCCCCAGCTGGGTAAATAAAGGTCCATTTATTTGCAATTAAATAAGAAATTTGAAAATAAGTGATAAGTTTTACTTTAGCCTCCTGTAAGTATGGAATTTGCAGAAGGGAGTGGACTGGGAATTTTAGCCTTATAACCATTCAGCCTTTTTTCTTTTTTAGTTTTGTCATTCAGTATTACTAAAGTACCTTGTTGCCTCAGTTTATCACTAAACTATTTTTTTCTATTTTGTAGATATTTTCCTTAAACAATTTACGTTTTATCTTCCATTTTGTGTGTGTATTTGTGCCCGATATTTTTGTTTATTATGTCCTTCTTATTTCAAAGCCAGTTTTGATCCGTGGGCTGGTAGGGTTTTTTTTTTTTTTTTTTGATAGCCCAGCAAGTAGTATCCTTTACTTTCCTATGGGGGGATTTATGGGGGGATTTTAAGTTCTGACAGGCTAGTGCGACCTTCTTTTTTGGATAGGTCTGCAAAGGGTTCCAAGGCCTTTTTTCAACTTTTGTTCTTCCAGTATATTTTGGGTTTTTGTTAAGTTTCCTTTTGGCATGGTGGATTGGAATTCTGCCTTTATACAACTAACTGACATCAGTTTGGGATAACCCTGAGATCTTCTCCGACCTTATGGCAAATCTTCCTGATCTTAGTTTCAGCATATTAATCCTGGGCGGCAATTTTAATTGTATATTAATGTTACACCTCGCTCTCGCCAGTCATCAGCACCAGCGGCGCGCACACCTGCGCCTCATCAGCAACAGACTATTTAAACCCCTCTGCCTTTTGCTTCAGCCTGGAGTCGTCTGCTCGACAACGCTCCCAAATCTTCAGCGTCTGTCCTGGTTCGCACCAACCAGCGCATCGCTCTCCAAGCACATAAGCTGATCTCCTCATCTTACCTTCTCTCCAGCTTCTCCCCTGTGCACAGGTGGATCTCCAGGGCGGCGTAATTCCTCCTCTTCGCCTCTCCTCCACCTTTCTCACACCAGCTCGTCGGGAGCGCGCGGCCGCGCTGTCCTCCAGGTTACAGCTGCAACGCCAATGCCAGCCACCTTCTCGCCTGCACGTGAGCAATACATTGTGGTTATTTCCCACGGGGCGTGTGACTGTAGTTAACTCTCTGCTCTGCTCTGTCCTCAGGGTTACCTGGCTGCACGGCGAGCTGTTCCGCCCTTGACGCATGCTGTTCACCCACATTACATTCACACTTCCACTCACGCACTAAAACACAACCTGTTGCTTGAATAAAAGCCTTAAATCTTCCCGAGCCTGTGTGTGCGTTCCCTGAGCCTGATTTTATGTCAGTACGACTCCAGCAAAGTGGCTCAGTGGACAGCGGGCTCGCACACCGATTTTCCACCCTTGAGGCTCGGGTGGATTTAATCGCTCATCAGCAGCAGGTAATCTTCAATCAACTCACCCAAATTGTCCAACGATTGGATCGTTTGGATCCTCCACAGGCCTTCCCTCCGGCATCTCTCGGTGGGCCAGCCTCGGTTCCCTCCTATGCTAACTCAGCTAGCTCGGGGCCGCCGACCCGACTCACTCCCATTCCAACCCCCGCGAGCTTCAGCGGGAAACTCGGTGAGGCGCGTGGGTTTCTCCTGCAGTGTGAGTCGGTGTTTCAGCGTGTTCCCGGGGACTTCCCTTCAGATCATAGCCGAATTGGGTATGTTGCTAAGTTTCTGGAAGGGCGAGCGCTAGCTTGGGCTTATGCCGTCATGGCGAGGCCCAGCTACGCGAGCCTGACCTACGCCCAGTTCGTGCATGATTTTAAGGAAGTGTTTGATCATTCGGACCGAGAAAACGTCTTAGCCACCCGGCTGCTTAATCTCCGCCAGGGTAGCCGGTCGGCCGCTGACTACGCTGTCGACTTCCGGGTGGTTGCGACGGAAGTCGGTTGGGGCGAGGCTACACTCAGCAGCATCTTCGTCCGCAGCCTAAACTCATCCTTACAGGACGAGCTGGTCTCCCGGGATATGCCAGACCGGTAAACCGATCCAATTTCCCTTACCATCAATTTGAATAACAGACTGAGGGAACGGGCTGCCGAGCGGCGGGCTTCCGGCCGCTCGAGCGGAACTTCCGCCCGGGTCCCTCAGTCTCGCCCCCTGGCATTACCCGCTCCGGGATCCGCCGATGACACTGAGGCAATGCTGGTCGGTCGGGCTAGACTGCCACCAGCGGAACGACAGCGCCGCCGAGAGTTGGCCCTCTGCATGTATTGCGGGGGAGACCAGCACTCCATGGAGGACTGCCCGATTCGGCCAAAAGGGGATGTCCGCGAGTCGCTGTAGGGGGCCTCGCGGACGCGTCTCATTCAAATCCCCTCACTAAGTGCCTTCTCCCTGTCAGATTCTGTCACAACTCCACGGGTAACATCACACACGCACTGGTGGACTCGGGGGCGGAACAGAGTTTCATTTCACAAAGCCTGGTAACCTGCTTGGGCATTCCCTGCCAAGCACTGCTAGCCCCTATTAACTTGGTCACCCTCGCTCATACGCCTTTAGTGAACGTCACCCACAGAACCAAACTGGTCCCAGTAATCATCTCCGGCAACCATAGGGAGGATCTCAGCCTGGTTGTTTTACCCACCTCGGCTTCTCCTGTCATCTTGGGTTACCCCTGGCTGCAGCTCCATAACCCCACCTTCAACTGGCAGTCCGGCAGCGTCCTTTCCTGGAGTACCTTCTGCATGAGCTCCTGCCTTCAATCTGCTGCCTGTGCCCCGTCGTTGCCGCTCCCAGCGCCTGAATCGCCGCCTCCGGATCTATCCCTGGTACCCCCGGAGTTCCACGACCTAGGGCTGGTTTTCAGTAAGTCAAAAGCACTGTCTCTCCCCCCCCCACCGCCCCTACGACTGCGCCATTAACCTCCGCCCGGGGGCACCATTACCATCAGGCCGCCTCTACTGCCTGTCTGCCCCGGAGCGTGAGGCCATGGACGCTTATGTTAAAGAGTCGCTCAGCGCAGGCATCATCCGGCCATCCTCATCCCCGGTAGGAGCCGGGTTCTTCTTCGTGGGCAAGAAGGACGGGTCCCTGCGGCCGTGTATCGACTTCCGGGTGCTCAACGACATCACAATAAGGGACAAGAACACGCTGCCCCTGATGGACTCGGCCTTCAACTCCCTCCAGGGGGACACCTGGTTCACCAAACTGGACCTGCGCAGCGCGTACCACCTCGTTCGGATCCGGGAGGGTGATGAATGGAAGACGGGGTTTCGGACACCCAGCGGCCATTTTGAATATCTGGTCATGCCGTTTGGGCTCACCAATGCTCCGGCCGTCTTCCAACGCCTTATCAACGACTTTCTTCGGGATTTCCTGGGGGTCTTCATGTTCGTATATCTGGACGACATCTTGATCTTCTCTCGGACCAGAGAGGAGCATCAGGTCCATGTGAGGCGGGTCCTTCAGCACCTTCTGGAGAACAGGCTATACGTTAAGGTGGAGAAGTGTGAGTTTTACACCAACCAGACCTCCTTTCTGGGTTTCGTCATCGCTCGCAATCAAGTTCTCCCTGATCCATCCAAGGTCAAAGCGGTGGTGGAGTGGCCCACCCCTTCTTCCAGGAAGCAGGTGCAACAGTTTCTTGGCTTCGCCAACTTCTACCGCCACCTCATGCTGAAGTTCGGCGCCATCGCCACTCCCCTGACCCGCCTCACCTCTCCTAAGGTGCCGTTCCAGTGGACCAAGGATGCTGCGTCGGCCTTCAAGATCCTGAAGACGGAGTTCGCTTCCTCCCGGGTCCTCACCCAGGTGGACCCGGCACTCCACTGCCTGGTCGAGGTGGACGCATCCGACACGGGGGTGGGGGCAGTGCTTTCCCAGCGCTCACCTGCGGATGTGCAGATGCATCCCTGCGCCTTCTTCTCCCGACGCCTCTCCCCCGCTGAACGGAATTATGACGTCGGGGATAGGGAGCTCCTAGCGGTGAAGCTAGCTCTTCAGGAATGGCGCCATTGGCTGGAGGGGGCAGCCCTGCCGTTTGTGGTCTGGACCGACCACAAGAATTTGGAGTACCTGAGGACGGCCAAGCACCTGAATGCCCGCCAGGCGCGTTGGTCGTTGTTTTTCGCTCACTTCAAATTCACCATCACTTACCGCCCCGGGTCCAAGAATGGGAAGCCGCATGCGCTCTCCAGACAGTTCGAGCCTGAAGACCCAGAGGATCGAGAACACACCATCCTACCCCCTCGTGTGTCATGGGGGCCTTCTCATGGGGGATTAAGGCCAAGGTCCGGAAGGCACAGGAGGCTGAACCCAATCCTGGCGGCGGTCCGGTCGGGAGACTATTTGTTTCATCGTCAGTCCGGGGCGACGTCATCCACTGGGCTCACACATCTAAGTTCGCTTGTCACCCTGGTATCTCCCAGCTGGTGGAGCTCCTCCAACGGTCCTTTTGGTGGCCTGGCCTTAGGAGTGACGTCACCAACTACGTCCGTGCCTGTCCCCAGTGCACAACGGGTAAGACCTCCACGTCCCGCCAGCGGGTCTCCTCCGTCCACTTCTGGTCCCAGGGAGGCCTTGGTCCCATGTGGCTCTGGACTTCGTTACCGGTCTCCCCAAGTCCAACTCGTATGACACCATCCTGACCATCATCGACTGGTTCTCCAAGGCGGCCCATTTTGTGCCTCTCCATGGGCTCCCTTCAGTGTGAGAGACGGCCGAATTATTGATCCAACACGTTGTCAGGTTGCATGGGATCCCAGTAGATTTCATCTCGGATCGGGGACCTCAGTTTGTGTCCAAGGTGTGGAGGTCCTTCTGCAACGCACTGGGGGCCACGGTGAGTCTGTCCTCCGGTCACCATCCTCAAACTAACGGCCAGTGTGATTGTACTAACCAGGAGTTGGAGGCAGCCCTGCGCTGCGTCACCTCTTCCAGCCCCTCCTCTTGGAGCAACTGCCTACCCTGGGTCGAGTACGCCCATAATTCCACTTTATCCTCAGCCATCGGTATGTCCACCTTCCGGGCGTCCCTGGGTTATGACCCGCCTTTGTTCCCTGAGGAGGAGAGTGAGGTGGCGGTCCCATCTGTCCAGGCTCATCTGAGGCGCTGCTGGCGTATTTGGACCAAGACGCGCCAGGCGTTTGGCTGTCTACTAAGGACATTAAACTGAAGGCTGAGAGGAAGAAGCTGGCGCAGCGCTTCATCGGGCCTTTTTCTATCACTAAGATAATCAATCCGGTGGCTGTACATTTGGATCTCCCCCCCCTCCCTCCGGGTCTGCCCGACGTTTCACGTCTCGCATATTAAACCTGTATTGTCTGACCCTCTTTGTCCTCCTCCCAAGACCCCTCCTCCCCCCAGGATGATCGACAGTGATCCGGCATGGGGTGTCACGGCCATCCTGGATGCCCGCCGCCGTGGCCGCGGTCTCCAGTACTTGGTGGATTGGGAAGGATAAGGCCCTGAGCATAGATCCTGGGTGCCCCCGTCCTGGGTGCTGGATAAGAACCTCATCACGGAGTTCCACCGGGCACACCCAAGTAAGCCAGCGCCAGGAGGTGCTGCTCGGGGCGGGGGGAGTACTGTTACACCTCGCTCTCGCCAGTCATCAGCACCAGTGGCGCGCACACCTGCGCCTCATCAGCAGCAGACTATTTAAACCCCTCTGCCTTCTGCTTCAGCCTGGAGTTGTCTGCTCGACAACGCTCCCAAATCTTCAGCTTCTGTCCCGGTTCGCACCAACCAGCGCATCGCTCTCCAAGCACATAAGAGATCAGCTTACCTTTTCTCCAGCTTCTCCCCTGTGCACAGGTGGATCTCCAGGGCGGCGTAATTCCTCCTCTTCGCCTCTCCTCCGCCTTTCTCACACCAGCTCGTCGGGAGCGCGCAGCCGCGCTGTCCTCCAGGTTACAGCTGCAACGCCAATGCCAGCCACCTTCTCGCCTGCACGTGAGCAATACATTGTGGTTATTTCCCACGGGGCGTGTGACTGTAGTTAACTCTCTGCTCTGCTCTGTCCTCAGGGTTACCTGGCTGCACGGCGAGCTGTTCCGCCCTTGACGCATGCTGTTCACCCACATTACATTCACACTTCCACTCACGCACTCAAACACAACCTGTTGCTTGAATAAAAGCCATAAATCTTCCTGAGCCTGTGTGTGTGTTCCCTGAGCCCGATATTATGTTAGTTAAACCCTGCACTGGATAAATCTAATGCTTGGCTGGATGGCAAATTGTCTAAATCTGGAGTTTTAATCTCACATTTTATGCAAACTTATAAACTTTTTGATCCTTGGTGGCATCCCAATCCCACTTCTAAACAGCACTCATTTTTTCACCAGTACATCAAAGTTATTCAAGGACTGATTTTTTCCTTATCGAGCAGAAGGCTATTCCGCTTGTCACTAACTGCCAGTACCATAGCGTAGTAATCTCCGATCATTCACCTGTGCAATTAGACTTACAGTTTCCCGACACAGTTACGCCACATCGTTCTTTTCAGCTTGATCCGCTTTTACTGACGTGCAACTCCTTCGTGAAGTTTATTTCAGAACAAATGGCTTTCTTTATGGAATTCAACTGCACTCCCGGTATGTCTCAGTCCATTATCTGGGAGACACTTAAGGCCTACCTCAGGGAGCAGATTATCTCTTATGCGGCCCATGAGAAAAAACAATGTGCCAGATGCCTAAATGAGCTGAGTGAAAAAATTTCGGAAATCAATAGGAAGCCATACAGCGACCATTCTTCAGATATCTTTAAAGCAAGACTTCTGCTTCAAACAGAATTTAATAACCTTTCTATCAAACAAGCTGAACGCACTCTGTTAAAAACTAAACAAACATATTATAAATATGGCGAGAAGCTTAGTAAAGTCCTTAGTCATCAACTTAGTCAGGCCGCAGCCTCTAGAGCCATTCCTGAAATACGTACCTTCTCTGGTTTGGTTGTCGCCAACCCCCAAAACCATAAATGATCAGTTTGCGAGGTTCTATACTGAACTCTACACATCACAAAATCTGACTATGGCTTCTGAAATGGAGGACTTTTTAGGTAGATTGGACATTCCTAAGATTAACCCAGAGAATCAACAACTTAATGATGCCCCCATAACTCATCAAGAAATCCAACAAGCAATAAAATCCATGCAGAATGGTAAAATGCCAGGCCCCGATGGATTCCCCATTGAGTTCTATAAAGTCTCTTCTTCAAACCTGATACCACTGCTGAGTTCGTTATACAAAGAAATTCTTACTGTAGGGATGCTACCTTCTTCCATGACCCAGACAGTTATTTCTGTCCTGCTTAAGAAGGACAAAGATCCGCTCGAATGTGGCTCCTATCGATCAATTAGCCTGCTGGGTTGTGACTACAAAATCCTTACGAAGATTTTGGGACAGAGTCTCGAAAGGGTCTTACCTAAAATAATCAACCCTGACCAGACAGGGTTTACCCCTGGCTGACATTCATTTTATAATATGCGTAGGCTTTTTAATGTACTATATTCTCCACACTCCCCTTCTCAACCAGAGGTTCTTATCTTGCTTGATGCAGAGAAGGCCTTTGATAGAGTGGAGTGGGATTATCTAATAAAAGTTCTGGAGAAATTTGGATTTGGACCCTCTTTCATTTCCTGGATTAAAATTTTATATAGTTCACCCAAGGCCTCAGTTCGAACCAATTCCACTAACTCAAACTATTTCTTGCTGCACAGAGGAACACGACAAGGATGTTGCCTGTCACCATTTCTGTTTGACTTAGCGATTGAGCCTCTTGCCATTGCCAAAAGGTTGGAGAAGAATATAATGGGAATAACAAGGAATAACAAAACCCACAAGCTATCATTATATGCAGATGATTTGCTGTTGTATATATGTGACCCAGTATCGTCTTTGTCTCGACTGACTGACATGCTAAACCAATTTGGTAAGATTTTGGGCTACAAACTGAATTTTTTCCAAAAGCTTACTTTTCCCCTGAAATAAACTGGCTACCAGGGTAGACTACAATTGTTTTCACTTTGTTTTCACATATTTAGGCATTACAGTTACTCATTCATTTAAAGATCTTTACAATCATAACTTCAAGGTGCTTGTAGTGTTATGTCAGTAAAAGGGAGCCAAGGACGAGACCGAGCGTTGAGCTGGACACAACTTTATTAGTGACTCACTCTCACAATACAGACACTGCCGTCAGGCTAAGAGGAGGCCAAAGAGACTGCCCCTCTTCCTCACAGCCCTCTTATACCCTGGGTGGTAGCGGAACTGGAAAGGTGGAGTCACCACCCATGTCACACAATAATATGTCCCCATAACAACACAACACTTTCCCCCCACTTCCAAAAAAAAAAAAAAAAAAAAAAAAGGTCCAAAACTCATACACACAATCGAGACCCTCCCCAATTTGGAACCTGAATCATGCACTAAAACTAAACAGAAATGCTTAAAGATCTATTACACTCACTCAAAACAACTAAAACTAGGGGGGAACAGGTGGACTACCGTCCCACCCCCACACGGCAAGACGGATTATTCTGCCATCTATATTGAAAGAACAGTCCACTAAACAGAAAAGTGCCATGCTCCTAAAATAAATAATATAAAACGCAAAACAATCCCATTAACAGAACCGATATACAACTCGGTTATCCCCCATTTCCATCACCATGCATCATGTACACTGCCCAACCATCAGTCTGCCCCAGTAGAGGAACCACCTCCTGGAAAACCGTCAGATGGCTCCCCTCCGGTGCACCTTCTTTTCTTCGCTCCTGGGGATGATCCATGTCATGGTCAAAACACGTCCTTCTTCTCTCAGGTGCACCACAGCTCATTGGGATGCCTCCATGAGCCATCAGAGAGCTGGAGGTAGGCATCATCCCCAAGAGCCACCACCTGCAGCCGCCCCCGGTCACCTTTCCGTCGGCGTTTGCCCTGAACACCTCTTGACCGGGCCTCCTCTCTGAGTCGGACAACATCCACGACACCCAGAGGAGCCCTACTCGGCTTCCAGTGTCTCTGTTTGGTACGTCGTTTCACCGTGCCAGCCAGTCGTGCCCCGTTCTCTTTCCTTTTCACTGCCGGGGAAGTCGTTGTGACCCCCTGCTCACCGGTACCTTCCAGCCGAACTCCAGCAGTAGAATGGGTCATCCACTCGGCTCCACCTGCCGTCATGGGCATCCCACCGTGCCGCCCAGTCCCCTCAGCTAGGATTACTCGGGCACTGGCACCGGGACCTTCCTGCGATGGCCCTGGGTGGGGTTGGTCATGCTCATCGTCCAGAATACCAGACAAAGGTTCGTCCCATACAGCTTCGTCCACCGTTCGAGGAACCGGCTGGTCCCACAAACCACATCCCGACCACTCTTCTCCAACACTGCAGGTGATGGCGAAGCCCAATCCATAAAACAGAGCACACCCCATAATATTCTCTCCATGGGCAGTCACGATGAACTTCAAGCTGGACACCTCCGCCGACTTGAACCTAGCCGTCAGTTCCACCGATCCCACTGTAGCCAGTCTTCATCCACCATACCCCCACAGTGGTGCTGAATGACCTCTCACTCAATAATGTGGGAAGAAACTCCTCACTCCTCTTATACCCTAGGTGGTAGCGGAACCGGAAATGTGGAGCCACCACCCGTGTCACACAATAATATGTCCCCATAACAACACAACATGTAGACCGTTACCAAACAAGATTTTGCTAGGTGGTCTTCTATGCCGATTTTTTTAGCTGGTCGAATTAACCTTTTGAGTGTGAGATTTTGCGTGCCCCTAGTGGCAGAGCGCGGTGCTGCACCTGTCATCTCATTCTGACATGATTGGCTCCATTGAGAATTTGTGCTGATTTGTACTGATCTGCCAATTTCAGAAGGTGGCAGACATCTGTTGGAGGACTCAATGGATGACACGTAATACACCAAAGAAGAAGAAATCCTCATTTCCTTTTCCTGTTTTTAGCATTTTAGCCCAGAAAGCTAATATGGCTGCCATCCATCATTGTGCACCATCTCTTAGTTGGCTTTGTACGCGAAAAATAGCTGCAGGATACAAGCAAAATTTATGTGGGATAATCATAAGACTTTGTAGATGTGGTAGAGAGCGTAAATGACCGACAGAATGCAAAATAACGACCACGATGGGTGAAAACGCAGCGACCACGCCAGCCAGCCAGCCCCCCTTTGTCAACAGTAAGTGAGGAATTTCTGTGTTTTTTTTTAAATATCGTACTGATTTCTTGTTCATATACTTTGAAGATAAGATGATGAGGTACCTCTGTACAAAAACGGTGTCAAAAGACTGAACCATTCTTTGTGTAAATACGTCCAAAGTCCAGTTTTGACTGTGTTATGGAATTTAAAGAAGTGCTGCAACATTATGCAAATTAGATGCGTAAATTTATTCCTATCTGAAACTTTGGATCATATTTTACATCTTTCTAATTGACAGTAAGCCATTATTTTTTAATTTTTATTTATTTATTTTATTTTTTATACTTTATTGATCCCCAGAGGGGAAATTGAGGGCATCCACCTGGATGGATGAAGCAGCCATGGTACGGCACTATCCCTTTACCATTCACACACACATTCACACCTTGGGCCACTTTTAGACTCTCCAATTAAACTAACCTGCATGTTTTTGGCCTGTGGGAGGAAACCAGAGAACTCCCGGAGTAAGCCCACGCAGATACGGGGAGAACATGCAAACTCCACACAGATCACTGTTGGTCAGGGGCTGGAATCGAACCAGGGATCCCATGGCCAAGGGTGAGTTGCTGTGCTGCCACAGTGCTAACCACTGCTCCACGGCACCGCCCAATCCCTTACCACTTTCAAGTTATAGCCTTGGAAATCTGAACTATTTTATTAACAAAAAATATTTACCACTCTTGACCACTAGGGGTTATGTCACAATTCGGCGATAGACACACTCAAAGAGTTAATACAATCAAAATGACAATTTTACCGCGGTTCCTATATTTGTTTCAGATGATTCCTATATTTCTCACTAAGGGTTGGTTTAAGCATTTGAATAGCCTCATTAATGATTTTATTTGGAATAAGACTCCCCATGTATGAAGAGAACCTATTTAGAGGTCCCCAAACCTGTAGCGGGCCAGGGCGTACCAAATTTTACGTACTACTACTGGGCCACAAACATTACCAAATTGACTTACTGGGTCTCAACATATGAACACAGGAGGGGCCTGCTGTGGACTGATATGGAGTTAGCGGCCTGTTCGCCTACTTCCCCAGTGGCTGTCCTTAGCTACCCACTACCTATAGAACTAAGCTGTCAGATTCTTAACCTATCAAAAACTCTCTCAAAATATGGCTGCAATTTAGGAAACATTTCCATTGTCTTCCCTTAGCTAACAATAATCTATTTACCCCCTCTTTGACTGATGTAGCCTTTGAACAATGGCGTAAAAATGGGCTGACCTTTTTTTGGGATCTATTTGTGGATGGTGCATTTGTTTCATTTGATCTATTACAGCGTACTTATAATATTCCAAAGACTCAATTCTTTAGGTATCTGCAAGCTCGCAGCTTTGCTAAAAAGCACTTGTCATTTTCTCTGCCATCTAAAAGTGCAATGGACGTTATTCTGGAAGCAGATCCTGATGTCAAGGGAAGGATCTCGGAGGTCTACCAGACAATCCAAGCAATAAACCCACCTTCATGGGTCACAACTAAATCAACATGGGAGCGAGACTGAGGACTTGAACTTTCCGAAGAGACATGGCGCCACATCTTAAGGAATATTCACACATCCTCCCTTTGTATTAAACATGGACTTATGCAATTTAAAATAGTACACCGTCTCCATTACACCAATGAAAAACTTGCCAAAATCTACCCTAATATGAGTGCAGACTGTCCAAGATGTCATTGTGGCCCTGCCACGACAGGCCACATGTTCTGGTCATGTTTGCTTTTAAAAGGTTTTTGGGAACATATTTTTGAAGTTACTGTCTTTTATGTGTAAGGATGTCTTAAAACCTGATCCTACTGTAGCTATCCTTTGGCATGTTCCGTACTGCAAAAAAATACTCTACCTCAAGGACCAGAGCTGTAGCTTTTGCATCACTTTTGGCTCGACGTTTAATCCTGCTGCAGTGGAAATCATCAAATCCACCCTCCTTTAAACTGTAGGTCAAAAGTGTACTGTCCATGCTTCCTCTTGAAAAACTACGTTACAGTAAGGGCAAATCTCAACAAAAGTTCTTTACAACCTGGTCCCCCTTTATAGATTATGTAAAGAGCCACACCTTCATATGAGTTCACTATTTTATTGTCTTATTTTAATGTATAATGTCTGACTTGCTGTGCACTTAACTGTGTAATTTCAGATGTTGTACTTATGTTCTTCCTGTAACCATGCCTCTTTTTTTTTAGGGCCTTGGGATGGGTGGGGGGTTCTTGTTCTCTTTCTCTTTCTTTTCCAATTTATGCTTGTGTTTTTTTATGTTAAAAACTTGTAAATAAAGTATAAAAAATAAAAAAAACTAATTTCACAATGTCTGAAAAATTTTAAAAAGTTTATGTGGCCATTTTAACATTTAATAGCTAGCCTGGATACGCATTGTAGATATCAATAATTTAAATTTTCCGAGTAAAAACAAACATTTCCGATATCCACAATGAAATTCTTCCTCTCTATAGTGATCTTTTCAGATATCTGACATCATTCTTCCTAGGAGAAATGACGTCACTTTTCCCCATTCATGTGTATTGGGTTTTCACTTCCAGGTATCTACATTTACATTCTTCCTATCTAGAACAAACATTCTGGATATCTGAAATAGAATTCTTACTAGGAGAAACTCTTATTTCAGATATCTACAATCCAGTTGTTACTAGTCATTTTGGATATTCACAATGAAAAAACATTCCAAATATCTATAATGTAATTTTGGACATCCAAAATACATTTTTTACTAGCAGAAATAATATTATAGATATCCATTATTCATATTATGACTATTATGATCTAAAATTCCATTTCAGATACCTGTAATTGAAATTGTGACTAGTAACAATATACTTACAGATATCTGTAACCACATTTTGGATATCTACTGAGAGATATTGTCATGAGCTGAGCACTGGAGGTTTCCGCCATGCTCAGTCTCATGGCTTTTTCTCTATATTTACATATTTGTTGTATTTTGTGCTTTTTGGTTTCTGTTATTCTCGTAGTTTTCCATTTTCCTGTTTATGTCTTAGTTATATTACACTCTTATTTTGTATCAATTTGTATTTAGATCTCAGTCTGCATTTGTTGATATTTTATTCTTTATATCCTTACTTTATACCCTTACTGCCTTAAAATATGTCGGGCTGAAGGATATTACGTCTGACACCGTTGTTTGCAGCACTGGAGCCCCCCAGGGCACAGTATTGGCCCCTCTTCTCTTCACCCTGTACACCTCGGACTTCTGCTACAACTCGGAGCTGTGTCATATTCAGAAATATGCCGATGACACAGCCATCGTTGGGTATATCAGGGATGACAGAGAGGAGGAGTATTGGAGACTGGTAGGGGACTTTGCTGCATGGTGCCACACTAACCACCTACAGCTCAACACCTCTAAGACGAAGGAGCTGGTTATTGATTTTGGGAGGTCTAGACCAAGACCTCAACCAGTCCTGTTAGAGGGAGCTGAGGTGGAGGTTGTGGATTCATACAAATATCTCGGGTTGTGGTTGGATAATAAATTGGATTGGACAACATACATTAACCACTTGTATGGGAAGACACAAAGTAGGATGTACTTCCTAAGGAGATTGCGGTTCTTCAACATCTGCAGCAAACTTCTGCAGATGTTTTACCAGTCGGTGGTTGCCAGCGTCCTCTTTTACTCTGTGGTGTGCTGGGGGGCAGTATATCCAAGAAGGATGCGTCCAGACTGGATAAACTGATCAGGTGGGCCGGCTCTGTGGTCGGCGCGAAGCTGGACACCCTGGTGACGGTGGCAGAGATGAGGACTCTGGATAAACTGTTGGATATAATGGACAACGTCAGCCACCCTCTGCATACCGTCATCAGTGACCAGAGGAGCCTGTTCAGTGAAAGACTGCTCCTTCCCAAGTGTCGGACCAACAGGCTCAAGAACACTTTTGTCCACCATGCCATCACACTCTATAACTCCTCACTTGGGGGGGGGGGGCATAGAGTACAGAGGACAGTAGAGCATTCATAGTGCAATAACCTTAACTTAACCATACTTGTACAAGCCATATTTAGCCTTGTATTTATATTGTGTCTATTATGTTAAGTGTTTATTTTTTTCTTTTTTGCTTTTCTGATCTGTATGCTCCTTTTATGTGCTGCTGGAAATTTTAAATTGCCCAGAGGGAGTCATCCCAAAGGGATTAATAAAGTTAAGTCTAAGTCTAAGTCTGTTGTGTTCTTCCCTGGGTTGACAGCTGTCAGTGGCGTTTCCAGGTTTGTGCTCCATATGGGCATCGCCCCTGTCAACTGTCAGCTCTGGTCGCTCCCCTCTCATTACTCCCAGCTGGTCCAATTATGAATCACTGTTACCTTCTGCCCACTCATGTGACCCACGCCTGTCATTACTTTTGTGATTTGTTTCTGATCCTATTTAAGGGCAGTTATTTTCATTTCTTGTTGCCGCAGTCTTGAGTTTCCCTTTCCTCATCTCCACCAGAATGCTGCCCTCATTCTGGTGCGCAAAACCCGTAAGTTTACTCGTTTGTTTGAATTTTGTGTTGGAGCACTGTTTGAACTTTATGTTTTGTTGTTTTCAATAGACCTCACAAACTCATAGTTCAGCGCGTGGGTCTTCCTCTCTGCCCCGAGGGGCAATTCATGACAGAAGACTGCGGCCAGTAAGAGACCCAGCTGCTGTGGTTTGTAGGTTTTTGGGGTTTTTTTTGTTTCACTCACCTGTTTGTGGAGCGAATCATGTCCCCAGTCCATACAAACTCTGCAAGTGGGCGCAGCTACCCGATGAGCCTGTGGTGGGTGTGCTGCAAGACCCTGATGGAGATGGATGGGCTAATTTCCGCAGTGTACATCGGTCCTACCCCGAAAGATGCACTGTGGTACCTGGGCCTCGCGGAGGCAGCTGCTCGCCGGTGCCCTCAGCTTCAGGAGCATGCTGAGGGGGTGGAGAGGATTTCTCTGGTGGCAGCACTGCAATGTGAGAACAGTGAGATGGTGAGAAATTCCCTGAGGAACTCTGGGCCCGAAGGGGAAGCGTTCCCGGGCCTCTGTTATATTAGCGCCTCACCAGTCTCCGGTGCCCATTCCTGTCCCAGCTCCATCCGCTCCACAACACCGCTATCCAGCTCTGGACCACTGGAGGAATACTCCTGCCTCTCAGGGAGCAACTCTCCCCTCGCCGAGGCAGAAGACTCTCACAGCAGTGCCCTCTCAGTGTTTTTCCTCTCTGGCTGTATCATCAGCTTCTTCCCTCTCTGCAGCTGCTGTTTCCTGCTCCTCCTTGGCAATTCCTCCCGCTGCTGAGAGGTCAGCCATTTCCTTCCCGGCTCCACCCGTCACTGTGTCTGCAGGGGCGGCTCCTCCACGTTCCACTGAGGGGCCCACAAATGCTGAAGCCACGAAGAGGGCAGATTCTACAACTGCTGCAGCAGAAAACATCATGCCCCGGGAACAAAGGCAAGTGTCTTTTCATTCTCTATCACAAACATATAAATTATCTTGTCTGATTCCTGGTGGTGAGGCTCAACCCTCGCAGTCCTGTGAGCTCTCACCGCCTGCTGCAGCTAAAGACTTTTCACCTGCTCTCTCCGTGTCTCCTCCTCTGCCCCCTGAGTGTCTGCTGGCCCCAGGTTTGAGCCGCAGGATGATGGAGGAGCCCGCGGCCTTTGAGGACCTGGTCCCAGCCCCGCAGCCACAGTCTGGATGAAGGGAGAGCGCTGTGACCGAGACGAAGCCTGTGCCGACGATGAAGCATCCCCTGGCCTCAGCAGAATAGGATGCAGCACCAGCGGAAAATTGACCTCCTGAATCCAAGCTGGACGGGCCACCTGCGTGGGTCACCTCATTGGGGGAAGGGGGGGGTCCCGGGACTGCACCAACCACCACGCCTGCTGCAGGAGCCGCCGCAGCAGAGCTGGAACTGGATCTCCAGAGGGCCGGGCCCGCGACGTTGTGGCCTGGATAGACGGAGTCCTGGACGGCGGTGGAGCTCGAGCTCAGGCAAGTGCTCTCCTTTGTTTTCATTGTTTCAATTTTGGAGAGATCTTGTTGGGCTCTTGGTGGGGAGAGTCAAGTGCAGCCGTCAGCTGCACCTGAGCTCACCTTGCCGGGTTCCACTGCTACTGGTGACCATGACCATGTTTCTCTGCCTCTCTTGCCTGAGCTTTTCCCCAGGGTCACCGAGGATCGTCCAGCTTCTCTAAAGGGCATCATGGGTCTGGCCTTGTCGCCTGAGATCTCCGTGGGTCCGGCTCCCCCTGTCGAGGTCATTGCGGGTGCTCCGTCTCAGCCTGGGGCCTCCGAGCGTGCAGCTCCCCCTGCCGAGGTCGTCATGGGTGCTCAGTCCCAGCCCAGGACCTCCGTGGGTGCTGCTCCTCCTCAGGCTGGGTCTCTGTGGGTGCCATGTCCCAGTTGGGGACCATCATGGGTGCTGCGCCCCAGCCTGAATCCTACGTGGGTGCTGCACTCCAGTGTGGGCCCACCGTGGGTGTTACGCTCCAGCCCGGGGGCCACCGTGGGTGCAGCTCTGGCCCAGTCCGGGACCACCGTGGGTGCAGTTCCGCTCCAGCCTGGAGCCACTGTGGCTGCTGTGACATGCCAGTCCAGGACCACCAAGGGTGCTACAGGCCAGTCCAAGGGCATTGTGGTTCCCGCTCCTCTGCCTGACGCCGTCATGGTTCCCCCTCTGCCTGATGCCATCGTGGTTCTCCCTCCTTTGCATGATGCCATTGTGGTTTCCCCTCCTCTGCCAGATGCCATTGTGGCTCCCCCTCCTCTACCCGAGGCCATCGTGGTCCCCCCTTCTCTGCCCGAGATGTCGTGGTTCCCCTTCCTCTGCCTGAGGCCGTCGTGGTTTCCTCTCCTCACCCTGACGTCAGCTCGGGTTCCCCGACTCCTCCATCTGGCTCACCGCTAGTTCTTCCTGTTGGGCAGCTGCCTCCTGGGCCACCCTTTCTGTTCAGGTGGTTAAAAAAACTCTGGCAGACCACCTGACAGACTGTGCCACAGGGTTGGGTGGCTCACATTCTCTTGTAGGCCACTCGACTCTTTCCATCATGCCATCTGCCGGGCCTGGCACTTTGGCTGCCCACCTGAAATGTCCAGCTTTTCGGTCCAGGGGGCTTAGATGGCTGGGGTTTTGCCTGGTGTGGGTCCTGTGTGGGGTTTTGTTTTGTTCCCTCCTAGCCTGTTCCCCCCACCACCCACCCGGGGTAGGTTATTATCGTGCTCCTATTGGAGGGGGGAGTCTTTCTTTTTCTTTTGATGTTACCCTGGGGTGTCTGGTTGCCACCCCTAAAGAGGAGGGCTCTGTCATGAGCTGAGCACTGGAGGTTTCCGCCATGCTCAGTCTCATGGCTTTTTCTATATTTGTTGTATTTTGTGCATTTTGGTTTCTGTTATTCTCGTACTGTTTTCTATTTTCCTGTTTATGTCTTAGTTCTGTTACGCTCTTATTTTGTATCAATTTGTATTTAGATCTCAGTCTGCATTTATTGATATTTTATTCTTTATATCCTTACTGTTGTGTTCTCCCCTGGGTTGACAGCTGTCAGTGGCGTTTCCGGGTTTGTGGTCCATGTGGGCTTCGCCCCTGTCAACTGTCAGCTCTGGTCGCTCCTCTCTCATTGCTCCCAGCTGGTCCAATTATGAATCATTGTTACCTTCTGCCCGCTCATGTGACCCACACCTGTCATTACTTTTGTGATTTTTTTCTGATACTATTTAAGGGCAGTTATTTTCATTTCCCATTGCCACAGTCTTGAGTTTCCCTTTCCTCATCTCCACCAGAATGCTGCCCTCATTCTGGTGTGCTAAACCAGTAAGTTTACTCATTTGTTTGAATTTTGTGTTGGAGCACTGTTTGGACTTTATGTTTTGTTGTTTTCAATAAATCTCACAAACTCACAGTTCAGCATGTGGGTTTTCCTCTCTGCCCAGAGGGGCAATTCATGACAGATATTGACTGTCTCAAATGAATTATGACTTGAATTATTGATATCTACAAGTAATAGGGCCACTTAATGCCATTCTTACTAATTAGAATGTTATTTTGACTAGGAGAAATGCTATTTTGGATATCTAAAATTGAATTTTAGATAGTCAATCAACCCTTTTTATGTTAAAATGGCGTCCTAACAATCTCTCAGTAGATATCCAAAATATGTTAACAGATATCTGTAAGTATATTGTTACTAGTCACAATTTCAATTACAGATATCTGAAATTGAATTTTAGATAGTCATCATATGAATAGACATGTAATTTAAAAGCAGAGGATTTCTTGCTCATACAGCCAAAAACTGAACAAGTATTATCTGCCATCCTTTCAATGAGGAAAACACACACAAAAAAACAATGCTCCTTCTGCTCCTCAGCTCCTCCCTCTTCCCCTGAGGGAATGAACTCAGGTCTGTAGTCATGCCCAGTGCTTAGCCTGATTGGTTAATGTTATAACCAATCTGTCATACGGTGACCCTCGCGGGCCACCATAAGACGCCAAAAGTCTCCAGTGAGTTTTGCATTGATGTTTTATTATAACAAGACAAGACGAGACACAAAGCTGTGAGCCGCTTAGGGCAAAACACACACTACAGAGTACAAGGGATCGTAGGGCTAACCCCAGCCACTACGACCTTAACTATGACATGAACACACACTACAGAATACAAGGGATCGTAGGGCTAACCCCAGCCACTACGACCTTAATTATGACATGAACAAGAATATACACAAACCTGACATGAACGAGGACCAGGAATGTTTGACAATACTCCAGCATCAACCAGCTCTCAGCGCCCAGTAATAAAGCCGGCGACTAACAAGCGGTGATGCAGAACAGCTGATCGGCTCTGACAGCAGGAAGCCCCGCCGAGCGCTGTCACAATAAGAGCCCGGGGAGCCAGAATGTAATCCACTGCTGTCAAAGCCGGCAGAGATGATGCATAGCCCGAGCGCGGACGAGATCGGCGCTCGGGTCATAACAGTATCCTCCCTCTGAGGGCGGGCTCCTGAACGCCCATAGACATCCAATCCCCCCCCACCCCCTCCAGGTTGGGTGGATGGGGCAGGAGAGGATCAAACCACAGATTGAGAACCAGAGCACAGACAGGGAAAAAAAACGACTCAAAAAAATACATGAAACAGTCACACAGACACGAAATAACAGAAAAGAGGAAAAAACTCCCTACAGTACAGAACATGATGACAAATCAAAACTCCCAAAATGCACAAATGGCAACTACAAGAAACAAAACACAGGACAGCGAAAAGAACAGAACAATTACAGGACCAGACTACATTCCAAAATACATGAAACACAATAACCCGGGCACAAAAACAAAAATACCACACTCTCGGGTCAAAAAGCAAATACAACACAGGACTGAGAAAAAAAACAGAACAATTACAGGACCAGACTACACTCCAAAATACATGAAACACAATTACCCAGGCACGAAAACAAAAATACCACACTCTCAGGTCAAAAAGCAAATATAACACAGGACAGGAAAAAAAAAAACACAGAACAATTACAGGGCTAGACCACCACCAGGAATGACCTCTACTCCCGACAGTTCACGCCGACCGGCAAAGACCAAACACCACGGGAACAGTTCAGGCGGTCTCCCTGCGTCCAACGGCCGACGAGTGGTCATGGGGGGCGGAACATGCCCGGGCGGCTTACCACAGTCCCAGGCCCGGAAAGTCCACTCCTCCGGTGGCCGAAGCAGATCGCCCAGTGAAACACACAACATGTCGGGTGGCCGACCCGAGGCGCCGAACTGGCGAAACAGTTCCTCAGGCGGCCGACCCGCGTCCCTCAGCCACCAGTACCAGGGGAAAACAGCCCGCGGCAGCCTCCCTGGCGAGGACAAAACTCAGGAGAGCTGGGGTGAGCGAAAAGGGACCCTCACGGCCCCCGGCAATGATGTGCAGGGGCGATGACTCTGAAGAGGGGACAGAAGGCAAGGATGAGCCCGAACTGGGTCAGGCGGCGAAGGGTCTGCAGCTCCTCCACCGTCCATGGACCACACCGGCGCTGCACCTCCGCTGGACCCCGATTGGGTCCCGGCTGCACCCACGTCGGACCCCGATTGGGCCAGAACAGCCCCTGCGGTGGACCCCGATTGGGCCTCAGGCGCACCCACGTCCGACCCCAATTGGGCCGAAGCAGCTCCCATGATGGACCTCGATTGGGTCTCGGGCGCACCCACATCGGACATCAATTGGGCCACAGCAGCCTCCACAACGGACCCCGACTGGGTCGGTGCAGCTCCGCTGATAACCTCCACCCCCGAACCTGGAACCTCCAATTCAGCGACCCCGACTGGCTCCACGCCGGTGACACTGCAAGGAAGCTCAGAACACATAGAAAAACCGGGAACAGTATCACCGGCAGCAACAGAACCCAGCGAGACGAGTTCGGGCACAGCAGGCGGCTGCCCCTCACTCGCCTCCCCGAGAGGCAGGCAAAAATGCTCCAACACAGGGGACAGAGACACAAGAGGGAGCACTTGCCTGCACTCGGGTTCTGTTGCCGTCCAGGACTCCGTCGATCCAGGCTCAGGGCGAAGAAGCTCGTGCGTAGGCTCCAACTCAGCTGCGTCGGGCTCCACAGCTGGCAAGATGGTTTCCGCAGCCTGAGGTTCCTCTCACACTGATGTCCACGCCGATGACCCGTATGGCATGGAGGCAGGGGACCCTCGACCCACAGGCTTGGACCGCTCCGGCGAGGAGACCCGGGGACGCTTCATCGTCGGCACAGGTTCCGGGCCGCAGTCCGCTCTTCTCTGTCCACGATGTGGCTGCAGGGCCGGATCCCGGCTTTCCAGCACCACAGGCCCCCTCCTCACCCCACGACGTAGACCTGGCGTCGCAGACCACTCAGCAGAGGGAGACACAGAGGCAGCAGGTTTGGTTATCACAACTACAGCAGGTGGCGGGAGCTCGGGGGGCTGCGAACCCCGAACTCCACCCCCAGGAGTCAGACAAGGCAGGTTACAATTATGGTGTAAAGAACGAACTTGCACTTGCCTTTCTCCCGGAGGGAGGATGATACCTGCTGTAGGGGACGTTGTTCCTCCTTCTCCCCGCTGGATGGTGACAGAGGGCCCCCTGGAAGGACGAGGAGGAGCCGCTCTCAGAGGTCTGCTGACAGGCTTCGCCGGCAGCGGGTCCAGCCGGGGATTCTGCTGAGGCTGACTGTGGAGGTGACGACGGTTTCTGGCAGAGGGCGAGGCGAAGGTGAGGCCCGGGAATCGCCGCTCCTGTGCAGAGACAGAGGCGAGGAGGTCGTCGAACTCTGGGAAGTCACTTAATTCGGGATTCCTCTCCACCAGTCTGACTGCCGCTGTCACATGTTTGATAATCTGTGTGGGGTGAACTGCGGAACGAGCGGCCGCCACTCGGTCCCAGATGGAAGAAGCTGTGAGTTGGAGCTTCTCCGGGGGATTCCCGAATGACGACACCCTCCGGCGGGGATCACCCCTGGGCGGAGCAAACTCCTGGACCGGAGTGGAGGCAGGAACGGGATCCGGACATGAGGAGCAGGGATGCCTCCTCTTCGGCCTCCTGCCGGGATTTCCCTCCAGCCCACAGAGTATCTCGCGCTGTGCGGTGATATCATCTCTCCTCACGCCGACCTCAGGGTGATCGGCGTAGCGGGGAAGATGATTTAGAACATCCTCAGCTTGGTCCAGGTACCGGTGCACGTCGCTGTGGAAGTCGAGAAGGGAGGCGACGATGAGGATTTCATCCATGCACTCGAGGGCGTCCGCCAGCCCGTCGCTTCGACTCCGAGCGCGGACCCTCCGCGACGGCATGCTTCCGGCATGGTACCCAGACAGGAAGGACAGTAGTCCAAGACGAGACACAAAGCTGTGAGCCGCTGAGGGCAAAGCACACACTACAGAGTACAAAGGATCGTAGGGCTAACCCCAGCCACTACGACCTTAACTATGACATGAACACACACTACAGAATACGAGGGATCGTAGGGCTAACCCCAGCCACTACGACCTTAACTATGACATGAACAAGAACATACACAAACCTGACATGAACGAGATTGGGAATGTTTGACGATACTCCAGCATCAACCAGCTGTCAGCGCCCGCTAATAAAGCCGGCGACTAACAAGCGGTGATGCAGAACAGCTGATCGGCTCTGACAGCAGGAAGCCCCACCAAGCGCTGTCACAATAAGAGCCCAGGGAGCCAGAATGTAATCCACTGCTGTCAAAGCCGGCAAGATGATGCATAGCCTGAGCGCGGACGAGATCGGCGCTCGGGTCATAACACAATCAGGCTAAGCAGAAATGCTTATGTAGCTAAAAACACTCTGTCCAAACTCGTCTTTTTTGGGGGGGGCGGCGGGGGGGGGGGGTTGCCTAATTGGAAATACACAGAAGAAAAAGACAGACTTGAGAGTTGGGACTGAATTTGCTCTTAAGATGTCTTGTAAGTCAGAAAAACACATGTACAGACATGTTTACAACAGAAAAAAACTTGATTTTTGGCAGAGTGTCACTTTAATATAAACATTAAATATAAAATATAAATAATATTTCCATCTTTGAGGTCCCAAAATGTAGGCAAGCGAAAAAAAAATAACGAGGGTTTCTCTCCTAAGTACCTTACTGTATATTAATAAGCATTCAGAGAGTGCTACCTCCATCAAGGCTGTTGCAGTGGTGTGGCCTGAGCAAAGATGAGATATTAGGACATGGTGCTCACTCACCCATGATGATGTGTGCTATTTTGCCAAACTGAAAAATAAAAATGCCTTTTGAATTTTCAGATCAATTTGGTTTTAATTAGATATTTGATGCTATAAAAACATAAGTGGGATCATGGATGAATGTGATTGGGATTGGTCATGTTTGAGGGAGCAACCTAGTATAGACTGCTACATAGACTGTATAGACCAGTGATTTTCAACCACTTTGATGTGGTACAGCAGTGTGCTGTGAAAGATCATCATATGTGCTGCAGAAAATTGTGTAATTCCAATTAATTAGTAAAAAACAAACAAAAACGATTATTAGTTGTTCCAAATAATTTGCCATTGTTGTGTGTCTGTGCCTGTAGTGGCTCTTCCAAGTCAGTGGGTGGCAGTATGACCCCAATAATGATGACAATGATCTTCTTTTTGCTTTTTTTTTTTTTAAACAGACATTCTCTTCCAATGTTAGGTTGCTAAATTGAACTTGTTATGTGATACCTGAGAGAGGTTGCGGTGGCATGATTTGGATTTACGTTCACCGGAAATTGACTGCACCGACTAGAAAATGTTGTTTTGGAAAAGATATGCATCAGTGGAAAATTTGCATAGCAACTTGATGAGTCTACGGACATAAGTGGACATATGCAACTTTTGGCTAAAGTGTGTTTTGTGGAAGGAGACACCATCAGCTGAGCTGGGTTTTTCAAGCCTGACTGCTATAAAAACTAAAAAGAGAGAGAGAGAGCTGTTGAGGAAGCGAGGATGAGCTTTGTGTATGCCGTTCTTCAGTTCCTGCCAGGATATCAGCTTTAACAGACCCAGGTTTCACACTGAGTGAGTATAAACAAATTACAAGACTAAATTGCCATTACATACAGTATGCTGTAATAGGATAAAATGTGTCATTTTGTAACGTTTAACATTTCTGGTTGGTGGTTCACCTCAAGATTTTTTTTTCAAAGTAAAAAATGTGCAGTGTCTCAAAAAGGTTGAAAAATACTGGTATAGACAACCATATGTGTGGGGACTTGATGCTGTTGCTCCATTTCATGGATGCTACTATACAGAGTAGGTTAGCAAATGATGTCAAAAGTGGAAGATGGCAGCACCCTCAATTCAGGAAGTAGAACTTCACTTTTTTTTAAATATACGGTATATAATGAAATTCTTATGGCTCGACTAGGCCAAGGCCAGAATCAACTACGGGAAGGGGGGAAGTGGGGAGGACTGAAAAGTTCATAGTCTGACTATGATGCAGTGGTCAAATTTGACCAAATGTGGTTTATTGTACCCATACTCTTGACAGTTCTCTCACTCTCAGCTCTGCCCTCTTGTTCCTCAGTCATCCATCCATCCATCCATCTTCTTCCGCTAAATCCTTTTCGGGTCGCGGGGGTGGTGGTGGGCTGGAGCCTATCCCAGCATCTTTGAGCTGAAGCGCAAATACTACTGGCTCAGCACCTATGAAGATAACTCCTTCTTAGTCAGCCTACAAACTTTTCAGCGCCCCCACGTATTTACTTGGCAACTCTCGTTGTCAATTTCAACCCTTTATCATCAAGGTAGACTAACCTATTGTCTTTCTTTCACCATTAGGCAAGGTAGACTCATACCTACAGTGGTGTGAAAAAGTGTTTGCCCCCTCCCTGATTTTTCATTTTTTGTATGTTTGTCACACTTAAAAGATCATCAAGATGATCAGATCATCAAACAAATTTAAATATTAGACAAAGAAAACACAAGTAAACACAAAATGCAGTTTTTAAATGTAGGTGTTCATTATTAAGGGTAAATAAAATGAAAACCTACATGGGCTGTGTGAAAAAGTGACCCCCCCCCCCCCCCCCCCGTTAAAACATAAATTAACTGTGGTTTATCACATCTTTAGAAAGCAGAGTTCAATTTCTCTAGCCACACCCAGGCCTGATTACTGCCACACCTGTTCTCAATGAAGAAACCACTTACTGTAAATAGGACCTGCCTGACAAAGTGAAGTAGACCAAAAGATCCTCAAAAGCTAGACATCATGTGGTGATCCAAAGAAATTCAGGAACAAATGAGAAACAAAGTAATTGAGATCTATCAGTCTGGAAAAGGTCATAAAACCATTTCTAAAGCTTTGGGACTCCAGTGAACCACAGTGAGAGCCATTATCCACAAATGGTGAAAACATGGAACAGTGGTGAACCTTCCCAGGAGTGGCCGGCCGACCAAAATTATCCCAAGAGCACAGTGACGACTCATCCAAGAGGTCACAAAAGATCCCACACCAACATCCAAAGAACTGCAGGCCTCATTTGCCTCAGTTAAGGTCAGTGTTCATGACTCCATCATAAGAAAGAGACTGGGCAAAAATAGCCTGCATGGCAGAGTTCTAAGACGAAAACCACTGCTGAGCAAAAAGAACATAAAGGCTCGTCTCAGTTTTGCCAGAAAACATCTTGAAGATCCCCAAGACTTTTGGGAAAATACTCTGTGGACTGACGAGACAAAAGCTGAACTTTTTGGAAGGTGTGTGTCTCATTACATCTGGTTTAAATGTAACACAGCATTTCAGAAAAGGAACATCATGCCAACAGTAAAATATGGTGATAGTGTGATGGTCTGGGGCTGTTTTGCTGCTTCAGGACCTGGAAGACTTGCTGTGGTAAATGGAACCATGAATTCTGCCGTCTAGCAAAAATTCCTGAAGGAGAATGTCCGGACATCTGTTCGTGACCTCAAGCTGAAGCGCAGTTGGGTTCTGCAGCAGGACAATAATCCAAAACACACCAGCAAGTCCACCTCTGAATGGCTTAAGAAAAACAAAATGAAGACTTTGGAGTGGCCTAGTCAAAGTCTTGACCTGAATCCGATTGAGATGCTGTGGCATGACCCTAAAAAGGCGGTTCATGCTCGAAAACCCTCCAACATGGCTGAATTACAGCAATTCTGCAAAGATGAATGGGCCAAAATTCCTCCACAGCACTGTAAAAGACTCATTGCCAGTTATCGCAAACGCTTGATTGCAGTTGTTGCTGCTAAGGGTGGCCCAACCAGTTATTTGGTTTAGGATGCAATCACTTTTTCATACAGGGCCATGTAGGTTTGGATTTTATTTTCCTTTAATAAAAAACATCATTTAAAAACTGCATTTTGGGTTGAAGGGGGCAAACACTTTTCACACCACTGTATATCATATTTTCACCTTTTTTTTCCCCTCTTCTAGGTAAGGTAGACTCATACCTATACCCGTGCCAGGATTTGAACCCCTGACATTGTGATTCAAATGCTCACACTCCAACCTCTGAGCCCTCTTGGGCTCATCTGCAATTCTTTTTTTGCTTATTTTTCAAATTTTGTGATGAAAACTATAATGCATTTGATTTTTATTTTCCAAGGATTTACTGTGATAACACAGTAAGCACTCTCTTTGCAGCAAAAATTCTGTTACATCCAGTAAATTCTGTAAAAAAAATGTCCTAGATCTAGACAGTGATTCAGAACCCCCCCAAATCTAATCAATTTGTCTGATCTGTTTTCAAACCCAGCTAAAATTTTAATTTAAAAACATGTTTAATTTTTCAAACCATGCTGGTAACACACACACACACACACACACACACACACACACACACACACACACACACACACACACACACACACACACACACACACACACACGAATGAACAAATGAATGCAACCAAAAGTAATATTTCCTTGACCAAGGTAATGGGTATTTCCTGACAGCTTTCCACAGCAAACTCATGCAGTTTCTCTTCTGAAAATCTGAAGATTAACAGTACAGAGATGGTAACCTACAAGCACATGAAATGCAACTGCAAATTTACCATATGTCCCAGCACATTACATATCACGCATTGATCACCCCTCCAAATTAAAAGGCGCACATTATAAATGATGGCCATTCATTTTCCCAATCACCCATTACTGCCATCAGCTTTAATCAGGAACTGAGTATAATCTTTTTAGAACCCTTTTCTGTAATGAGCTTGTCAAAATGAAGATGCTCGATGTTCACACTTTGTCGCCGTGACACATTTCAGAGGAAGACGAGGCAGTGAGAAAAAGCGTGAACATTCGGGGGGGATTTGTATATTTTTCCACCGCAGCACTTGGAAATTACAAAACAACAGGGTTAGGGAGACGCTGCAAACAGCCCTGAATCAAAGGTAATAGGGAAACAATATCTTCAGATGTACGCCGAGCCCTTCACAAAAAAGGGAAAACTTTCTAAAGCAGTGCAGCTCTAAATCACAATGACAGGCAAGGGGAAGAAATCAAATATTTTAAAAGCAAATTTGACGGCCTAATCTGGTTTAGAGATGGCAGTGATGCATGCCCTGCGGCTCCACTTCTGCCTAAATGTGTTAAATTAGGCAGCCCAGTTTTATTGCCTGAAGAGCAGGAAAAAAGTGCACGATGCAACACAATCTTCAGTCACTTTGCTTAAATGGGGGTACTGCAGGTTGGGGGGGGGGGTTCCTGGTTCTGCAATATGGAATTTTCACTTAAAGAAAACTGTCTAATAAGGGAAAAATAGTAAAAGTACAGGTTTCACACAGGTATCAGTTTTGAAAATGCTGACAAAAACTTATATTTGGGAAATTGGAATCCTCTAACCGACTCACAGATTTAAACATGTCAGCATTTTAACATTTTCTTCCATCTAAAACAAGTATAGACAATTTATTTTATTACCAAATACAAACTCCTTCCATTGTTCCAAGAATGAGACACTTTAACTGACATCATTTTTTCTAATACAGTATGTCACTTAGACTGACACAGCACTTGCACAATTACTCAGCTGTATTTGCAGAAGATGTATGCTGCATTTTTGTGGTATTTTGTGGTATTTCTACTCGCATATTTTTGATTTCCTCTATAATAAAATAAGGACTTTTCCAGGTTTTTGAAAGTACAAACACAGTAAATATTTAGAAGGCCACTCATGTCAATTATCGAAATCAAGATGCTTCACAAAAGAGAGAATTGGCAGCATTTAAAAGACATCATTTGATTGTTCTCTTATATTTCTTCAGTGGAGAGTGAGTGGAGGAAGGCTTTGTTCTGCTCCACTCTGCTACTCTCCTCTGTTTGATCACCAGAAGCATTTAAGAGCTGCCGATATTTTCTGTCTTTGATGGAGACGCGCTTTGTTGATGATAATATTAGGTTTGAATTTGTCAGGATCACAAACATAAACACACTGCCTGGAATTTTTTTCCAGAAAACACAAGAAATTTGGGCTTTCAATGCAAAAATATAATGCAAGTAAGCACAGTGAATGAGAAATGCAAGGGCTGCTCATTAAAGATTTCCCCTGACTCATTTCCCATGAACTGAGAGGAACCAAACTTGGCACAGTTACTAATCTTTCTATACATAGGTACCACCAAGGGCCACACACTTCTCTCACAGCTTTATGCAGCTGTGGAGACCTCACCTGTATAATTCTGAGGTTGCAGAAGGCACAACTTGACCTCAGAAATCAGCATTTCATCATCTTGGAAGTTCCTGCACTTCATGGTTGGAAAGAAGTGGAAGTCAGATGATGCAAGGTCGGGAGAGTAAGGGGGGTAGGAAGGATTTCATAGCTGCAGGACTGTGCTTCCGTCTGGGCAGCAAACATGCGAGTTGTGAACCGGGGTGCTGTCTTGCAGGAGGCAGACACCTTTGGTCAGCATGCCATGCCTCTCGGTTTTGATGGCATTACACAATTTCTGCAGCAGTGAAGCGCAGTAAGTCGGTACCCGGTAATTGTGGTACCCCTTGCCAGGAAATCCATCACCAAAACTCCATGCTGGTCCCAAAGGATCCTCCAAAATGGTGGCCTCCACTTGCTGCATGGTGTCTTCATCAATGGCGCACTGTAGTTGCCTGGGAATGGGTGCCGTTTCCACCGATGTCCAACCACACTTGAACAGTTGATGCCAGTGCTTGACTACGTCATATGATGGGGCATCCTCCTTGTAAGTCACTTTCATCTCATCGAACATCTCAATATGTATTATTATATATGTGCAATTTTAGCCCCCTACAGCAACCGGAAGTGGGTCAGGGGAAATCTTTAATAAGCAGTCCTCGTAGATACTTTCTTTCTGTCTTATTCTAAAGACAGATATCATTTGTATTTTTATGCATTTTTGTCTTGAAGTGACACTAAGTAGAAATGCTAATTCCTCTAAAGGTATCCAACTCCTAAAGCAGCGAATAAAGACTGTGATTTTCTATTCAGGCTATTTAACGTTTCCTAAAGATTATCAGTGAGCAGTACAGGAATGGATGTTTCCAATTAAAACAAGTCTGCTCTTATCTTGACAAATAATTTAGAGACATTATTGGAGCCCCAGAAGAGAGTGTGCAATAGGACTAAAAAAATCATGGTGCACATATAAAACAAAAGCGCTGCATGAGATATTCTAACTCTTTCATTTATATTACAATCCCCATTGTGGGACTAATAAAGGCTTATCTTATCTTATAATATCTCACAGGGCTGCAAATAAATGCCGATCTGTTGCTCAGGTGTTCAACCCATCTCTTGCTTCAGGTGTTTAGCAAGACTGCTATATCACAATGAAATATTACAATGCATTGAATTTAAAGCAAAGTATTGAAATTCAACAATGATAATTCAATGATTACGGAGCCATGCTGCTCAGGTTTATGGAGCGCAGAACTGTGGAGATAATTATGGGATGGTGGGTAAAGTGATTGGGGATGAGAGGTTTCACACACACTTTATTTGGATGGGAATGCCCATTGTTTTCCCATCCCAACTGCCTCTTTAGGGAAACAAGCAGATACTCTGGGTTATCGCTGACAACTTATCATTTCATTGCTGTCTTTTGGAGTGTGGCACGTTTTAATAAAGTCTCACGTTCATGAACAATATACAAGTTAAAATGAGATCACAGACAACGATATTTGTCTTCTCTAAACTGCTGAAAACAGCAGGAGCTTGACGGGACAAAATTAAAGTCTGGATTGATTTGTGCTGGAAGTTAAAAAATACATATTTTCCAACCTTGCATCCAAACAACTTCACCAGACATGTCCCAGAGGGGGATATCAACTCCTGACAGATATGCCACTAATACTCCTCCATCTGCTCAGCTTCTCAGTATTACAGCCAGGGCTGCTAGCTAGATACAACATCCTGCTGCATAGGGAAGCATTTCCTAAAAGCACAGAAGGCACTCATGCCTCAGTTGTCAAATTGAAACTTTAAAGTAAACTTGCAAACTGTGAGGAAAAAAGTCATGTTTACAAGGTTCTGATCTTCAAGCAGTCCCAGAAGAGCTCAGGTAGTGCACTTTTACAGAGTGGATGATCTGACCACACACTCCATAAAAGACTTCTCAAAAGTCTCTACAGATGCTGTATGATGGTGTTGAAGTTCCTTCTCTTCTCTGCCATGTTACTAGAACACAATTAAAAGAGGATTTTTGTTTAATCCTTTGTTTCACTGGATATACCCAGCCTATATATAGCAGATTCTTAATGAGTTTAAATTCACATAGAAATTTATACTGCTTTATAATTGCAACATTGAAATTGGATGTGTGATGCATATTTAAAGGTGGACTATGTAGAAATTGTAGATGATTACTGACAACACCAGATGGCAGTAATGAACATTCATCCACTAGGCCGCAGCAAATTTGATAATGTTTTTTTACTGATGACCCATGATAATTTCTTCAAGTTTGTCTCCTCCAGGTGAACCAGTAATTAACTGGTATCATTACATGTTCTGCCCTGCTCTAGAAATTAACGTAATTAAGTTACAACACAGGATTTTTGACTGAGCTGAAAACTGGCTTATACTCACCTGGCTGGTGTAACGCGGTATTTATCACTTTATCAGCCCGGCAAACTTCATAAATGAATTCAAAGCTCTGCGATATCATGAATTATCATATTTTGCATGACAGCAAAAGAGATATTTCTTTACACCCTTGTTATATTTTTAGGTATTTCTGGAATATTTGAAAGTAGAAAATTCTGCATATTCTACTTTAAATCACAGTATTTTCATTTCAAAATATAAAGCTGGGTATTTTCTGTGAACTTGCGAACAGGTCAAGAAATCCTGACATCTCTTTCGCACAAACAGCGTTCTAACATTGCACTTTTGACTTGAACATGTTGGTATCAAAGGTACTGCACTAGCTTGGTTTAAATCTTATATGACAGACAGAAGCTTTTCAATTAGTACAGGAAAGTTCCCTTCTGCAGCAGCTCCCCTTACTTGTGGCGTCCCTCAGAGGTCTGTTTTGGATCCAGTCCAGTTTTCCCTGTATATGTTGCCTTTAGGGTCCATCTTCAGGAAAAACAATATTCCATTTCATTGCTTTGCTGATGATAGTCAAGTCTATATGCCCCTCACACAAAACAGCAGTAATTCATTGCAGCCTCTGCTAAACTGTCTAGGTGACATAAAGACTTGGCTAAAGCTGAACTTTCTCAACCTCAGTGAAAATAAAACTGAGGTTGTCCGTTTTGGAAAAACTGGCAACCTTACTGGTATTCTTGGACCTTTGGCTCCCTATTGTAGCAGGGCTGTCAGAAATTTGGGTGTCATTATTGACAGTTCTTTTAAGATGGACAAACAGATTAGTTCAGTTATCAAAACTATTTTTTATCAACTGCGAATGATTGCCAAAGTGAAGTCTTATCTCCTCCCTAGAGATTTACAAAAAGTGATACATGCTTTTATTAACTCATGATTGGACTACTGCAATTCACTCTATTTTGGAGTAGAACAGTCCTCTGTGCACCGTTTACAGCTAGTCCAGAATGCAGCGACTCGGCTTTTAACTGGTATAAAAAAGCATGAACATATCACTCCTGTTTTATCTTCCCTTCACTGGCTTCCTGTCCATTTTAGGATTAATTTTAAGGTTTTATTGTTTACTTTTAAGGCCTTACATGGATTTTTATCATCCTATTTGTCAGAACTTGTTTCCACTCATTCACCTGTAAGAGCACTGAGATAAACTAACCAGATGTTCTTAGATGTACCAAAATTAAGTTAAAACGGAGAGGTAATTAAGCTTTTGCAGTGACTGCTCCAGGACTGTGGAACAGTTTACCTGTCCACATACGCACTGCTGAGACATTAATTGATTTTCAATCACTGCTGAAGACACATCTGTTCTCATTGGCATTTGATTCAAGCAGAGAGTGAAAACTCAACAGTTGGCTGTATTCTGAGCTGTTTTTACTCTATTTTCTTTTAACGCTTTAACTGTGTATGTCACCAAACTGCGACATAACCCCTAGTGGTCAACAGTGGTAATGATTTTTTCAAGAAAATATTCAGATCAGATGTCAGAACTTTACAAGGCTATAACTTGAAAGTGGTAAGAGATAATGACTTACTGTCAATTACAAAGACGTAGAATATGATCCAAAGTTTCAGATAGGAGTAAATTTACGCATCTAATTTGCATACAAACAAACAAAGACATTCGTCACTTACCGATGGCAAGGCGGCGTCCTTTTGCAGCATTCTAGTCATAATTTTGTCCTCTCCCGGTCATTTTAGCTTTCTCCCCTACATCCAGAAACTGTTATTGATTATTCCACCTTAATTTCGATTTTATTCCGTGGCAATTTAATTTATATGATGACATGCAATCAGCGATTGCTCTCCAGTCACATGGCACTCTGGGTGCCGGCAGGTCAAATCAACGAGCTTCAAGCTCCCTGTGTTATAAGAACATGTAAACATCTACCTTCATAAGCTAAATAATCTCTTTTTAGAACCATAGTTGGCAAATTCGGGAACAAATCCTCCGAATTTGCTCCTCGGTCTGCGATTGCGTATGTCCACAACGATGGGTGCCCACCATTTTGTGTTGTAATGTCAAAGACGAAGAAGAAGAAGAAGAACAAGGATTTCTTCCTCTTTGGTGTATTACGTGCCACCCATGAGTCCTCCAACGCATGCCTGCCACCTTGTGAACTGGCATGATCAGTACAAATCCTCAGTACAGCTGGGCAGTGTTTCTGCATGCCATTATCAGTTGACAGGTGTAGCGCCGCGCTCTGCCACTAGGGGCACATGAAATCACACAGCTTTAGGGTTAAAGTGTGGGGGCATGGTGTGGGGGTTTTCTCCACCCAGAGATGGCAGGGGGAAGGGAAGAACAATGGACCGAAGGAGGAGGTGTCACCAGGGGGTATCAGACAGGACTGTTGGGTCTATGCGCCCCCTGGGATGTCGGTGCCGCTAAGAGAAGAAGGGTGTTGGAGCGGCACCGGCGTTATGTCATGTTCATGCGCCACACACTTCTTTGTTCAAACAATGTGTTATGGTCGGAAGTTCCGGGTCTCAATGCATGGAAATAAAGATATAAAAGAGGAATGCACAGAGACCCGGGATTCTCTTTTGCTGTAAGTTATGTTGGAAGAAGAATAAAGTTCTGTGTCGTCCAGCTTGTTGCCTTGCCTGCCTTCTTTCTCCACATTGGTGACTTTAGATTTGCCATGGAAAGCGAGCCAAGCACCGCCCCGGAGACTGCCTGGAGGGAGAGCACCAGCGCCGCGTGCATGGTCTCAGTCGAGCTCGCAGGCTTCTGGCTTCACAACCCGACTGCGTGGTTCTTGCACATAGAAGTCCAGTTCGCACTCCATGGGATAACACCGGACGATACCAGATATTACTATGTGGTCGCTGTGCTGGATGCATGCGACACGCAACAAGTGACGAGCCTGCTCCAGGAGCCGCCAGCCCAAAGAAAATATGAAGCGCTCAAGAGGATGCTTCTCCAGCGCTATACCCTTTCCGACAGTGAGAGGGCGGAGAAACTCCTAACGCGTTCAAAGTTAGGGGACAAATCAGCAGTGGAGCTCATGGAGAGCATGTTGGCGCTGAGGGGAAAGGACGACAAATCTTTCCTGTTTGCCCACTTGTTCCTCAGGAACCTACCGGCTACAGTGAGGGCGATCCTGGCCAACTCGCCGCAGCTGGTTGCCAAAGACTACCGCACCCTGGTGCAGGAAGCGGACCGCATCATCTTGGCGACCAGAACTCTCAGCGTGCAGACAGTGGCACCAGCATCCACGAGGGACTCTAGCGAGGTCGAGGAGCTGTTTGTGGTAGTCGGGATGGACAGCAGAAGACAAAGGAATGAGGCGATCTGTTTTTATCATCGCCATTTCGGCTTGACTGGCCAACGCTGCCTGTCACCATGCCAATTCAAGAAGCCGGGAAGACGGCATGTTTGGAAATCAGTGGCAGGTGCAGCCGATGGTGACAGGAACAGACTGCTTTATGTCACGGACACACGTGTCGGACTTTCTGCGCCCGCAGACTGTGAGAGGACTACAGGAGTTTTTGGGAATGGTTAATTTTTTATAACCGTTTCCTTCCCTGAGCAGCCCAGCTGATGCAGCCATTGTATGCCGTGCTTAAAAAATGAAGCTCGCAGAAGCCAGCAACTGGACTCCCGAGCGAGTCCAGGCTTTAACTAACGCCAAAACAGCGCTTGCAGATGCTGCGTTGTTAGCCCACCCGGATCTGTCTGCACGGATAGCGCTCACTACGGATGCGTCTGATGTTGCCATAGGGGCAGTGATGGAGCAGTGCGTCTCAGGTTCGTGGCAGCCGCTTGCATTTTTTAGCCGAACTTTGCGCGACAATGAACGCAAGTACAGCACATTCGATACAGAATTGCTGGCTCTCCACCTGGCAACACGCAATTTCCAGTTCTGGCTGGAGGGGCGCGAGTTCACCGCGTTCGTGGACCATAAGCCGCTGATGCATGCAATGCAATCCAAAGCCTCGGAACTGTGGTCGGCCTGGCAGCAACGGCATTTGGCCACAATTTCGGAGTTTACTACTGACATTCAACATGTTGCCAGTAAACTCAACGTCGTGGCCGATTGCCTGTCATGCGCACTAATTGCCCCGGTCTACATGGGAATAGATTTCCCACCATGGCCGCAGAGCAAGCCGGGGAAGCGGACATTTGCGCACTCCAGTCTGCGCCAACTGGGTTAAGGATGGAGAGCAGGGTGTCATGACGGCCGCTGGGCCATCATCTGTCTCATCAGCTCCAGCTCTTTTGAAGACCACTGAACGCAACATCCAGGTGGCCAACCGTCACAGGAGACCCGCCCCGGACTACAAGGTGGGTCAGAAAGTTTGGTTGTCTACCCGGAATATTGGTGTACCGGCTGAGAAGCGCAAACTCACTAAGCGCTTCATTGGTCCTTACACCATTTCTCGAATTGTCAATCCTGTGTCTGTGCGCTTGTCTCTCCCCCCTTCCATGCGCATCTGCCCCACCTTTCATGTCTCCCAGGTTAAACCATACATCTCAGACCCTCTGTGAACGCCCCCTGCGGCTCCTGCCCCCTCGAGGATGATCGATGGTCATCCAGCCTGGGGGGTGACTGCCATCTTGGACGTTCGCAGGCGGGGTCGTGGTCTTCAGTATTTGGTGGACTGGGAGGGCTTTGGACCGGAGGATCGTTCTTGGATTCGCCCAGCGTTGATCCTGGATAAGCAGTTGATCCGCGATTTCCATCGGGCGAATCCAGGTAGAATTGGGCAGGTGCCTGGAGGCACTGCTAGAGGGGGGAGTACTGTCATGACGGCCGCTGGGCCGTCATCTGTCTCATCAGCTCCAGCTGCGCACAGACCAGCAGGTGCTAATCAGCGGCTGTTAAAAGCCAGTGTTGCTGACAGCCCGGCACGGAGTCGTCTGTCTTCCTCGTCAGAGTATGAGCCAGAACTTCGTTCTCAAGCCAAGCCAAGAACGTCTCGTCAGGACCAGCCACGTAAGAGAACGCTTTGCTTTTCAACCCCTTGCCTTTACCCCTGTGCACAGGTGGACCTCCCAGGCGGCGGACCAACTTCCCCAGCCGACGGGACGTTGCCACCTCCATCACGGAGCTCCTCGTTACCACCACAGCTACGGGTACAATCATCACCACAGCTACAGGAACTATCCTCGTTACAGCTACAGGAGCTATCATCATCACGGCAACTGGTACAACCACCACCTCTGCTACGGGAACAATCATCATCACAGCTACAGGTGCAATCACCACCACAGCTACAGGCACAATCACCACCACGTTGCATGGACACTGGAAGTCAGCAAAACATAACCTGTGGCACATCCAAGTAAGCCTTACCACCTACAATTACCCGCCATCGTTGAACAGCTGTAATTGTTTCTGCTTGTGTGTTCCAGGGTTGCCAGGTCGCCATCTGAACTGCTCAGTTCCAGTGACCAGACTTCAATACTTGCACTCACATACGCACTTCACTCCCTCACTATACAATAAAGAATAATTGTCTATATCTGCTCGTGTCAGTGTCTGTTTCCTGGGTCCAGAACATGTCAGTACGACTCCGTCACGTTGACCCAGCGGACAGTACACTGTCGCGCAAATTAAACACACTTAGCGCTCGGGTAGATATGTTTTCACACCAACAGACAGTTATTCTTAACCAACTGACTCAAATTAACAGCCGGCTGGATCGTCTGGAGGGACACCAGACGTTCTCCCCGACCACTAGTGCTTCAACCCCTGCAGGCTTAGCGACAGGTCAAACTAACATCTCATCTTCTTCTCGCCTCACCCCTGTTCCCACTCCTGCCCGGTTTAGCGGAAAACTCGGGGAAGCCCGAGGGTTCATTCTACAATGTGAATCAGTTTTCCTCCGCGTTCCGGGAGACTTCGCCATAGACTCAAGTAAGATTGGTTATATCATCAACTTGTTGGGGGGTAGAGCCTTAGACTGGGCATATACAGTAATGGCTAAACCAAGTTATCCTGTGTTAACTTACCAGCAGTTTGTGGCGGAGTTTATGTCTGTGTTTGATCATTCAGATAGGGGTGCGGTGTTGACAGAACGGCTGTTGAGTCTGCAGCAGGGTAACAGATCAGCTGCTGACTACGCTATTGACTTCTGGGTCCTGGCCGCAGAGATTGGGTGGGGGGAACCGTCACTTTGTGGTATTTTCCTTCGCAGTCTCAACGCCGAATTAAAGGATGAGTTAGCGGCACGGGACAAACCGGATAATTTGAGTGAATTAATTGCTCTTACTATAAGCCTAGATAGTAGGTTAAGGGAGCGAGTGGCCGAACGGCGAACTACTTCCCATTCAGCTAAACCCCGCCCTCGCTCCACTAGTTCTCCTCTGCTCGCTCTACCCGCGTCAGAGGAACTTCCGGATCAAGAGGCTATGGTAATAGGGCAGTCAAAAGTGTCAGCGGCTGAGAGACAGCGCCACAGGGATCTTGGCCTTTGTTTCTATTGTGGGAAAGAGTCACATGGGGTATTTGAATGTCCCAGTCGGTTAAAAGGGAAGGTCCGTGGATCGCAGTAGGGGGATTCACGGACAAGAATTTAGAAAGACCCCTCACTAGTTTCCGCATACCCATCAGATTAATTCACATGCATACAGAACATTCCACGCTGGCTTTAGTAGACTCAGGAGCTGAGCAGAACTTTGTTTCCAGAGACCTGGCAACCCGGATGGGCCTCAGCTGTCAGACTCTGGATCCCCCTGTAAATCTCATCACCCTGTCCAAGGCGTCACTGACCACCGTCGCCTATCAGACGGCCCCAGTTTCTGTGATCGTTTCAGGTAACCACAGGGAGGAGATTAGGTTTCTGATTCTGCCTGTCTCATCCTCGCCCGTCATCCTGGGGTACCCCTGGCTTCGGCTACACAATCCCACCATTGACTGGCAAGCAGGGAGTATTACAGCGTGGAGTACATTCTGTCTGAGTGCCTGCCTCCAATCTGCGGTGTGTGCCCCATCTGTCAAGGTGCCTCCACCCTCGACGTCACCACCGGATCTGTCCAAGGTACCGTAGGTTTACCATGACCTGGGGTTAGTATTTAGCAAGTCTCGGGCGTTGTCTCTACCCCCCCATCGACCTTACGACTGTGCTATAAATCTGAAGGCTGGGGCCCCTCTTCCTGCTAGCCGCCTGTACAGCCTATCAGCTCCGGAGCGCGAGGCCATGGACACCTACATCAAGGAATCCCTGGCCTCTGGTGTCATCCGCCCGTCGTCCTCGGCCGTGGGTGCCGGTTTCTTCTTCGTTGGGAAGAAGGACGGCTCATTACGCTCCTGCATCGACTTTCGGGGCCTTAACGAGATTACGGATGAACACAGCCTTTGACTCCCTCCAGGGGGCGTCCTGGTTTACCAAACTGGATCTCAGGAATGCCTATCACCTGGTGCGCATCAGAGAAGGTGACGAGTGGAAGACGGCTTTCCGGACCCCAAGCAGTCATTTCGAGTATCTGGTAATGCCGTTTGGGTTAACCAACGCTCCGGCCGTCTTCCAGCTACTAATAAACGATGTTCTGCGGGACTTCCTTAACTCGTTTGTGTTCGTGTATCTTGATGATATACTAATCTTCTCTCGCACATTAGAGGAGCACCAGGTGCACGTCCGTAAAGTGTTAATGCCTCCTGGAGAACCAACTGTTCGTCAAGGCAGAGAAGTGTGAGTTTCACACTGACCAGACCTCCTTCCTTGGGTTCATCATTGCTCGGAACCAGGTGCTCCCTGACCCGGCCAAGGTCAAGGCAGTAGTGGATTGGCACGCACCAACCTCTAGGAAGCAGCTTCAGGGATTCTTGGGCTTTACTAACTTCTATCGTTGGTTTGTGCCCAATTTTGGAAATATTGCTCGTTCTCTGACTGCGCTCACCTCCCCAAAGACCCCGTTTTGCTGGAGTGAGGAGGCAGCCAGGGCGTTTGAAAAACTTAAGGAGGAGTTTGCTTCTGCCCGTGTTCTAACCCAGGTGGACCCGAATCTACAGTGCTTGGTGGAGGTGGACGCCTCTGATTCGGGGGTAGGAGCGGTACTCTCCCAACGTTCTCCTGAAGACGGTAAGATCCGCCCTTGCGCCTACTTCTCTCATCGCCTGTCACCGGCGGAGAGGAATTATAGCATAGGAGACAGGGAGCTGCTGGCGGTGAAACTCGCCTTGGTGGAATGGAGACACTGGCTGGAGGGGGCTGCTCAGCCGTTCGTTGTATGGACTGATCACCGCAACCTGGAGTACCTCAGGACAGCAAAGCGCCTGAACGCACGCCAGGCTCGTTGGTCCCTTTTCTTTGGCCGATTTAATTTTACCATCACTTATCGGCCGGGGAGCAAGAACGGTAAGCCGGACGCCCTCTCGCGGCAGTTCGATATACCATCCACTGAAGATCAGGAAGCACCCATCCTACCGCCCTCCTGTGTTGTGGGCGCCCTGTCCTGGGATATTTGTAGGACAGTCCGAAGAGCGCTGAAGACGGAGCCAGATCCGGGGGGGGGGGGGGTCCCCCGGGCTGCCTGTTTGTCCCACACTCTATTCGGGGTCAAGTGATTGAGTGGGGTCACGCCTCCAAGCTGGCTTGTCATCCGGGAGTGAGTCGGACTGTGGACCTTCTCCAGAGGACCTTCTGGTGGCCAGGGCTGCGGAAGGACGTTGTAAGTTACATCCGGGCTTGCGCTCAATGCGCTACTGGGAAAACGACATCATCCCCCCCGGCAGGTCTGTTACATCCTCTGCCGGTCCCTTCCCGCCCTTGGTCCCATGTTGCCATGGATTTTGTGACTGGTTTGCCCCCCTCAGATAATTTTACCACAGTTTTTACTATTGTGGACCGTTTCTCGAAGGCGGCCCATTTTGTGCCTCTTCGGGGTTTGCCCTTGGCCCAGGAAACGGCGGACCTCCTTGTCCAGCATGTGGTCCGTCTCCACGGCATCCCCGCTGACACAGTGTCGGACCGGGGACCACAGTTCATCTCTCAGGTCTGGAAAGCATTCTGCGCAGCGCTGGGAGCCACAGCTAGCCTCTCTTCAGGGTATCATCCACAGAGTAATGGCCAGTGTGAACGGGCTAACCAGGAGCTTGAGGCCGCACTGCGTTGTGTCATCTCCTCCTGTTCGTCCTCTTGGAGCAAGCACCTTCCTTGGATAGAGTACGCCCATAACACCACGATCTCTACGGCCACGGGTTTCTCTCCTTTTAAGGCATCGTTTGGGTTTGATCCACCACTGTTCCCGGAGGAGGAGAAGGAGGTAGCGGTCCCGTCTGTCCAGACCCACATAAGGCGCTGTCGGCGAGTATGGTCCATCGCCCGCAGGGCTCTTTTGAAGACCACTGAACGCAACATCCAGGTGGCCAACCGTCACAGGAGACCCGCCCCGGACTACAAGGTGGGTCAGAAAGTTTGGTTGTCTACCCGGAATATTGGTGTACCGGCTGAGAAGCGCAAACTCACTAAGCGCTTCATTGGTCCTTACACCATTTCTCGAATTGTCAATCCTGTGTCTGTGCGCTTGTCTCTCCCCCCTTCCATGCGCATCTGCCCCACCTTTCATGTCTCCCAGGTTAAACCATACATCTCAGACCCTCTGTGAACGCCCCCCGCGGCTCCTGCCCCCCCGAGGATGATCGATGGTCATCCAGCCTGGGGGGTGACTGCCATCTTGGACGTTCGCAGGCGGGGTCGTGGTCTTCAGTATTTGGTGGACTGGGAGGGCTTTGGACCGGAGGATCGTTCTTGGATTCGCCCAGCGTTGATCCTGGATAAGCAGTTGATCCGCGATTTCCATCGGGCGAATCCAGGTAGAATTGGGCAGGTGCCTGGAGGCACTGCTAGAGGGGGGAGTACTGTCATGACGGCCGCTGGGCCGTCATCTGTCTCATCAGCTCCAGCTGCGCACAGACCAGCAGGTGCTAATCAGCGGCTGTTAAAAGCCAGTGTTGCTGACAGCCCGGCACGGAGTCGTCTGTCTTCCTCGTCAGAGTATGAGCCAGAACTTCGTTCTCAAGCCAAGCCAAGAACGTCTCGTCAGGACCAGCCACGTAAGAGAACGCTTTGCTTTTCAACCCCTTGCCTTTACCCCTGTGCACAGGTGGACCTCCCAGGCGGCGGACCAACTTCCCCAGCCGACGGGACGTTGCCACCTCCATCACGGAGCTCCTCGTTACCACCACAGCTACGGGTACAATCATCACCACAGCTACAGGAACTATCCTCGTTACAGCTACAGGAGCTATCATCATCACGGCAACTGGTACAACCACCACCTCTGCTACGGGAACAATCATCATCACAGCTACAGGTGCAATCACCACCACAGCTACAGGCACAATCACCACCACGTTGCATGGACACTGGAAGTCAGCAGAACATAACCTGTGGCACATCCAAGTAAGCCTTACCACCTACAATTACCCGCCATCGTTGAACAGCTGTAATTGTTTCTGCTTGTGTGTTCCAGGGTTGCCAGGTCGCCATCTGAACTGCTCAGTTCCAGTGACCAGACTTCAATACTTGCACTCACACATGCACTACACTCCCTCACTATACAATAAAGAATAATTGTCTATATCTGCTCGTGTCAGTGTCTGTTTCCTGGGTCCAGAACATGTCACAGGGTGGTGCAAGAAGGATGCCCTCCCTTGCTCTGTGATGTCTCCACCAGCCACCCGCGCCCAGTGGTTCTGAGCTCTTGGCGCCGTTTCGTTTTCGAGTCGGTCCACTCCCTTTCACATCCGAGAGTGAGCGCTTCAGTGAAGCTAGTGAGGGTGAAATTCGTCTGGTCGTGCTTGCGCAAGGACGTGAAAGAGTGGGCTGCAGCTTGCGTCTCGTGCCAGCGGGCCAAAGTTTCGGATCTCCATCGGCATCACGTCAGACAGGGATCCACAATTCATTTCAGAACTCTGGTCTACGATGGCCCAGAGCCTGGGGGTCAAAATTCACCGCACTACTGTGTACAACCCCCAGGTTAACGAGTTTTCATAGGTCACTTAAAGCAGCGCTCAGAGCTTCGCTCACAAACACAGATTGGGTTGACCGCCTACCCTGGGTTCTTTTAGGGTTGTGCTCTGCACCTAAGGAGGATTTGGCAGCCTCCCTGGCAGTACTCGTTTTTTCTCAGTCGCTGCGGATCCCCAGAGAATTTTTACCGGAAAACCTTGCGCCCGAGGCTGATTCGCCCACGCAATTTTTACACAGTACGGAGGCTGTGAGCATACTGGGCCTGGCCCACCATTGTTTTCCTCGCACATTTGTCCCAAAAAGCTTGCAGAACGCCAGTTTTGTTTTTGTCAGGCACGATGCGCACCAGACCCCGCTGCACCCACCGTACAACGGACCGTTCAGGGTGTTGGAACCTGGGATGAAGCATTTTGTGTTAGACTTGGGGGGGGGGGGGAGCGTAGGGAGACCGTCTGCATCGACAGGCTGAAGCCCGCTTTTGTGTTGGCAGACGAGCAGGTGGTGTTGGCCCAAGTTCCCCGGCGCGGACACCCACCACTGGTGGCTCTGCAAGGTAGTGACCCCTCCTCAGGGACCTGCGCTCATGAAGCTAATGTGTTTTCCCCCCTCCCTTTTTCAATTCACAGACTGACGTGCCCTCCGGTACACCTCACCAGCAGGGCGGTTCGACTGGATCAGAAACCCCCGCTACAGCCACTATGGGCACCGGCACAAGCCCAAAAGACGGGGGGGTTAATGTCCCTTCTGGGTGTTTGGTGGGGGGGCTGTGTGGGGGAATGGTGTGGGGGTTTTCTCCACCCAGAGAAGGCAGGGGGAAGGGAAGAACAATGGACTGAAGGAGGAGGTGTCACCGGGAGGTATCAGACGGGACTGTTGAGTCTATGCGCGCCCCAGGGAGAGTAAGAGATGCCGGTGCCGCTAAGAGAAGAAGGGTGTTGGAGCGGTGCCTGCCTTCTTTCTCCACAAATGCATTTTATTTCTATTTATTGTGTATGTTACAGTTAAAATCAAACTGCACAACCTATCTCGATGTAAAGCACTTTGGTCAACTTGATTGTTTTTAAATGTGCTCTATAACTAAATTTGACTTTGACTTTTAGACACACCCAGAGTTTCCACTTTTAATGCTCTTGTGACCAAAAAGAGTGCCTGAAATTTAGGATTATGATCCCAAAATGTAGCCACCCATACAACCTAAGTCTACATTCCAGCCAATGTGAATCCAGCATGTGTTACATGTGTGTTTTACAATCTTTTTGAGCCACAGCACACTTTTTACATTAATTACTTTATACTCAGTGTGAAACTTGGGCCTGTTTATCAAGACAAAGCTGATATCCTGGCAGGAGCTGAAGAGAGGCAGATGCCTTTGTGGTTTTTCCCATTAAAGCTACCCATTTCTCTGTGTGCTCAAAATAATCTGTGTTCTTTTTTTGAAGTGACGAGTGTTACCCTGCCTCTCGTCCAAAGATGCTGGGATAGGCTCCAGCCCCCCTGTGACCCGAAAAGGATTAAGCGGAAGAAGATGGATTGATTTAAGCTTGCTTGGGACCATGGCACCATTTGATAGCTTTTCTCCCCCCACCAAGTATAATGGAATCGGTGCAGTCGGATCCCCTGTGGAAGTAAATCCAAACAAAAGATAGTTTTTGCTGTACTGCCTTGTCTTCACCATCTTAACCATCTTCATTTGGGTTAGAATTGTGTCCAGGGCCCAGTTCAGAGTGAATCTTTCCTCTTCAAATATTTATCAACCACTGTTTGTCATCTAGTCTCCATAACCTCTCGCTCATCTTCACGATTTTAAGGTTCTCTTAATAGTTTTATTTCATTTCAGTGAACCTGTAACCACGTGACAACCTGCTCCTCGGGGCAGGAACATTATACCAAATTAATCACACCTGTGGATGCCCACCCAATATACACCCCCTGCATCCACCCACTCTTCCTCTTTCTATCCTCCTGTCGGTAAGAGCTTATACCCTCTGTCTGACATTGTGTTTTGGGCTGTTTGGGCTGCCTTACTCTGGGTACCCCATCGCTGTGTCATAAAACTGTTGTTTTTCTGCTGAATGAAAGAAGGTTTACAGCGGCTGTATAGCGTGTTGTGCACTGTTCGTGCCTGCTTGAAGTATGTAATATACACTTGCTTTCTTTTCAGTTGGAACTGTTAACAAGTTTAACAGCATGAGGTATGTGCTACCCTTACCTGCTTAAGGTTTGTGATGTATTTTGTGCCTTCTCTTCAGGCAGAAGAACTGTTTTACAGCTTAACAGCACACAATATGCTTATCTGCTTGAGATATGTGATATATTTTTTGCCTTCGTCAAAGAGAAATTACTTAACAGTTAACAGTATGATACAATTTGCCATTATTTCTGTATTGTTTCTTTTTTTCTCGACTGACAGTCGTTTTCTAAAAAAAAAAGGAGACGTCTTCTTCATCTTAGTACTGAGCGTTCCTGTGCTTGGTGCACTCTCGCCACCTTTTGTGGGGGAGTGGTGCTGCATTCAGATGGGAACTGAAATCTGATGTCTATGTTGTTATTTCTATGTTGTCTTATGGCTAGCACGCTTGTACCTCATGGAACAGCCCTTTGGCCTGTTTATAATAACAGTAATAATAATAATGAGAATAACTGGCTTGTTTTCTCTCCTATTGTTCTCCTGGAGGAGTAATGGCTTCCGCAGGGTGTGAAGGAAGAAGAAATAGCCTGGACACTGGTATACACCAGCCCAGGGCTCTATTCCTCCAGCCTTAGCTACTCCACCTGGAACCGGGAGGGCCAGCAGGAAGCGGGAGCGGATTGAAGAAAGACAGCTGCATGACCCAAGGGTGGACTTCATGCAGAGGCAATTGAAGGAGATGCGTAAGACCATTGAACATATGGCTGCAAATCAATGTGTAAGACCATTGGACATATGGCAGCAAATCAACATCGCCTTTTGGGTATGCCTGTCTAGGTTCCCGTATGTGCCCCGGGAACACATCCTGATGCAGTGCCCCTCATGGCCTCTGATAACTTTGGTTATCAGAGGCCCTTTGGGAGGGCTTCACTTCCGCCCTCCCAAGAGAGCAGACGCTTTTTTCTTCTCTCCTGCTGATTTTTTCCTCCCCTCCTACTGGATCCCAGCTTGCTGTTGTCTGTCTGCGTCTGACTGCGACCGCCGAAAAGAAATTATGGAGTTAATAAGCTGGGCTTTGAACACAATTGACACTATTTTTTCAACAAGGAAAAGTGCTCCGGGGGAAGCTGTTTGCCCCGCTGGAACGGCTCCAGTGGGCTATCTATGTGACACAGGTATTTGGAAAATGCTGTGTCTCTCTAATCTCTCTATCGAAGATATTGAAGATTTGTTTATCTTCGTAATCTTGGTGATTGGGATAATTCTGATTGGGACGGGAATTGTCTTGGTTTACCGCAAATTGCTGAAGATGGATTCAACCTATCAAAATGCTGGCCAGGCGAGGTGCATCCAACAAATTGAGAAACTGGAGAAGACCCTGATAGCGACTACTGGAGAACTGTCTCGTAAGGTGGATTACATCATGGGTTCGCTCAGGTCTTTCCACGACGAGTTCAAAGCTGCGCAATGAAGGATTAATGTACTGAATCTACAGAAGAAATACAAGTCTTCTCTGTGATCAGTCCTATTTGGCATTATTATTCCCCATGAAAATTCCTCCTGGCTGTCTGCAGACTGTGTTTTTTTTCAAAATCATGAGCACAAGGCCTTGGACAGCCAGCTGCAGCGCCAGATAAGACTGGGCGCCAGACAGACAAAACATCTTCTGCCAAGGGTCCTTGGGTCTCTCTTATTATCATCAATACTGCTCAACACCGCACACACATTGATTCATGAACTGATTAAAGATATACTGTACACTGCTCTCTTGTGTCTCGTGAATTCTGAGTTGTTGCTCTGTGCTATTGAGAGATTTTTTTTCATTGTAATCACAATCTGCTTAAAAATAAGCTGTATTTTGATAACGAAGTTTTTTTTCTCCTCCCCCCTTGTGTCGTTCCCTCCCTTCCCCTCCCTTTCTTATCTATCTCTGTTTGATGAGGCGCCTTTATGGCTGCCGTGTCGTTGTGTCGCGCGCATGCGCACCAATGTCAAGTCAAGTTCCTCGTGTGTTTTTTTTTACATGCTTGGCAATAAAGTTTATTCTGATTCTGATTCTGATTCTGATTCTGGTAAGTCCATCAGCTCCATCTGTGGATCCAGTGGGCAAATGGATGTCTCTGAGGATGAGGAGGAGGATGACAGTGACCCTCTGGTCGAGAAGGACCCTCCTGAGCCCTATGATGTGTCTCAGGGCGCTGCTCTCTAGAGCAACATTAGCTGCTGGGCTTCCTCCTCCACCTTCTCCACCTAGGGCTTCAACTTTGGACAGGGGTCCTGCATCTCGCAGGCAGGTTTCCTTGCCAGTTTATCTTGACTTTGTGGGTCGTCTACAGAAGTTGTGGGCTCATCCAAGGGAGGCTGCTGCTCCTCGCTCTGGGCTCAGTGTTCTGAGTGGTGCTGCACAGCAAGGCTTGGATGGTGCGCTGAAGGTAGGTCCTACCTTTGCATTGCTGGCTGGAGCTCCCCCCACAGGCAGCAAGTCTATATGCCACCCTAACAACAAGTGCCGTGCCACTGATGGGTTAATGGCTAGCGCCTACCAGCCTGTGGCTATGGCCTCTAGACTGGCAAACTCTAATACACTTCTTTTAGTGTATTTAGAGGAACTGATAAGGGACCTAGAGTCAAAAGCAGAGCTGACCTTCTACCAGAGTTGGTAAGGATTGTGGACACTGTGATTCAAGGAGTTAGCTTTCAGGCTACAGCTCTTGGGAATTCCTTGGCAAGCTGACCATGGCTGACGGCAAGCATGGTTGAGCCAGTCTGGTTTGACGGATACGGACAAGGCTGCTGTTTTGGAGGTGGTGGTAGCGCCTGGTGAGGTCTTCGGGCCCGCAGCAGAGGCGGTGTTGGACAAGGTGCAGAAGGTAAGACTGTGCACGCAGTCCTTTCATCGGCCAGGACCACCCAGGTCAAATGTCCGGAGGCCTCTTAAGGGGTGTGAGAACCCACAACAGCTTCGTTTCAGAGCCAGGTTCCTTTCAGAACTCGGGTCACCTGAGGCAGAGGGCCTCTCAGCAGCGGGTGCAGGTTCAGCAGCACTCACGTCTGCGCTCTTGGGAGCAGGTAGGCCGTGGTCCTTCCAAGCCACACTAGCGTCTCTGACGGTACGCTTCCCCTGACGTCAACCTTCTCCGCAGCGCACCTCATGAGTTGGCATCGGTGCACCTCATGTCTATGGGTGATTGATACACTGGAGTGTGGATACCGCCTACAATTCAGATCTCATTCCCCAGCTTCAAGGGGTTCGGGAAGCAAAAGTAAGGAGGACAATCTTTCCGTGGTTCTGGGTAGTGAGGTCTCTACCCTGCCGGTAAAGAACATAATATAGTCTCTGTCTCCAGGAGAGGAGAGGTGAGGCTTTTACACTGCCTATTCCTTGTCTCTAAGTGGATTGGTGCGTGACGCACAGAGCTACCAGGGACTGAACCCCCCACCGTAGCTTTCGCTACTTACAGTGACTATGTGGCCTAAGGTCAGAGAGGCGGGATAGGTGCTGCCCTATACACCGTATGGTGTCCCACATGCTGTGGGAGGGAATTAACTAACAAACTAAACAATCTGGGGGTCTCTGTCCGGTTTTGGACCTGAGACGGTTGAGCAGGTATCTCTAGGTGCTCCCTTGTCCGGTGCTGAGGCTGAGGACATTATTCAGGCCATAGGGCCAGGCAATTGATTCACAGCAATGGACCTTTGTGATGTTGATTTCCATATTCCATAAATCTGGTTACTGGAAGTTCCTCAGGGTTCCTTTAGGACAGCCTTCGGTTATGACGTCCTGCCTTTCAGCCTGTCCCTGTCCTCGGGCTTTCACCAACTGCACTCACCCACTGTGGCAGAGGGGCATTCGAGTTCAATTATTTGGATGATTGGCTGGTTTGTGCGCCATCAGGAGCCGTAGTGAGGAGCAACATGGAGACCATATTGGCTCACCTGGCGGCACTCGGGTTGCATTTGAATGTGGTGAAAGGCTGCCTGGTTCCAGCCAGGGTTGTTGAGTACTTGGGGCTCATCTTGGATTCAGTTGCCATGAGGGCGTCCCTGACTCCAAAGAGAAGGCATACTATCAGGGAATGTATCAGCAGCTGCTTCTCACACAGCACTGTTTCAGTGCAGCAGTGCCAGAGGATCTTAGGTCTCTTTACTGCAGCTGCCCAGGTGGTGCCACTGGGCCTTTACATACTCGTCCCCTTTAACGGTGGCTCGAGCTTCAGAAGGTGGTTTTGCCCAGAGACAAAAGGAGGAGGCTAGTTCTTCTGAAGGAGCCTCATGGTTTTCAGGTGGGGGAGACACTCATCAGTGGTCAGAGATGGCGTTCCCCTGGGCCAAGAGGGCTGCAGGGTGACCATTACAACCATTGCTTCCCAAGCAGTCTGGGGTGCAGTCTGGGAGGGCGGGTTTGTTCAGGGACACTGGGCTGCGGCACAGCAGTCTTGGCATATAAACCATCCCAAGATGGAAGCGGTGCGTTTGGCTCTGGGGCTTTTTCTTCTAGTCATTCAGGGCAGAAAAATTCCGGTACAGACAAACAGCACGGCTGTGGTGTTGTACATCAACCAGCAGGATGAACTGGGGTTCCTCTCTCCATGCGAGAGTGCGTCATCTGCTCGTGTGGGCTCAAGCCCGCCAAGTCTACTAGATACAGATGCTCTGAGCATGCCTGGCCTCCAGTGAAATATTTGCATTTCCACTACTGCCTCTTCTGCCAGCTTTCCTCATGAAGGCGAGACTGCTGTCTGTTCAAGTAATTTTGATGGCCTGAATTCGCCACAAGACCATGGATAGCAGAGATCCATGAGATGCTGGGGATGCTGGGGGACCGTCCTTGGCCTCTCCCAATCAGATGAGATATGCTCTCACAGGCACAGGGCTGGAGTTGGCATCCGAATCCCCAGCTCCTGAGGTTTCATGTGTGGCCCTTGGACGGGAGCAATTGTGGAAACTGGGCTTGGAGAAGGAGGTTATGGAAACCATGTAGGCTTCACGGACCCATCTACCCAGTTGCAATGCAATGTGAAGTGAAGAGTGTTTTGAACTGGTGTCGGACCAAGGGGGAAGAATCCCTTGTCATGTCACATCTTTGTCATTTGTCTTACCTCCAGTACCTCTTCGCCTTAGGTCGGGCGGAGTCAACTATCAGGGGCTACCTGGTGGTGGTGTTAACTGTCCATGAGGAATGTGATGGCTTGTCTCGTGGGGCGCTTCCCTTGGCTAAGCAGTTTTTTTTCTTTTGAGAGGCATGAAACGGAGCTGTCCATCTTGGCATCTGTTGCTGCCCACATGGAATCTCCAGACAGTTCTTAGGGTTCTATGTTTACCCCACTTTGAGCCACTCCCCAGTGCTGACCTTCATCTGCTCTCTTTGAAGACTGTTGTCTCTTGGCAATTGTCTCAGTCATGAGGGTCGGTGAACTGAATGCGCTCTCTGTGGATGCAGCATGCTTAGGTTTGATGGTGATCAGGTGGTTCACCTGCGGCCCAACCCAGCTTCAGCCCAAGGGGCTGGCTAGTGGGTTTGTTCCTGCCCTCTTGTGCTTGAAGTCTTCTACCCTCCCCCGCACACCTCTTCAAAGGCTGAGAGGCTTCATAGTTGTGCCCAGTGGGCCCCTTAAGCTTTATGTTGACCGTACGAGGTCTGTCCGTTCTTCAGACAAGCTTTTTGTGTCCTATGAGGAATCCACGATGGGCAGGCCTACTCCAAAGCAGCGCCTGTCCCATTGGATAGTTGACCTGATTGCTTCGCATATGCACAGGTTGGAGCAGAACCACCAGATAGGCTGGTGGCTCACTTGACTTGGGGAATGGCCACTATGTAGGCGTTGTTTAGGGTTGCACCCCTGGAGGATGTATGCGCAGTCGCTGGCTGGGCTTCTTCCTCAACGTTCACCCGCTTCTATAGGCTCAATCTGGCCTCATCAGTCATCCCCTCATCTATTCTAGGAGTCACAACAGATTCTTAGTTGTATCTTAGTTTTCCCTCATTGAGCCGGCAGGTGTGCCTTGTGCTTGGAATGGTTTTTTGTTCAGCTCCAGCCTGGAGGAACCGGCTTAACTTGTAGGTATCCAGTTGAGTGCAATAAAGGAGTCGAACTCATCTGTCTGGGGTCGCACCAGATTCTTAAGTTGTATCTTAGTCTCCCTCATGTGAGCTGACAGGTGTGCCTTGTGCTCGAAGGGGTTTGTTTCAGCTCCGGTTACCTGTAGGAACTGGCTTAACTTGTACGTACTCAGGTAAGTACAATAAGGGAGGCAAACTCATCTGACTGTGTTTGTGCTTTATGGTGTGTTGGGGCATTGTGCCCCTTCGACCTGTGGGTGACATTCCTCCATTCTCCTCAGGACTCATTTGGTATATGGTTGCCACATGGTTACAGGATCACTGAAATGAAATAAAATGTACGTTTACGGATGTAAATGTGGTTTTATGAATGAAAGTGAACCTGTAACCATTCATTGTCCTTCGTCGGTGGAGGCAGGCTCCTCCCAGTCATCAGAAAGAGGAAGAGTGGGTGGACGCAGCGGGTATATATGGGGTGTGCATCCACAGGCGTGATTAATTTGGTATAATGCTTCTGCCCCAAGGATCGGATTGTCACGTGGTTACAGGTTCACTTTCATTCATAAAACCGCATTTACATCCGTAAACGTATGTTTTTAAAAGCCTCAATGGTCTTGGGCGTTCTTATCTATCCGAGCTGCTCTTAGCTTATGAGCCCTCACAGACCCTGGGGTCCTCTGGTACTGGCCTTTTAATGATAATATAATAAAGTAAAGACCAAGACCTACGGTGAAGCCTCCTTTCATTATTATGATCCTCGTCTGTGGAACAGCCTGCCAGAGAGATTCAGGGCTGCAGAGACAATAGATGTTTTTAAGTACAGGCTCAAGACCCACCTTTTTAATTTGGCCTTTAACAAACCTGTTTAACTATTATTGAAATAGTCGTATATGTTCTGTTGTTTTATGTTTTTCTTGGTGCCACTTGTTTTTACATTTTCTCATTTCTTCTTATTGATGTGTTTTTAGCTCAGTTTATAAGTATGGGTTTTTAGTTCCCTGTGTTTTATGTGTTCTTAATTTCATCTTGTATTTTATGTGTTTTAGCTCCATTGTTTCCTCAGTGGAGCCCCTCATGCCTGATGCTGCTTGGCCCATCTGCAGGGGTGTTGGTCTCGTGGGTCACTGTAGCTTGGGTGGGTGGGGGCTTTATGCCATTGCCTTTCAGCTGTGGTGTGGGCCCCGGTCTGTCCTGGTCAGGGTGGCCTCTGTGGCACGCCCTATGGTTATGGGCTGTGTGGTCTCCCCGCGTCAGGGGCTCCACGGGATGGTTGCTCCTTCACATGGTGCCTCGGTGCCGAGTGATGTCTCTTTTATTTTATATGTATGTGAGAGAAGTAGGGAGTGGTGCATGTGCCTGTGTGTATTTTGTGGGTGTGTGTATGGTATGGGAGGGTTGGAAGGGGTGGGATGCATTGTGTAAATATATGTAACTAAATTTGTCTACTGTTTTTATCTATGTAAAGCATTTTACACAGCATTCAGTGTTTGAGAAGTGCTATACTAATAAAGTTTGATTGATTGATTGATTGATTGATTAACAAGTTCATTAACCTCCGTAAAAAACATGAAGAAGAGGAAGGTAGCCATTACTGCATTCATACTGCCACCTACTGACATGGAAGAGCCGCCACAGGCACTGACACAACAACGGCAAATTATTTGCAATTTTTTGGACCAATTATGTGAAATTATACAATTTCCCATGGCACCCCGAACATTCTCTCGTTTTCTCTGGTTGAAAATCAGGGTGCTGTGATTTTTTTATTCGCAAAACACAGAGTTCAGGGTGTGTCAATAGGGCATGACCTTTCTTCTAGAAACAATGTAAGATGTGTAGGAGATATTTTTCATTGTTCTAATTGTCTAAATGCAATATAACTTCAGGTTTCTCAACTTTATTGGCTCTATGCTAGACAGTGAGCAATGAACATACATATAAGATGCAAAATTCTACAATAATACATGAGTAGAGCTGGGCGATAAAACGACAACGATAATTATCACTAAATAACTTTTGTCCGATAGAGACATACTGTAAAACATGGTTGGTAGAACGTCGATAGGACTCATTCGTTCCGTGTTTTGACAGACAACACAAAAGCCAGTGAAAATGAGAATACACCGCACCAAACCATCATGTGGCTTGAAGTCACGTTCGATTGACACACACAACAGCGTGCGTAGGCACGTAGGCCCAGCATGCAGCCAGGACTTAGCACATCTGCTAATGTTCGGGCTAGCGCAGCCGTGTTGGAGACAACAGAAAACATTAATGGTATTCACTTATATAGCGCTTTTTCTCATCTCTGGATAACCAAAGCGCTTTACAGATGCTGCCATCCACCCATTCACACACTGATGGCAGCAGAGCTGCCATGCACCAGCGCTGGCCTGGCCCACCAGAAGCAACTGGGGGTTCAGTGTCTTGCTCAAGGACACTTAGACATGCAGACAGAGTGGAAATCAAACCCCTGACCTTCCGATCAGTAGTCAGCTACACTACACCTGCGCCACAGCCGCCCCAGTGACAGCGTTACCAAAGAAGACACCGAAACGGATGCCGTCTAATGCTCAACAGATCAGGAGATTGTTGAAAAGAAGGATCAGAGGAATTCAGTAATGTGGAGATAGTATTTTGGCTATTTAATGTCTGACAAGAAGCAGCCTAGCGTGCACTGCAAACTGTGTCGCAGGCACATGCCCACAAAATCAGGTAACACTACAAATCTTTTTTACCATCTGAAGCAGTGCCATCCTGTTGAGCACACAGAATGTCGGATTTAAGCGGCTGATTAAAGTAAATGACCCTCGTTACCAACTCCCTGGGCGTAAATATTTCTCCCAGACGGCATTCCCCCAGCTGTACATGGAATGTAGAGAAACTGTTGAAAAGGAGCTGCAAAGTCTGCCTTACTTTGCTACTACGTCAGATTTGTAGTCAAGTCGCACATCTGAACCATATATGAGCCTCATTGCCCACTTCATTGAGCAAGATTGGAATCAGAAAAGTAAATGTGTTCAAACTTTACTGAAGATCATACAGGTGAAGTCATTGCTTTGGGACTGACCGAAGCAGTTGCATCCTGGACACTGAGTGAAGACAAACAAGTCTGCATCACGACAGACAGTAGGACAAATATAGTGAAGGCCACATCACTAAACAAGTGGACACGGCTGCAGTGCTTTGAGCTTCTCTCAGCTATCGGTAAGATGATGAGCAGAATATTATAAAATATTTATATTTTATGTTATATAATTATTTTATGTTTTATAATTATTTGAAATACAGTTGCATGATGTTCTACACTACATCTGTCAGGTTTAACTTCTGACAGAAAATACATAATTAAAATCAATCTTGTTATAGCTTCACATCTCACTTAGGAGCAATATGGTATAATATGGTGATGTCACCAGTTTTCACAGCAATTCACCACTTCAGAAGCAATGAAATCTAAGTAAATAAATAAAAATACACATTTTTTGGTAGCTAGGTTATCATTGGGGTTTGGTAGGGTAAGCTACTGTTTTAGCCTTCTGCCCTGTCATCTCATATAGTAACTTTCACAATCACTAGTTTGTTTTTTTTGTTTGTTTGTTTTACATAACTGTAGGTCATAATACCTCTATTGTTATTTTGTCACATTAAAGGGCCAGATTATGAAATTTTATGTTAATGTTGTGTGGTCAGCTAATGTTATATCCAACAGTCAAAGCTAACCAGCTAAGATTAGCATGACTCAACCATGGATCTCATAACTGCTGACAGTGGGTGGGGTGAACTGGGGCTCATTAGCATTTAAGGAAATGTGCACTGAAACAGATGGTTGCAAAGAAGGGTGTTTAATCTGGGTGGGAAATGGTGCTGCAGTATTTAAACCCTCAGGTATTTTCACCAATGCATGTCAAATCTGTGGGAACTGTGTCCTCATCATGTGGAAAATGTCCCCTTTAAATGGTAGGCTGTAATGCAAACATCATAAAACCATATAGTTTGACTTCTCTATAATGTAAAATTTCACTGCTATGACAAAATGAAATAAGCACAACTCTTTCAGTTTGCTCTCAGTGAGGATGATGGGCATTAGGAAAAAAAGGCAACTGACATCTTCCCTGGCTCAGCAGGAGTAGAAAGTGAACACAGACAAAATGAAGAAGGGGAAAAAAAACTTCTACACTGGCAGCGACTAGAATTTAATTTATTGCAAATGCATTTCAACCGTCTTAAGACAGCAGACAGCCTCGAGGGACTGACTCCAAAAATGGATTTAAAGCCTTCCGTGTGGCATGTCACTGCTCTGTGTTAGCACCCACTCTGACAAGGGTGGTTAAAATAACACCAACCCAAAAGAATAATACCACTGTGTCTGTGATCTTCCACCCTTAATCTTTGAAGACTAGATGGATTTGCTATTCTTTTTGTCTGTGTATTAATCAGAATAACACAGAGGCATGAGACTGTTCTGAATTATTTCAGTAAAATAAGAAAAAAGAACGTTAAAGAGCAGTATTTCCATGCTGACTGCTCCTATAATTGAGGTCCAGTAAAAAAAAGAAAAAAAAAAAGACAGCCCAAGGGATCTTTTTTCTCTCTCTTTATATCATCAGAAGTAAATCATCCTGTTTGGAGAACAGTGAATTCTGACCTGTTTCACCAAAAACATCCATCCCCATGAGAGAAAGATGAAGTGAAATAATAAGTCAATCTAAGAGAATTATCTCTTCCAGTTAGAATAACACGATAAAAACAATAAAAGCGGGCCCTAAAATACACCCAACTGAGACTCAAATTTGATCCAGCAGACATCTCTGAAATTATACAGCCTTGTTTAAAAGCCAATCAAGCTTCCTCTCTAGACTTAATCTTATCCCAAGAGTATATTATTTCAGACAAATAAAGATAAATACTGTGAGAAAAAATGACTTCTTGGATTATTAGTAGAAAATCATTTAAGGACATTTAAATTGAGCTTTTTTGTCATGAGTCGAAGGCTATTTTTCTGGAAATTAACTTAGGATGTGTGAGAAGTGTCGGAACGCCATACTGAAATCAAGTTAGGCTCAAGACAAGGAAGATTAGGCTGAATAAAGATGAAATCTTTATTTCTATGCAATCCTCTCTCTCACTCTTTGAACCATATTACAACAATCAAATCAACAGTCGACTGTCTAAGGCACAGAGTATGTTTATGGGTGTATCCAAGTCCATTTTGTTATCATGGCAGTGGGAAAACAGTCTCTTTGCCGTGCAAAAATGCAAAGGGACTAGTCTAACTATTTAGAGGTGTGTTATGGGTGTAACATGCAATAACCCAATCAAAAGCTCTCCAGGTCTTCCCATTAATACACTGGAGTACTAAGGCAAACTGCGATCATGATAGTGTGTTTACCTCTGAGGGAAGATGGGTTTTACACTGGCCAAAGGGCATGCACGTGAGCGAAGAGAAAATGTGCACGATAGTAATGCTGCTTGGCATTAAGCTAGGCATTAATTACAGTTGATGCCAATTCAGTTAATGCATGGAGAAGGATGAGGAGGATATGATTAAACAATCTACATACGTATATACATACATAGCAATCTTGTCTACTTTCAACCTTTGGGTCTAATTACTGCTGCCGAGGAAGTTAAGATTTTACACAAGAACAAATCCAAAGCTAGGATCTGTAATATTCTTAAAAATAATTAACATTTTATCTGTGTCAGTGCATCCACCTCAACTCAAGATCCAGTAAGTTTGAGGTCTGCCTTCCCTATATTTTGCAGATCAAAGTACATCATGTCCTAATCCATTTTATCAATCTTTTTAGTTGGTGTATCCCATATCTAACTCACTAATTGGTAATTGAGAAAAAAATACATTGAAATTCTATAGTTCTACATAAAGAATTGAGCTACTCTGGTGCCAGCCCACGTTAAGAAGAAAACAGGCTTCCCATTTCCCAGTAGCCCTTGCGGCTCATGGCACATATTAAATGTTGCAAAATAAGCATCTTCTCCTTAGTTGGACTGTAAGTGTAGTATTGTATATATGTCCAAGGTTTTGTTGCTGGGATATTTGAGATTTAGATAACTTTTGTGCACTATGAGTGGAACTGCTCTGACACAGTGAATCAATCTATCAGGGCTCCATTGATGATGGCTTTTTATTGTGGTCTTACCTCAAAGTGAACTCTTAGATTATTAAATTAATTGTTCAATATAATCAGCTTTTCTGCAACCAGATACTCAAAGTTTCAGATCTCAGAGTAAGTCAACTCAGACTTCAGAATTAAACCCAGACTTTGTTGACTCTCCTTTCTGGAATACCCTACAGGGGGTCCCCAACCATGTACCATGGTGACCCGGGACCCTGAAGGTTTTACCTCCAACCAGTGTCTTCAAGAGGTGATTTCAGTGAATTTCTTCTCACTGATTGCTGATCAATGAAAACACCTGCTGAAGAGACCGGGTGGAAGAGAAAACCTGCAGGGTCTTGGGCCACCATGAATGAATGAATGAATGAATGAATGAATGAATGAATTTATTTTCGGATAGTACATTACAGGTTAAAAGAAACTGTATAATATAACATTAACCATGGCACATGGTTGGGGACCACTGCCATGCATATCATCATTGAGCCTGGTTACATGGCCACAATGATCCGATAATTGGGAATAACTGGATAGTAGTAATAATCAGATATGACCTTTTAAGATGCACTGAATAAAAGGATTATTACTACTGGATGGATTTTGATGACATTCTCACCAGAGGCAGCCCTTGGGCTATGGACGAACCCATTAGATTTTGGAGGTGATCTTGGCGAATGCACTCTTTGAGTGCCCTCTAGTTACATACATTATAAATTAATATACAATATACAATATACAACATATTTTGAAGTCCTAATTATCAGTATATGCTGACAAATGTCCAGCTCAACTTTAAAGACAGCATTAGCTACTAAAGGTCCCAAGAGAATAAATAGTAATTTTTAATGAAGAAGAAAAATGATTCGGGTTTATTACAATTGATTAATTTTTATGTGACACTGTGGGAGGTAAATTGTGAGGAATCAGAGACAAAAGAGGATGAATAACTTGATTTACATAGTTGAAAATGTGTCATGTTGAAAATATTAGGAGCGTGCTCAATGTGTTTGGCTCATGCTGAAAAATGATCTCAGTAAGTCTGTCAGTCATGGCGAACATTAATCCTTAATGATACATCATAAATAAATCTGTCTCTTCTCTATCGTTTGTAATCAGAACCAGACAGAACTTCAGAGGACTGTGGAATTAGTATATCATAAACAGAAAAGACTGACGAGGTTTTAATGAAGAGTGTAAACAGACTTGTTTTTGTTAGAGTACTAACAATTGTCGTTCTCGCTGTTGAAGGATGTGGGAAGTAGAAAAAGAGCAAGAAAATTGCTCTATCAGTGTTTGTCTTTGGCCGACACCAACAACAGAAAGACCTGTCGATTTATGGCCCCATCCAAGCTCTTAATGACTCACCGAACCATCCTCCAGCAATTGAGATGGCTCATCAATTTAATTACTTTACAACGCAGGCCCACCCCGTGCTGTCCAAAGCCTGGCATCGGAAGCATCCAGTCACCCTGCACTTGTGAATATGCCAGAAAAAATATCTGCTGTACTGCTGACAATGTGACATCTAAAGTCAAACTAAGGGTTGTAAAGCTGGAGTAAGAAGATATTTAAAATACAAGTATGATAGCTAATTATCTATCGTTTTTGTTTCTTTGATTCTATTGATATTTTTCTTTTTTTGGGGGGGGGGAGTAATTGGGATTTTATGAAATAAAAGGATTTTCTTTTGTGCTTTGTGTATTATTTTGTTAAAGGCTGTATTGTTTTGTATTGATTTTAACTGTGAATTTTAACTGTGGTCCCCAGGAAGATTAGCAACCACTAATGCGGAAGTTAATGGGAACCAATCAATAATAAACCATAAAGCAGTGCGGGACAAATAAAGACAGCACACTATTCATAAATGTACTGAATGAATACGCATACTATAAATTATACACAGACAACACAAAACAGGTAAATTAAACATTACTGAAACCAGTAATACAACCTTTACTGATTCTTGGGCTAGTTCTTGAATAATGTACCTAATGAAATGAATCACTGTCATCATAGTAAACTGACACCACTTAGTTTAATCTTTTTGAAGAAGGCAACTTCTGTGTTTTCCCTTTATTGCTTTAAATATCACAAATGCCAAGTTAGCAGATGGCATGTAAATTTAATGAGTCACATTACTGGGAAAGAAGCATTAAGAAGGGGTGATTATGTAAATACATTTTAGATTAAACTGTGCACCGTGAATTTGCTGATCAGCTTCCAGTGAGAACTTCTGAACAGTAACTTCCCAGCCCTTTCATTATTTAATATTGCATCTTTGTTGATTTGCATGGGGACAGATGTGTTGCATAAAGCATTTTACACAATTTGCCCACCAATTTCCAATGCCTGTTTAGCATACATAAAGATGAATACCAAACACCAAATAGAAGTTAGCATGAAGCACAGCTATAAAGCACACATGAGAATTTGGTATATTTCAGTAAATAGGTAGTCTCTGAATATATTATAAATGATAAAAATATTACGAATGTTCTGGTTTAACCTTACTACTGTGTATGAGAAAGCGGTAATCTGATGCTGAGTGTGGTTCTATGTGTGCAGTTCTATTAGCGGATGTTCAAGTATGATCATATTACACTGGGAGATTATAAGGCAAGTAGTCACACCCATAAAGACTATAAAACTTCTCATTTGTTTTCATTCTGGGTCTTCTGATCACAAGTGGAAGTCCCTGTTGCGTCCATGATTGCCGCTTTCCGACATATAATAAAGCTTCCTATTTTATAAAAACGATTTCTGTGCTACTATGTTGTCGGGGGCAGCTTGACTATTGTGGTCCTGGGTGAAGGGCCAGACTAAGGTGCATGCATGCCTGCAGAACCCATGCAAAACAACAGCAAATTATTTGCAATTTTTTGGACCAATTAAGAAGTGAAATTAGGAAATTTCCCACAGAAGCCTGGGGGTTCCGGGGAACCCTGGTTGAAAAACACTGGCTTAGATGATCACCTAATAAGGACCTCCTTAAGTGGACTGAGGTGTCCTTGTGTTGGAATTCAACAGATACGCAATTTGAATGGCTGCCATATGTGTAGAGATGTTAATTTAGGAAAGATTTTGCACTGGTCTCATTTTATTTTTCCAGAGCTGTGTATGTTAGAAAAAAGGATGCATTCAGATACATCAAGAATCATTTCAGAATCAAGCCGGAGCCCCAAGTCAGCTCTGGCTCGAATCGTAAGGTGCCTAAAGATTCCTACCCCTAGTTTATAGCAGATATTGTGGAAAATATTGATCTCTTATAAAAACTGAATTTCTTGCAGAAAAAGTGTAGGAAAAGAAAAAAAGAGGTTGACATCTGTGATGTATCAGTTAAACAGTAAAGAAAAAAAACCTTAGTATCAGGGGAGTTTAAAAAAATGCCCCCATGTTAGGCGTTAGTCAAACTGGATAAGAGAAATACTGCATTCTTTCAGACAAATGCACCTTCTGAAGTACCATTTGAAACACAAGAGGAATGGATGAGGAAAAGTAATTAAAAGTAAGTAAATCAGTAATTCCACATGTTGACCATCTGAAGATAAACCAGTTTTCATGTAATGGATGGGAGGTCACTCCCAAAAAAGGCAGCCACGAGGTTACAAATCACCAGGATAGCTCTAAACTCAACATAAACAATTCCCCCCAAAATGTGAATGTCTTGGCTTCCTGCCCAAAATTATAATAACTTTAACCATAATATGTGTGGTTGATACTGCTCATTAACATGCAGCAACACAGTAAATTAATGCAGAAGGCCTCAAATAAGTCTAAATGTATGTTTTTAAACTATATCGGAATAATAAAAAAAACCCTGACAAATATAATTGGGTCACACTGTAAAAAAAAGTTGGCTCAACTTAAAAAAGTTAGTGTCCGGGCTGCCTTAAAGTTTTAGATTGACTGAACTTGAGAAGATAAGTGGTAAAATTAAAACACATAAACTCAAGTTCAGTCAGCTTAAAATTTTAAGGTGGCCTGGACACTAACTTTTTCAAGTAGAAATACCCTAGTTATTTTTCACAGTGCACATATTGAAAACTCATGTGTGCCTAGCCAAAAGTAAATAAAACACAACCAAATATTTCTGACTCGTAGCGGAACACTAGTCCTACCCTTGAGAACATGGTACATGTCTGCAGGGACTTGGTCATGTCAAGATTTTATCCTGAAAAAAAGCTTACCATGCACCCAGACGAGTCCAACAGCCGATCAGATACGCACTTAAAGTTCTTCTTGCAGCCGCCGTTATCTTTGGAGCAGTCACGGACAGGCCCAAAAGATGCCAGTAGGTCCTCTACTGTTTCAAAGTACGTGGATGTCATAGCCTCTTCCCTGGAATGAAAGAAATGGTTTTGTAAAATAAATGTTTTCATAGCCCAACTAAAGACAGACCAGCAAAAATAATGTGAAAACAAATTTACGAGCAATTGAAATGCAGCAGAGAGAAGCGGTCTCTTATAACCCTGGTGTTTCTAGTGCAATTAAGAAGCTATTCATGTTTCAATGTAATGTGACAAAATTGTCATGTTTTGATGGTTTTTATCTTTCCACCTGCAATTATTGGTTATGTGTAATGGTTTACATTCACCCGCCCTTTCAAAAGGACTCTGCTGTAATATTTGAGGAGTACATTCTGAAAATGAACATTTACAACACTACATATTTTTTAAAGCTTTAGTGATATTTTGTGACTGATAACATGAAATAACACACTCAGAAGCAGTTTTATTTTAATTACCCTGGGTCATTCATTATGCAGTGCCAGTTAGATCTACAGTTGTTTTTATAAAGCTATTCTCCTGGTTTTGTGTGTAAACTGTGTATGCTAATATATGGAAAGTCATGAGACCAGGCAGTGGGATGAGAATAGTTGGATTTGTTTTTCCTGTCATGTTTACATGGAACCTGGGGATCAACATTTCCCATCACTGTTGCATTTTTAAAATCTCATAATTTTAGACTCTTTATGCTTTAGACTAATGGTAATTTTAAGTTTCACAACTGTAAACAGTCATATGCTGGTATTAGTCCACTGTGTTTTATCAAGTCCAAAGTCAGTGTAGCTGTCAACCAGGAAATTTTAGGGCACTTCATGCTTCCCTCTGCTGATAAGCTTTATTGTGATGCTGATTTCATTTTCCAACAGGGCTTGGCACCTGCCCACAATGCCAAAAGTACCAATACCAATAATGACCATAGTACCACTGTGCTTGATTGGCCAGCAAACTCTCCTAATCTAAACCCCATACAGAATCTATGGGGTTTTGTCAAGAGGAAGATGAGAGACACCAGACCATGAGCTGAAGGCCTCTATAAAAGCAACCTGGGCTTCCATAACACCTCAGCAGTACCACAGGCTGATCGCTTTCATGCCACCCTACTGTGATACAGTAATTTATGCAAAAGGAGCCCCGACCAAGTATTGAGTGTGTACATGGACATACTTTTCAGTCGGCCACCATTTCTATTCAAAATCCACTTTTTTAAATTGATCTTATATAATACTTAAATTTTTTGAGAAACTGAATTTCTGGTTTTCATTAGCAGTAAGCTGTAATCATACAAATTAAAAGAAATAAATGTTTGAAAATATCACACTGTGTGTAACAATTATATGAGTTTCACTTTTTGAATTGAATCACTGAAATAAATTTGCTTTTCGATGATATTCTAATTTATTAAGATGCACCTGTAATATAGTGTGGCATGCTACAGTATGATATGGTATGGCATAGTAAATGGTATTGTATGGTATACTGTAGTGCAGTATGTTACTCATGGTACATAGAGGTTGGTAGAGCAGTCAGAAACTGTACTCAAGTAAAAGTAATGCTACCTATGATAGTCATTATTCAAAGATCCAACGATTTTTTATTCGTCAATACTTCTATACGTACAGGACATACAGAAGAACTGAAATGCCATTTCTCTCTCTCTTAGTGGGGTGTGCAATATATAAGAAAAGAAGGAATAAGGAAGAAAAACAACAACAACAGTCTATGTACAGTAATATTATTCAAGTGTAAGTAAAAGTAGTTAACCAAAAATTACTCAAGTATGAGTAAGAAAGTGTTTACTAAAAAAGTTAGCTAGTAGTGAGGTCACACTCACCAATAAGTGAGGTTTTTCTTGTAAATATGAACTTTTCTATTAAATGTAAAAAATTTTCTCATACATTTGTGATTTTTTTTGACAAAATATAACTTTATTTTGATGAACTCACAGCATTTTATTTTTGAAATTTTTTAATACAGATCATGACTTTTTATTCATAAATTTGCAATATTTTTCTTGTAAATTTGTGACTTTTTTGTGTACATTTGCCATTTTTTCATCTATAAATTTAAGACAATCTTTCACAATCTTTTTGGGTGCAGTTACTGAAAAGGAAATTATCGAGACTGTGAGTAAATTTAAGAACAAAAAATCAACGGACTGGAATGAAATTGACATGACAATAGTGAAAAAAGTAATTGAAGGAATTGTTAAGCCACTCACCCACATCTGTAACCTGTCATTTCAAACTGGTAAATTTCCAGACAAAATGAAAATAGCAAAAGTAATACCTCTATACAAAACAGGAGACAGTCATTGTTTCACAAATTACAGGCCAGTCTCTTTACTCTCACAATTCTCCAAAATACTTGAAAAAATCTTCACTAAGAGACTGGATGATTTCATTGAAAAACACAACCTCCTTACAGATAGCCAGTATGGTTTTAGAGCAGATAAATCTACATCTTTGGCACTGATCGAACTTATAGAAGAAATTACTAGTTGTATAGATTAAAAAAAGGTTGCTGTAGGAGTATTTAAAGATTTAAAGAAAGCTTTTGACACCATTGACCACAGAATACTACTAAGGAAACTGGAAAGGTATGGGATAAGAGGGGTAGGACTGAGTTGGGTGGAAAGTTATTTAAGTAACAGACAACAATTTGTACAAATTGATGAGCACAAATCACCCTTCATGGACATCACTTGTGGTGTGCCCCAGGGGTCAGTTTTGGGACCCAAGCTCTTTATTTTGTATATAAATGACATATGCCAAGTATCAAAAATTCTGAAATTTATTTTGTTTGCGGATGACACAAATATCCTTTGCACTGGTGAGAATTTGCAGCAGGTTTTAGAGGTGGTCACAACTGAAATGAAAAAGTTAACGCAGTGGTTCAACAAAAATAAATTATCTCTAAATCTAAAAAAAACCAAAGATTATGTTGCTTGGGAATTATAAAATAAATCATGAAATAATGGTAACGATAGATGATACCAGAATAGAAACAGTACAGGAAAATAAGTTTCTGGGGGTGACGTTAGACAATAAAATCTGCTGGAAACCTCACATCAGTCACATCCGGGCCAAGTTAGCAAAATGTATAGGCATACTGGGGAAGACAAGACACTTCTTGGACTATAAATCATTGGTCTTACTGTACAATTCACTGTTTTTACCTTATCTTAACTACTGTGTAGAAGTCTGGGGAAACACCTACAAGACCAACCTACAGTCAATATGCACATTACAAAAAAAAGCTATAAGGATAATAAACAATGTAGGATATAGAGACCATACCAATTCGTTGTTTTTAAAGTCACATGTCATAAAGTTCATCGATTTAGTTAAATTTAAGACAGCACAAGTAATGTACAGGGCATTAATAATCAACTCCCAACTAATATACAAAAAAATATTTAAAAAAAGAGACAATGATCATAATTTGAGAGGAGACTTAAACTTTACAAAACCCAAGATACGAACAACCAAGAAAAGTATGTGCATATCTGTCTGTGGGGTGGATTTGTGGAACAGTCTGGAGCCGGAACTGAAACTATGTACAAACAGAAATCAATTCAAAAAGAGGTATAAACATTATTTGCTGAAAGGATATATGTTAGAAGGGTAGTATTTATATGTACGATTCACTATGCTCACTCTGGGACATTATGGGACACTATGGAATGGTGGGTGGGACAGCACTGTGTATATCTGTGTTGTTTGAGGCTGGTTTTGATGTATGGACATCAATGTATGTTAGGATGGATGGGTGTTAATGTTGATATGTAAAAAATACAGTAAATTGTTTACTTGGGGTCTTAAAGGTGGTAATTTGTATATAATTCTCATGGGTGTATTTATGGAAAAGAGGAGATGGAATTAATAAGTGTTCACTTCTTCCTTCTCCCTTTCGAACACTGTATACTGTTACTTTATTGTATTTGTCATTTGTTTTGTTTTTGTTATACCTTTTTGTTCGAAATAAAGTATCTATCTATCTATCTATCTATCTATCTAAGACTTCTGCAATTTTGCAGTTTGTGAGGATTTACTCTTTCATGTGCAAGTCAGGGAAAAAATATAAATTAGTCACATGTGCCCTCTAATATAACACAGATCATATACAGCAACAGTAACAAATCAAATATTTACTAAGGCAGAGAAATTAATCAAATCTGATGAGAAGAAAAATTGATGAGAAAAGTTACACTTCCTTCAAATCCATGAAATTAAAACTACATGTACTTGAATAAAAGTGCAGGTTTTCTTCAAAAAGACACTCAAGAAAGTACAATTTTGTGAAAAAGTTACTTGAAAAAATGTACTTGATGCAAATTTCACTGAACTACTATTTTTTACTATCTTTGCACAAGACAATAAAGCCTTTGAATCCTTTGAATTCTTGAATCCTTACAATAGGAAGCTATCATTTCCAGATTCCAAACCTCACTGTTTTATTTGGCCAACATTGTATACACAGTACTGCGATCACTCCAGCATGCACTCATGCCTATGCACCAAGTTCCGTATCCCTGCTGCTGCCACAGTAAACAAAAGGGTATGCAGCCCCTCTGTCATCCTTTATATAAAAAAGCCTCGTGAAATGGAACCACGGGGACCACAGTATGTTACGATGGTGACTTGGCATTATAAACAGCAGCGAGATGATGAATGATGGGAAGACAGACGTGTGCTTTGAAAGGAGTCTTGCCGCTGTCACTGCTTGTTTCTGCTGCCCATCTGTGCCACTGAACCAATAATGCTGATACTGACACTGTTACACTAATTAAAGCGGGTCAAAATAAACTTTACAGTGACCATGAATCATCACAAGGTCGTCTGTCTTGTAAAATGTCTGATATGTAAAGAGGAAATGAAAGAGAAAGTTGATATTTCTGTCTTTTCGTGAGTCATTGTCATTGATTTTTAGAAAGAGATAAAAGGCATAAACTTAAGATTGTTGCAAAAAAGTAAGGAATATGTGTGCAGAGCTGACAAAATATATCTGAAATATGCATATCTTATTGAAGTGCAGTGAGCATGGATGTGTTAGGTAATACTATGAGTACAGACATATTGCATTTTCTCTATTGTTTAGCACTTTGTAATGTTTATAATGTGGAGCTTTTCTAGCATAATTCCCCCACATAATTAGATTCCCTGCATGTCACATCAGCCAATGACTGGCATGTCTTCCTAGAAGCAGAACCATTACTGCTTGCTGAATAACACATCAGGACCGTCTAGTTTGCTAATTCAAACCATTTCTAATGCAGCACCACACTGACAAGTGACTCACTGCTCTCCAAAAAAAGTCCTTCTAATCTACAGGTTGAATGTATAATCTTTCATAGCATTTTATTTTCTCATCTAAGCAATTAAATACTAATTAAAAAGGTCTGAACAAACAGAGTACAGGCTAATACTAATAGGTGATTAACAACATTCATTTTACACATTTATCTGTATTTTATAAAATATGTAATATACAACTCTGGAAAATAATAAGAGACCACTGCAAAATCTTTCCTAAATTAGCATCTCTGCATGTATGGCAGCCATTCAATTTGACTATCTGTTGAATTCCAACACCAGGACATCTCAGTCTACTTAAAGAGATACTGATTAGGTGATCATCTTAGCATGGTAAGAAACATGAAAGCTGTGAATAATAATCAGAGTTATTACACAAATACAGAGTTCTTCCTAAGTTAAAACTTGGGTATTGTATTGTTTAAGAATGAACTTGTTTTCTTTGCATTGTTTGATCTAAAAGCACATCTTTTTTGTTATTTTGGCCAGTTGTCATTTTCTGTCAACTAGTGCATTTCCCGTAGAACGCAAGAATTCCTGTCTGAAACAGGTAGCCCAATTCGGCTTTACAGGCCCAAATGTAAGCTGTGTTTGAAAGCGGAATTCAAAGAGGTGCAGCCTATATGTAGGCAATCACATGTTAGACTCTGACAAATATAAAAGGGAGTAAATGACCTCTGAAATGGATGCACTCAAAGCAGCATCAAAATGTAAGAGTTCTACATTGGTACTTGGTCCTCCAGCCAAACCAGTTCACTATACAGCACTGTCCTGGTAAGAAAAATCTCTTTGTTGATTATCTTTCCCGTTTGCCTGACATATGTAAACCAGAGGGGGGAGGTGGTGTGAAATGTTAGGAAGCCCCAGCTTTGTCCTATAAATGTAACACGTTTTTGTTTTGTTTTTTCTTTTGCTGTTTTTCTTAATAGTTAAAGCCATTTTAAGGGATTGGAAAAAAGTATTGTGTTATGCTTGAAGGGTCATCTGTCAAAGCAGGGGTAGACTGATTCCTTGTAATTGATTAATTGCTGCATTTGACAATTATGTTTAAATCCTGTAAAGTGGTTACATGTGTGGTACAAGCGAAACTGTTGCACGGGTGAGAAGAGAATGTGTTTTCAGTTAATTTAGTTGCTGTCATGAATTGTTTGTTTGAAGTAGGATTGTTTCTTTTTTTTCCAGGAAACACAGGGGCACTTAACTAGGGAAGGTGGGGCTCAAGGTAATAACACTGAGAGTGTGCAGTGGGAGATTTGGGATCTTTTGTTTCTCCCATGGGGATGATTTTTTCCACTTTTATGGAAGGCAATAAATGGAGGCTTCCTTTTGCTACATGGACTGTTTAGGTGATTGTTTTGATGCGTCTTGCACCCAGGCCAGAAGTTTTGTGACACACCATTATAATTATTTTAGTTTATATCACTGTTCAGTGAAGGAGTTAAGTGTAATATTGAATTTCTTCTGTGTCTCGTCAATAAACTCATGCAGCACTATAACAGGACACAGTTACAAATATCTGAGACCCATTGTAGTGCATCAGTTTATATTTTAGCAATATTTTGTTATTAAAAGGTTTTTAAAACTGTAATCAATCAAATTAACTACAAAACAGCCAATATTATTATACACAGAAGAAGGACCTGTTTAACTACAGCTGCTGCATCCGTGTTGTCCATTTGTCAGTAAATATTTAACTAAAAATGATTAATTTCATTATTTGGGCGTTTTGTGTTCTGTTTGGTCATTAAGTCATTCTGGCCATTCTGCTCTACAATCATGGCGGTATTATTAAGTTTTTCATTTTTAGATACTCGCGTGGGAGGGGGGGGGGGGACTCGCGGTCCTGCAAAGTACAGTGGTACCACACTGGTGAAGCAGCAGTCGGGGCTACCGTCTACCACTGACCGGGCAGGCTGGGCGTGCCTCCCCGCAAAGGAGCGTGGTCCGCCTTGTCGGGCTGCTGCTTCTCCCGGCATGTCTGTGTTGGATACACCGGTGTTCTTTGTCAGACCCAGGTCACTGCTGACACTCTGCCCAGTCTGCTCACACGTCTCGTGTTCTCCACATATGCTGAATTATCATTTAAACCTATGCAATCATGGCAACTTTATGGTATAATTTCTTAAGCATTAAATCTTCAGTATTATCTTTTTCTAGTCAAATCTGTTGCTTTTCGCTTCCTTGTTTTGATTTATTTATTTATTTGAACATCAAGACAAAAAAATTAAAAGCAAGGAAACAAAACCAAAAAAATAAACATAGCAAAAAAAATGTCCTTGTTCAAAAGGAGCGGGAAGAAGCCAGTGCTTATACAGTCCCACCCCTTCTCCATACCCAGTAAATTATAATATCATTATAGTCATTATCCATCCCATAATTACATTCATTATACAATACCATAGCATATAATGCATCTTATAATTATCATGAACTGAGCCGGATTGTTCTTCGAGCTCGGTTCTGACCTGCTGCGGCTCAGGTTGATCCGTGCAGTTATGTATTATGTTATCTTTTGAGTTTCTTGTTGTTTCTATTTTCCCCTTGTTTATTTCCCTACTTGTAGCCACTGTGTTCTGGCCGGCAGCTGTGAGGCAGCCTCCTTTGGCCTGCACTCGTGTGGGTGCTGTCTGACACTTGCCGGTCCGACCACGCCCCCTCTCTCATGACAGCCAGCTGGTTTCACTCCGGTAATTGTCTTTCCCGCGCTTCTCCCAGGTGCACCTAATCTACCATGGCCAGCAATGCTTGTACTTAAGCAGCTCTGTGCCAGTCAAGCATTGCTGGACTACTGTTTTGTCTTACGTTAGTGTTATGCCACCGTTCACTGTGGTCTGCACGTCCCATCGTGTGAGTCAGTAGGTGAACCCTTTCGCCTTTTTGTATGTCTGCCTTGTTTTTGAACTGTTTTTTTTTTCCGGCCACTGTACACTGTGGTCTGCCTGCTGCACGCCCCGTCATGTGAGCCGTTAAGTGTACCCTGTTTACCATTTTTGTATGTCTGCTTTTTGTGAACTGATCCTTCTTTTGTTAATAAATGTGTTTGTGGTGTAACCTGTGCTTAAATCCGTCCTTCCTTCTACTCCTCCGTGCACTGTGAAAAAATGCATGGGAAGAACGTGACAATAACTATATGATGCAGTAGAACTAATACAACAGTGAAAATTTATGACAATAATACCAACATCTAATAATTGTAATAATAAGTAAATACTTCTGGTATGTTTAATATAATTATAGACAATATTATCATCATCATAATCACGATATATACCACCATATACCCCCACATGACTTACAATACCGAGGCACAATAAGTAACCATATAATAATAACCATAATAATGGGTAGCCATATAGTAGTTACAATAACAACAACAACAATAATAATAATACCACCTGGCCTATATAATACCTTAAATTCCATCCTAAACAACAATCATAATACTATAATAGCATTGCAATATTCTAGTAATAACAATGATATCAATAATAACACTAGTGCTCAGCATACATATTCAACAATAACAATGATAACCTTTCTTCATTAAAGACACATTGTAATATAACTGTCCTTTGTTTTTATATTGTTCAAAAATCATTTTTTAATATGTTGATTTAAATATATGGATGCTTGGACATTGCCTGTGTTTCTCCCCCAACCCATTCCACAATTTTACCCCCCACACAGACACACAAAAACTTCTCCTAGTAGATCTTACTAGGTGCATTTTAAATTTTGTATTCCCCGTAAATTGTATTTCCCTTCTGACTAAAAAGATCTTGTATGACTTCCGGTTATGGCGGCCGCCTAGAAGGACACGTATCACTCTGCTCTGCCCTTGGAAATAAAAATTCGGCAAATAACTCTCTCATTTGGAACAGAACTTTTCCCAGCGTTTGGGTGAGGATATGCCGGTGAAGACTAAGGCTGGGAAATCAGGAGGGGGAAAAATTGAATCGCCGAAGCAGTCCAAATTAACGGACTTTAAAGTTTGTGGCGCAGTAGAAAAAGCTGCGGATATGGCGGATGAAACTAGCGGTGGTGCGGTAACTGCTGCTGCTGACGATGACGGCACAGGTGCAGTGCTGGCTGCCATTAGCTCAATGAGAGCAGACTTTTCCGCTAAACTTGATGGGATTATGGCAGCGTTGGATGCAATGAGAAAGGAGTTGGGTGACTGCGTGGAGCGAGTGACGCAGGCGGAGCTTCGTGTCTCAAGTGCGGAGGATGAAATTAGCGGACTTCAAATAAAGGTGCGCACTTTGGAAAAAAAAAATAAAGATCTGGAAAATAGTGTTGTGGACTTGGAATCTCGGTCCAGAAGGAACAACCTGAGGCTGGTGGGTTTACCGGAGGGAGCCGAAGGTCGTGATTCATGCTCCTTTTTGGAGGGGTGGATCCTGGAGGCGCTGAACAACGCGGAGCTAAAATCATCAGTCGTCTTGGAAAGCTCCCACCGAATTAGCCCACCGAGAGGTAACAAGGCAGCACCGAGGACGCTAATTATGAAGTTTCTCAGCTACAGAGACAGGATGACGATCTCCAACGCGGTGCGGGCCAAAGGAGAAATTAAATACCAAGATCAGCAGGTGCGGTTCTACCCAGATTTGGCCTCAGGAATCCAACAATTAAGGAAGCAGTTTGACCCCATCCGCAAAGAACTGCGCAACCTTGAGATTCGTCATGGAGTGATTCACCCTGCAAGACTTCTGGTCACATATGAGGGCAGAACACGCATCTTCAAGACCCCCGAGGAGGCGCAGGAGCTCATCAAGAAGATCCAGGAAGAGACTGGTGGGAGCTAAGCATGAACAGAATATAGGGTAGAATATTTGAGCATTTAACTGATTAGAAGCATATAACAAGATTACAAAATATAGAATGTATTACATATTAAAAAAAAAAAAAAAAAAGTACAAAATTGCTAAAAAAATTTGGAGTTAAATTGGAAAATTACAGAAGAGAGTTAATGTTACGTTATTAAAAGCAGTAGAGTTAGGGTGATTAGGAGGATGAAGAAGGAGTGGCTTTGGCTGTTCCTCGTGGGTGTGGAACGGTCGATGGCTATATCGGGAGACGGAATTTTTCTTTTGCTTTTGGGGGGATTGCCACAAATGTGGAAAGGGGGAATTTGTTTGTGTGTAGTTTGTAGGGTGAATGTTCAACCACTCATTTTTTTGCTTTTCTGTTTGAGCATGTTTACACTGCAAGGTAATCCCAAACACCCTATTGATTATAAATCAAAGCGTTAATCTTAATTTAACTTCATGGAATTGCAGAGGTCTACAAAATTTAAAAAAACTTAAACAAGTTATGAATAAAATAAAAGACATGGGTTCAAAAATTGTGTTTTTACAAGAAACTCATCTAATAGAGCAAGATGTAAAAAGAATTAGGAGTAGATGGCAAGGAAATGTTTTCACCTCATCATTTTCATCCCGAGCCAGGGGAGTTATGACTCTCATACATAAATCAGTCCCATTTCAAGTGAAAAATGTAATTGGAGACAAATTTGGAAGATATGTAATCATTCAAGGATCTTTGCTATTAGAAAACATAAATTTGGTGAACTTATATGGTCCCAATATAGATGATCAAAAGTTCTTTGCCAATTTATTTCTTATCTTATCATCACTTACAGGGCAACATATAATAGCAGGGGATTTTAATTGTACATTGAATCCCAGTATAGATAGATCAACAGGACTGGACTGTACGCACAATGGATGTAGGATGACCATTAATCATTTTATGAAAGAATTGAAATTGATAGATATATGGAGAGAAATGAAACCACAAGTTAAAGCATACTCTTGTTATTCCAATACCTACAAGACATTCTCACGTATAGATTATTTTTTGATCTCCACAGAATTAAGGTCCAAGATTCAAAACTGTTTTTATGATAACATCGTGATCTCTGATCATGCACCCTGCTGTCTAATGTATGTAGATAAGAAATTGACAAAGGAACCAGGTAGATGGCAATTTCAGCATAAATGGCTTCAGGATGAGGAATTTGTTAAGTATATAGAAAAACAGATAGATGAGTTCTTTGATATCAATACTACACAAACATCAGCATGTGTAAAGTGGGAGGCTTTCAAAGCTTTTATTAGGGGACATATTATTAGTTATACAGGTTCAAAATCTAAGAAGACTCGAGAGGAGAGAGTCCAATTGGAACATAAAATAAAAATTCTTCAAGAAAGAGTATATGCAGGAAGAGATCCAAGGTTGGAGAACGAATTACTGATTTTGAGAGCTGAATATGACAAAAAATCAGCGAATAGAGCTGCCTCGAGTCTTCTAAGATTGAAACAATCTTTTTATGAACAAGGTGAAAAATCAGGAAAGTTATTGGCATGGCAGATTAAACAATTAGAATCTAAAACACCAATTACCAGTATTATAAGTAATGGACAGGTAGTTATAGATCCTTCAGAAATTAATAGAGCCTTTAGAGATTACTATGAAAAATTATATGATACCAAAAATGAATCTGACTTAACAAAACTACATGGGTTTTTGAATGAACTATTTATACCGTGTATTCCAAATGAAAATAGGGAGATACTGGAGTCTAAAATTAGTCAAGAAGAAGTTGGACTAGCCATTGATAATATGAAATCAGGAAAAAGTGCAGGACCAGATGGTCTTCCAGTTGACCTTTATAAAAAATTTAAGAATAAATTAACAAAACCTTTTTTGGAAATGGTTTTAGAAGCATTTCAAAATAGTAATTTACCATCATATATGAATAATGCCTTAATTATACTGTTGCCAAAACCAGGTAAGCCCTCTAATAAATGTGAAAATATGAGACCAATAAGCCTATTAAATGCCGACCTTAAGATAATTTGTAAAATTTTAGCAAGACGAATACAAGAAATTTTACCAAATATTATTAATCGAGATCAGAATGGCTTTATAAAGGGAAGACAAGGCTTCCATAATGTAAGAAGACTATTTAATATTATTTATTCTAATAAAGAAGCACCGGATACAGCTCTCTTATCACTGGATGCCGAAAAAGCCTTTGATAGAGTTGAATGGCCTTTTCTTTTTGAAGTCTTACAAAGGTTTGGACTTGGAAATAATTTTATAAAATGGGTTCAGATAATATATAATAATGCTACTGCAGAAATTCTAACAAATAACAATATTTCAAAATCAATAAAAATCAATAGAGGATGTCGACAAGGCTGTCCACTTTCACCTTTACTGTTTACTATGGCAATTGAACCTTTAGCGATGGCGATACGTCTACAGTCACAAATATATGGAATTAAAGTTGGACCAACAGAACATAAAATCTCCCTGTATGCCGATGACATAATTTTGTTTATGTCGAATCTTAAAAAATCAATTCCGACCTTGTTGAATTTAATAAAGAATTTCGGGGAAATATCAGGATATAAAATAAATAAAACTAAATCTTCAATATTAATGCTAAATGAGACCCAGAGAAATTACCCAGCCCCTGAGGTAAATCAATTCAATGTTGTAAATCAGTTCAAATATTTAGGAATCCAAATTGTGCCTAAGCTAGAATCAGTCGCCAGTGTCAATTATGAAGCCTTAATGACAGATATTGATGAGTTACTTCAGAGATGGATGTCACTACCAATGTCGATGATCGGGAGAATTAATATACTTAAAAGTAATATTTTACCTAAAATACTTTATTTATTTCAATACATTCCCTTACCACCACCTTTAGATTTATTCTCAAGAATTAAAAAAAAGTTAGTGGAATTTATATGGAACAACAGGAGGGCTGGATTACGTCTGTCTTTATTATATTTACCATTTGATCGTGGAGGTCTGAAATGTCCAAATTTTATGTTGTATTATTGGTCGGCACAACTGAGGTCTATGACATATTATTTTTCATCAAATGATCTCCCTCACTGGACTGAAATGGAATCATACAATTTACCTTTACCTCTTCCCATATTCATATACTCAGATTCGGCAAAAAAATTACAAAAACAAGTTAAAAATCCATTTGTAAAGCATATGATCAAAATATGGTGTGAAGCTAAAAACTATTTAAAAGAACCACAGTTATTGTCACAATTTAGTCCAATATGGGGTAATCAATATTTTAAACCAGGGAGAGCGGACGCTGTATTTAAAGTATGGAATTTAAAAGGGATACAAAAGATTCAGGATTTATATTTGCCATGTGCAGAAAACATAATGTCTTTTGAAGAGTTGAGGATCAAATTTAATCTCAATAGAACACATTTTTTTAAATATCTTCAACTTAGAAACTTTATTCGATCAAATCAAAATAATGCTCTCACTCGACCTATCTATTCATCCTTGGAAAAAATGTTGATGAAAGATAGTAAAAGAAAGGGTATTATTTCAGAGTTTTATAACTCATTGACACTATTTTCAAGTGAAAACTCACTGAAAAGATTAAACTACTGGAAAGAAGATCTGCAAACTGAAATTCCAGAGGAACAATGGGAATTGGCTTGTACAGAAGCTCAAACCAAATCAATAAATGTACGCCTTAAATTGATACACTTCAAATGGTTAATGCGGATGTATGTTACACCGGAGGAGTTAAATAGATATAACAAAAATATACCAGATACGTGCACAAAATGTATGGAAAGTAAAGGAACTCTATTTCATTGTGTATGGGAATGTAGATTAATAAGAATGTTTTGGGAAGAGGTGAGGGTAACAATTGAAAAAATAATCTCAAAACAAATCATATTGAATCCTAAACTGTTTTTGTTGGGTCTGTACCCAGAAAAGCATAATTTTAATAAAAGTGAAAGAACATTCATAGACCTCAGTTTGCTTAATGCCAAAAAATGTATTGCACTATTATGGAAAAAGACTTATAGACCAGATGTGACTCAGTGGTTAAGACAGATGTTAACAAACCTTCCATTAGAAAGAATAACATATATACTGAAATCAAAGGAAATTGTGTTTGAGAATATATGGAGACCTTTTATTGATTATGTAAAAAATTTAAACATAACTCTTGAAGAAGAAGGTGAATGAGATGTGCGGACCTTGTAAATTCCAAACTGGTGAATATAATATGTATACTTATGTGTTGGATTGTCTAGACTAAACAGAGGAGCATTGTTGAAGATTTGATTTTGTTGGTGGTTGTTGGTGTTTTTTAGTGCATTTTTTTTTTGTAGTACTTTAGTGTTAGTGTTTGATTGTTTGTATCATGTTTGTTTAAAAAAAAAAAAAAAGGTTCAATAAAGATATTGTGGAAAAAAAAAAAAAAGATCTTGTATATTGCACGGTAATTTTTTTTGACTGACTTTAAACATTAACTGTGCTGTACAATAATCAACCAGATCCTGTAATTTCAATAATTTTGAATGTAAAAACAATAAATTAGTAAGTTCAAGATAACTGACTTTGTGTGTAACATAGACTGCCCTTTTTTGTAATATTAACAATGAATTAAGTGTACTTTTAAAATTGTTACCCCAGACCTCTATACAATAGGTCAAGTATGGAAGTACTAATGAGCAATACAAGATATGAAGTGATTTGTAATCTAGGACTTGCTTAATTTTATTAATAACTGTGATACTTTTTGCCACTTCATTTTGTATGTATCTGATGTGTGGTTTCCAACTAATTTTATCATCTAGTATTACACACAAAAATTTGATCTCTTTAACATTTTTAATAATTGCATTATCAATATGAATATGTATATTTTCTTTATTTTTACAATTACCAAATATCATTACCTTAGTTTTATCTATATTTAGTGATAATTTATTATTATCCATCCATTTTTTTAGCTTATTTAATTCATTATTTAGAGTATGGATTAGTTCCTTATAATTATTTCCAGAATAAAATATATTAGTATCCTCAGCAAATAATATTGTATTTTATAATTTCAAAACTTGGAATATACCATTTATACAGTATATATATATGTTAAATAATTTGGGGCCCAATACTGACCCCTGGGGAACCCACAGGCAATTCCCATACATCCAGACAGATATTCTCCCATCTTCACAAACTGTTGTGCATCCATACATCCATCTTCTACCACTTTTCCGGAGGTCCGGGTCACGGAGGCAGCAGTTCAAGCAGAGAAGCCCAGACTTCCCTCTCCCCAGCCACCTGCACCAGCTCTTCAGAGAGGATACTACAGTGTTCCCAGACCAGCTGGGAGACATAGTCTCTCCAGCGAGTCCTGGGTCTGCCCTGGGGTCTCCTTCCAATGGGGAGTGCCCGAAACACCTCAAGTGGAAGGATTCCAAGAGGCATCCTGATCAGATGCCCATACTACCTCAACTGGCTCCTTTCAATGTGGAGGAGCAGCGGTTCTACTCTGAGCCCCTCCCGGATGACTGAGCTCCTCACCCTATCTCTGAGGGTGAGTCCAGTGATCCTACGACGAAAGCTCATTTCAGCCGCTTGTATCCACGATCTCGTTCTTTCAGTCATTACCCAAAGCTCATGACCATAGGTGATGGTAGGAACGTAGATTGACTGGTAACTGCTTCGCCTTCGCCTTAGAGCTCAGCTCCCTCTTCACCACAACAGACCAGTACAACGTCTGCATCACTGCAGATGCTGCTCCGATCCGTCTATCAACCTCTCGCTCCATTCTCCCCTCACTCGTGAATAAGATCCCGAGATACTTAAACTCCTTCACTTGGGGCAGGAGCCTGTCCCCAACCCGGAGAGGACAATCCACTTTTTTTCCAGTTGAGGACCATGGACTCGGAATTGGATGTACTGATTCTCATGCCAGCCATTTCACACTCAGCAGCAAACCGTCCCAGTAAGACCTGTAGGTCATTGCTGGATGAAGCCAGCAGGAAAACATAATCTGCAAACAACAGAGATGAGATCCTGTGATCACCAAGCATGACACCCTCCGTTCCCTGGCTACACCTAGAAATCCTGTCCATAAAAATTGTGAACAGGATCGGTGACAAAGGGCAGCCCTGGTGGAGTCCAACTCTCACTGGAACTGAGTCCGACCGAGTGTTGGCAAAACAAACCAAATTCTCACAACGGTCATACAGAGACCGAATAGCTCATAACAACAAACCCAATACCCCATACTCCTGAAGCACCCCCAACAAAAAACCACGAAGGACGCGGTCGAATGCCTTCTCCAAGTCCACAAAACACATGTAAACTGGTTGGGCAAACTCCCACGAACCCTCAAGGATTCTCGAGAGGGTAAAGAGCTGGTCCGATGTGTCATGGCCAGGATGAAAACCACATTGCTCCTCCTGCCCAGAGCTGCGGCCGCAAGGTCGTCGGGGCATCTCATGGTGGCAACCCCTGAACCAAGTGGTGGACACCAGTGGTGAGGGGGGTCATTAAGCTGAAGAAGGAGTCCTATCAAGCTTGGTTGGCTTGTGAGACTCCCGAAGCAGCTGAGGTGTACCGGCAGGCCAAGCGGAGTGCAGCTCGGGTGGTTGCTGAAGCAAAAACTCGGGTATGGGAGGAGTTTGGTGAGGCCATGGAACAAGACTTTCGGTCTGTCTCAAAGAGATTCTGGCAAACTGTCCGTTGGCTCAGGAGGAGGAAGCAGCTCCCTGTCCACACTGTGTATGGTGCGGATGGGGCACTGCTGACTTCGACTGGGGATATCGTCGGGCGGTGGAAGGAATACTTTGAGGATCTCCTCAATCACCCTGACACGCCTTCCACAGAGGAAGCAGGGCTTGTGGACGAGGGGGATGACTCACCTATCACAGGGGCTCAGGTTACCAAGGTGGTTAAAAATCTCTTTGGCGGCCGGGCCCCGGGGGTGGATGAGATTTGCCCTGAGTACCTCAAGGCCCTGGATGTTGTAGGGCTGTCATGGCTGACATGCCTCTGCAACATTGTGTGGAGGTCGGGGGCAGTGCCTTTGGCATGGCAAACCGGGGTGGTGGTTCCTCTCTTCAAAAAAGGGGACTGGAGGGTGTGCTCCAACTTTAGAGGGATCACACTCCTCAGCCTCCCTGGGAAGGTTTATGCCAAGGTACTGGAGAGGAGAGTCCGGCCGCTGGTCGAACTTCAGACAAACTGTTGTCTCTCAGATAAATAACTTGTAACCCAATTCAGTGCCACTCCCCTAATGCCATACAATTGCAGCTTATAAGATAAGATAAGATAAGATAAGATAAGATAAGCCTTTATTAGTCCCACAACGGGGAAATTCCAGGATTGCAACAGCACAGGGATAGCAACACTCAGAGCAACAATCAGAAGGCAAGAAAAAAAAACAAGCAAGCAAGAGCAGCTAATATACATATGTACATATTACTATAAAATATATACATACACACACACACACAGACACACAGTGCAAGTATTAGTGCAAGAAGTGCAAGAAGTATTGACTGATTTATTGTAACAAATGCTTTCCTAAAATCTATAAATACAGTGATCCCTCGCTACTTCGCGCTTCACCTTTCGCGCCCTCAGTGCATCGCGGATTTTTCAAAAATATTCATCAAAAATTCAATATTGAGAAATAATGGGCGGGCGCTAGCAGAAGGCAGGTAGACTACATTAGAACATCAGGTATCAACACGGAGAGCCCGCACAACTCAAAATCCACCTCTCTCTTCGCTGTTCTCGTGTTGGCTCGGCTCGGGAATCTCGCAAGCTGATTGGCCGAGACGTTTCACCCCGCAAGCTGATTGGCCGAGACGTTTTACCCAGCTTCTCTCCCTGCCGAGCGCCCACCCAGCGAAGGAAGACCGCATTCATTGCTCTTTATCGCTCGTGTTGCTTAGTCTCGCCGCGTGGAACTTTTTGCTGTTCTCTTGTGCCATTTTGTGCAAAATAGTCTTCCCGTCGAGCCACTACGCCGCCTCCTGCAGCTTCTCCTGCTCTATCGGAAGCTGCCCTCGATGATCCTGTGCCTCTAGCACCTGACGATGAGGCGTCACCTGAGGAGCAGTAAAGCTCTCATTAACCTGTGCAGTAAATCATCTTCATCTTGAGTTACGTATCTTGTTATAAGAATAAAAGAGTTCTAAAAACATATTTATGTACACTTTATTTACATCTATGTATGTATGTACACTTACACACACACACACGTATCATATGAGAGAGAGAGTGAGAGAATGAACGTACGTATTATTTATGGGTGACGTCATTAGGGGTGACGCTACTTCGCGGTTTTTCACTTTTCGCGGTCGGTTCTGGAACCCATTAACCGCGATAAGTAAGGGATCACTGTATACCAATTGCATATTTTCCTTGATGTAATGCATTTATTATTTCCTCCGTTGCTTCTATTATTGCTAATGATGTTGTACTCTTTGCTCTAAATCCATACTGATTCTGATTAAGCAGATCATGTTTATTTAAAAAGTTTTCTAATCTGTTGTTGAAAAATTTTTCCAGAATCTTTGAAAATTGTGGGAGGAGCGATACTGGTCTGTAGTTTGTGTAGTGGTGTTTATTTCCTTGCTTGAATAATGGTATTACTTTTGCTATTTTCATTTCCTGTGGGAATGAGCCAGTTTGAAATGATAGACTACAAACATATGTAAATGGTTTTAATTATGCCATCAACAGTTCTTTTTACTAGTGCCATATCAGTACCATCACAATCAGTAGATAATTTATTCTTACACTTTTCAACAACAGATTTTACCTCTAATTCATCCACCGCTGAGAGAAAGATTGACCGAGGGTTATTTCCAATGCTTCACTCACGGTGTCTCTTCCTTGGTTTGTAATTTTTGCTGCCAACTATGGTCCAACATTTACAAAAAAATTATTCATTCCATTTACTACTATGTTCTTATCATAATTATCACCACAATTATCAGTAAAATACCTTGGATATGTTGTTTTCTTAGTTTCATTTTTCCTTAATTTATTTAATATGTCCCAGACTCCTTTTATATTATTCCTATTTTCATTTATCATTTTCCTATAGTATAATTTTTTACTAGTTCATATTATTTCAGTTAATTTAGTTTCATATGTTTTATATCTTTTTTAGATTCTTTAGTCCTTAATTTAATGAAATTTTTATAGAGATAATTTTTCTTTTTACAAACATTTTGTAGCCCCCTGGTTAACCAGGGACAATTTTTGTATTTATATACAGTCGTGGACAAAATTGTTGGTACCCCTCTGTTAATGAAAGAAAAACCCACAATGGTCACAGAAATAACTTGAATCTGACAAAAGTGGTAATAAATAAAAATTCTATGAAAATTAACCAATGAAAATCAGACAATGCTTTTGACTTGTGGTTCAATAGAATTACTTTAAAAAACAAACTCATGAAACAGGCATGGACAAAAATGATGGTACCCCTAGAAAAGATTGAAAAAAATGTGACCATAGGGACATGTTCAACCAAGATGTGTCCTCTAATTAACATCCCAGGTGTCTACAAACTTGTAATCAGTCAGTTGGCCTATTTAAAGGGTGACAAGTAGTCACTGTGCTGTTTGGTGATATGGTGTGTACCACACTAAACATGGACCAGAGGAAGCAAAGGAGAGAGTTGTCTCAGGAGATTAGAAAGAAAATTATAGACAAGCATGTTAAAGGTAAAGGCTATAAGACCCTCTCCAAGCAGTTTGATGTTCCTGTGACTACAGTTGCACATATTATTCAGAAATTTAAGACCCACGGGATTGTAGCCAACCTTCCTGGACGTGGCCGCAGGAGGACACGGATAATACGAATGGTACCAAAAGAGCCCAGAACAACCTCTAAACACATTCATGGTGAACTCCAAGGTCAAGGTACATCAATGTCAGATCGCACCATCCGTCGTTGTTTGAGCCAAAGTGGACTTCATGGGAGACAACCAAGGAGGACACCACTGTTGAAAACAAATCATAAAAAAGCCAGACTGGAATTTGCCAAACTGCATGCTGACAAGCCACAAAGCTTCTGGGAGAATGTCCTATGGACAGACGAGACAAAACTGCAACTTTTTGGCAAGGCACATCAGCTCTATGTTCACAGACGCAAAAATGAAGCACACCAAGAAAAGAACACTGTCCCTACTGTGAAACATGGAGGAGGTTCTGTTATGTTCTGGGGCTGCTTTGCGGCATCTGGCATAGGGTGTCTTGAATCTGTGCAGGGTACAATGAAATCTCAAGACTATCAAGGTATTCTAGAGAGAAATGTGCTGCCCAGTGTCAGACAGCTTGGTCTCAGTCGCAGGTCATGGGTCTTGCAACAGGATAATGACCCAAAACACACAGCTAAAAACACCCAAGAATGGCTAAGAGCGAAACATTGGACTATTCTAAAGTGGCCTTCTATGAGCCCTGATCTAAATCCTATTGAACATCTGTGGAAGGAGCTGAAACATGCCGTCTGGAGAAGGCACCCTTCAAACCTGAGACAACTGGAGCAGTTTGCTCATGAGGAGTGGGCCAAAATACCTGCTGAGAGGTGCAGAAGTCTCATTGACAGTTACAGAAATCGTTTGATTGCAGTGATTGCCTCAAAAGGCTGTGCAACAAAATATTAAGTTAAGGGTACCATCATTTTTGTCCAGGCCTGTTTCATGAGTTTGTTTTTTAGAATAATTCTGTTGAACCACAATTCAAAAGCATTGTTTGATTTTCATTGGCTAATTTTCATAGAATTTTTATTTAAAAACTCCTTAATACTATCAAAGTTGGCATAGAGACTCCTGCTATTAATACTGTATGTATTATTGTCAATGTCTGATCTGAGTTCATAATTCCATTTAATTGTTGTTCATCATAATAAGTACACTTATTGTTAATATGATTAAAGTAGTTATTATCTGGGTCAGTATCACCTAAAATATCTTGTGGTTGCTGTTCAGTATTTACAAAGGTTTCAGCTTCAATTTGACCTAATACTCTTCCATTATTAAATAAGGAAGAATGTTTGGTTAAAGTGCTAATCATAAGCTGTGTCAACAATGTACACCAAAAAGAAAATAAGAGAAAAACAACACAAAAATTTCCACTCATAATCTAACTGCGCTGTTATTCGTGCATGAGAGCTAAGGCTTAGATTTGTCTAATTCCTCCATATCTCTAATCATTATTAGTTTAGCTTCTTCTGGAGTGCCAAGCAGTTTTATCCATACCTTACAGTTCTTTGTCCATGTCCATTGTGTTTTCCCTGTTTTCTGAAAGCCCTGGCTTGTCTAGCTATTTCAGAGTTCTTTGTTGTTAAATGTTCATTTACAAAGACAAATGTTCTGCTCAGATTTTTTGCTTGTCGCAGAAGCTCAGTTTTTGCTTTTCTGTTGACAAATCAGATGATAATCGCTGGTTTTCTTTTACTGTCTTTTCTAGACGTGTGGCAAGCTGAAATAGTGTTATTGTCTATAACAATGCTTTTAGAGTTGAAAAACTTCAATACCTGCTGCTCAAGAGTGTGTGATTCCCCCAGTATCTCATCCTCCCCATCCTGGTTATCAACTCCAACTGTCACACGTACATAGGAGTGGTGTCTGGTGTTAAGACCACTCACAATGACATAATTTTGCTAACAGAGTGCTGTGGTTACTGATGATGTGATGCCGCATAGTATTCAATCAGTACGGAGTCAAACCAAAACCCCGCCCACACTTCTAGAAGCCTGAGCATGAGGAAACTGAGCGGTGGCTAAACTTTTATTGATAAAAATTACATATTTTGACTGAACAACTCCATACTCGGGGATGCACACCCTCGTAACCTCAGCAAAGCACTTATAAAATCTGAGGTCAGTCTGACTAACGGTTTGCGAGATATGTGAGGAACAGACACACAGACAGACAGACAGACACACACACGCACAGAGATTTCGTGCATTTATAAATAGATAAATGCTCTACATGATGATATTTTGACTTGGAATTTGGATGAGTTGTTTTCAGTAGGTTAGCAAATAAAACCAAATTGTTCAATTTACTCAAACACATACGTATAAATAGTAAAACCAGATTAAATGATATTTTTGCAGTGGTCTGTTTGGAATCTTATTTTTTTTCCAGATCTGTATATGAATGTTTAAATTTACAGGTGCATCTCAATAAATCAGAATATCATCAAAAAAATTTTTTTCAAAAAGGAGTTTTATTTAAAAACACTGGACTAAAAAACATCTTGAATTTTAATTATCGTTTAGACCCGTATTTTTAAATAAAACTCCTTATTGAAAGTTTATTTGACACCTGGATGTTTGAAAATGAACTTACATATCATTAAAAAGTTAATTTATTTCAGAAATTCAATTCAAAAAGTTAAACTCGTATATTATGTATATTGATTGTATCACAAAGAGTGATATATTTCAAGCGTTAATTTCTTTTAAAACCCAAAATTCAGTTTCTCAAAAAAATTAGAATATAACAGTACATACAGTGGGGCAAAACAGTATTTAGTCAGCCACCAATTGTGCAAGTTCTCCCACTTAAAAGATGAGAGAGGTCTCCAATTTTCATCATAGGTATACCTCAACTATGAGAGACAAAATGAGAAAAAAAATTCCAGAAAATCACATTGTCTGATTTTTAAAGAATTTATTTGCAAATTATGGTGGAAAATAAGTATTTGGTCACCTACAAACAAGTAAGATCTCTGGGTCTCACAGACCTGTAACATCTTCTTTAAGAGGCTACTCTGTCCTCCACTCGTTACCTATATTAATGGCACCTGTTTGAACTCATTATCAGTATAAAAGACACCTGTCCACAACCTCAAACAGTCAGTCTCCAAACTCCACTATGGCCAAGACCAAAGAGCTGTCAAAGGACACCAGAAACAAAATTGTAGACCTGCACCAGGCTGGGAAGACTGAATCTGCAATAGGTAAGCAGCTTGGTGTGAAAAAATCAACTGTGGGAGCAATTATTAGAAAATGGAAGACATACAAGACCACTGATAATCTCCCTCGATCTGGGGCTCCACGCAAGATCTCACCCCGTGGGGTCAAAATGATCGCGAGAACGGTGAGCAAAAATCCCAGAACCACACGGGGGGACCTAGTGAATGACCTGCAGAGAGCTGGGACCAAAGTAACAAAGGCTACCATCAGTAACACACTACGCCGCCAGGGACTCAAATCCTGCAGTGCCAGACGTGTCCCCCTGCTTAAGCCAGTACATGTCCGGGCCCATCTGAAGTTTGCTAGAGAGCATTTGGATGATCCAGAAGAGGATTGGGAGAATGTCATATGGTCAGATGAAACCAAAATAGAACTTTTTGGTAAAAACTCATCTTGTCGTGTTTGGAGGAGAAAGAACACCATACCTACTGTGAAGCAAGGGGGTGGAAACATCGTGCTTTGGGGCTGTTTTTCTGCAAAGGGACCAGGCCGACTTATCCGTGTAAAGGAAAGAATGAATGGGGCCATGTATCGTGAGATTTTGAGTGAAAACCTCCTTCCATCAGCAAGGGCACTGAAGATGAAACGTGGCTGGGTCTTTCAGCATGACAATGATCCCAAACACACCACCCGGGCAACGAAGGAGTGGCTTCATAAGAACCATTTCAAGGTCTTGGAGTGGCCTAGCCAGTCTCCAGATCTCAACCCCATAGAAAATCTTTAGAGGGAGTTGAAAGTCCGTGTTGCCCAGCGACAGCCCCAAAACATTACTGCTCTAGAGGAGATCTGCATGGAGGAATGGGCCAAAATACCAGCAACAGTGTGCGAAAACCTTGTGAAGACTTACAGAAAACGTTTGACCTCTGTCATTGCCAACAAAGGGTATATAACAAAGTATTGAGATGAACTTTTGTTATTGACCAAATACTTATTTTTCACCATAATTTGCAAATAAATTCTTTAAAAATCAGACAATGTGATTTTCTGGATTTTTTTTCCTCATTTTGTCTCTCATAGTTGAGGTATACCTATGATGAAAATTGGAGACCTCTCTCATCTTTTAAGTGGGAGAACGTGCACAATCGGTGGCTGACTAAATACTTTTTTACCCCACTGTAAGAGCAATTTAACAATGTGGATTTTCAATAGAAATGTTGGCCAACTGAAAAGCATGTCCATATACACACTCAATACTTGGTCAGGGCTCTTTTTACCGGAGTGGTGGCTCAGTTGGTAGAGCATCCGCCCCACACCCGGGAGGCAGGGATTCAAATCCCGGCCGGGTCATGCCGAAGACCATATAAAAATGGAACTTCCTGCCATCCAGCTTGGTGCTCGGCAAAAATGGAATGGAGGAGGGAAATTTGTGGCGGCGCCTTGCATGGCAGCGGCCCTCTGATTCTACACTTGGGGTGTGTGTGATTAACACGGTAGATAGGTAAAGCACAATCTCGTTCTACTGTACATGATTGGTTGTACAGTTGAATGACAATAAAAGGTGATTTAATTTTTAATTTAATTTAATTTTTACATGAATTACTGCATCACAGCAGTGTGGCATGAAGGCGATCAGCCTGTGGTATTACTGTGGTGTTATGGAAGCCCAGGTTGCTTTGATAGCAGCCTTCAGCTCGTCTGCATTGTTGGGTCTGGTGTCTCTCATCTTCCTCTTGAAAATGACCCATATATTCTTTTTGGGGTTTAGGTCAGGTGAATTTTCTGGCCGGTCAAGCACAGTGGTACCACGGTCATTAAACCAGGTACTGGTTCTTTTGGCAGTGTGAGCACATGCCAAGTTCTGCTGGAAAATGAAATCAGCATCTCCATAAAGCCTGTCAGCAGAGGGAAGCATGAAGTGCTCTAAAATCTCCTGGTAGACAGCTGCAATGACTTTGGACTTGATAAAACACAGTGAACAAACACTGGCAGATGGCATGGCTCCCCAAATCAGGTGCCAAGTCCTGTCATGTGTAAATCGAGGTTCCAGAGTCTGGAGGAAGAGTGGAGAGACACAGAATCCAAGACGCTTGAGGTCCAGTGTCAAGTTTCCACAGTCGGTGATGATTCAGTGATGAGCCTTTCAATCAAACATTTATCAGTTGAGAAAGTTGTCGTGAAAACTGAAACAGTTGTGTGGTGTTGTGGTTAAGGGCAGCACTTGGTATGCTGAAGATAACAGGTTCAAATCCTGATAGGGAAGCCTTATTCTTCTGAACAACTGAAGCACAGCTCTCCTGTGCATTTTAAAGCAACACTGTAAGATTTTCACCTCAAAAAAATGAAGTCTACATCTGTTTGGAACCCGATGATCACTGCTTGCAGCTATATTTGTGACTGAGTTTGATGAGCATCGGGGCAATTGCTTAGGAGGAGTGATGATTCCTGTGACATGTGGATGGATGGATGGACAGATGCCGCACCATTGCAATAGCTCCTTTCAGCTTCATCAGAATTAGCTTAAAATAAACATGATTTACAAAGAGGGTTGAATAATTTTGAGTGCAACTGTTCTTTGATTCTTAGAAGTGTATTCATGTTATGAATACGATGTTATTCATTTTATGAAAAAAAATGAAATATTAGAGTGAATTAGAGAACATTTGTAGAACATTACACTCCTCTCTAATATTTGTTTTTCTACAAATGTCACCCTCTTCTGAACTTGATTTTTCTATGGTAAGCTCCTAAACTAATGAGCTGTCTTATTGTGGAAGACTATGGTACAGAAACCAAAGCCATCTTATTATAGAACGACCAGCTTCTTTGTAGCAGGAACCTAATCTCCATAACTTAACATATATCTGAAACTTCCTATCTAATTCTTTACATCTACCCCTCATGGATGTCGTGCATCAGCATGGCCAATTGCCCTGAGCTTGGGGATGGCGATGCATCACACTGTGCCAAACTCAGCAGCAGACTTCCTGATGCACATGGATAAATCAGACCGATGGAGTCACAAAACCAACACCATGCAGTCTAAAGCTGCGCCTGGATGGAAATCAGAAACAGAGAACAAAGTGCACTCTTGCCTGAGTCTATGTCTGCCCAGATTCAATTTATGTGAATTAATGGCAAAAAACAGAAGCAAAACATTCTAATGTGTAAAAAAGATTATTTCACCATGCAAAAGTATGAAATGATGAAAAATTACATCCCACATATCTTACACAACATTCACATAATTTGAAATTTTCAGCTTGAGGCTAAAAAAAAACAGATCTAATATTCCAGTCACCAAGTGAAAGGGTAGAAATACAGGTGCATCTAAAAAATGAACATCATGAAAATTTCATTAATTTATCATGATTTAATTCTAACAGTTTGCTGCTGTGGGATGATACTAAGTCCACATGGAAAAGGAAAAATCAGCATTTCCAGAGATGTTTTCAGCAAAATTGATAAAACACAGTGAACCAAGACCAGCAGATGACATGGCCCCCCAAATTATCACATATTGCAGATATATAAAGCCTGGAAACACCTTGGACTATACATTTTAACTCTGTAGTGAAAGAGTGGCTTAGTATTAGGAACATGACAGTTGAAACTCCTTTCCTACTGTATAGACGTCTCATGCACTGACAACAGACTCAGACCACTCCTTTTTTTGAATCAACTTTTCTTGACAATCCTCTCAATATTACAGGCATTTCTGTTGCTTGTGCACCTCTTTCTACCACACTTTTTCCTTCCAAAAATTAAATTCAGGAACATAAAGGAACATTTTCACAATATTCTATTTTTTAGTACCACCAGTAGCTACAAAACCAAATTAGGAATGCTGATTGTATGTTGATTTTGCTAATAAAGCAGGAATAAGTGTTAAAAAAACAATGACGAGATATGAGCACAATAAGTCTCCAAATACTGTATATTTAAAACAAACCTACTACTTGGATTGCATATTTTTCACCATACAGCAAACTGTCTTCTTTAAAGGACACAGCATAAACCTCAGGAATTAAGGGGACAAATGATTGAAAAAACGGTGTTTATACAGTAGGTTTTAACCTTTGGATATACTTCTATTGGTCATGTGGTTATTGAAAAAAAAATGGAAACACTTCTCTTTAAAACACACACACACACACACACACACACACACACACACACATACACCCTTTACATGAATAATTTTTCTCTCCAAGAAGCCGTTTTGACTCTTCCAGGTTCACCTCAGGACGTCATAAGTCAGTAAACCCAGCCTAGAGCTGTCCTTGATACCCACCTGGTGCTCTATTATTGGCCAGCATAGCTGTCTGTCATGTAGATGGACGGGAAGCCAAAGGCAATAGCTTTGGAGCTAACAGTGGTACTAGGAACCTCACACCAAGTGTGGTTTATATTGTTATTTATTTTAGATTTTAGTCCCCCTAGTAGACATCCCTGTTTCCACCTGGTTCACTGATCCACACTCGATAATACTGTATATCTCCTGTCATTCTGGCTTATTTTGTTATATTTTTGCCATGATAATTCCTACTGTCAGAGCACACACCCACGGTGAGGCTGCTTTTAGCTACTACAGCCCACATCTATGGAACAGCCTGCCAAAGAACATCAGGGCTGCTGAGAGTGTTCATGTTTTTAAAAACAGGCTCAAGACCTACTATTTTAACTTAGCTTTTGATTGGTATGTGTTTATGATTATCTTTTTATTAACGAATTATGCATCTTATTATTATTATTTATCATTGACGGTTTTATTTATGTTATTATCCTGTCCTAACTCCAGTATTTCCTCATGGGGAGCCCTCTGATGGGGGGTTGCCTGGCTCTGGCTGCAGGGTGCTGGCCTGTGACTGCCCTGGCCCACCCAATGCCTGGTCTTGGGTGGTGGCAGAGGTGGTGCTTCTACACCTGGATCCTTGGTGCTCAGCCATGTCTCACATTGATGAGTGTGTGCATGTGTGTGTGTGTGTGTGTGTCTGTTTGTACGAGGTTGGGTGGGTGAAGGGGTGGAGTGGGAAGGGGCGTAATTGTGTTTTTTAATTTGTAAAGCACTTTGTGCCACAATTTTTTTGTATGAAAAGTGCTATATAAATAAAGTTTTGACTGACTGATTGATGATGCTATATCGAGCCATTACCATTAGGTGGTCTGAATTGATCAGCGTAACCAGATACAGTTTGCTGGCGTTATCTTAACTGTCGATCTGGCCTGTTTTGTTGCTATTTTCTATAAATTCTGTCCACCCCCACTCCAATCCCTGTCCATCTAACAATACTTGACCATATACTTCATTCTTACACACTATTTTAGCTTATATTCTTGCAGTATTATCTATAAATGCGAGCAAAGGCGGCTAGCAGAAGCTAACAGTTTAGCCACTCATTCATGAATGTTTCTGTACATACTGTACTCCAGGCACCGATCATATCTACCAGTGAAAACATGCACCCCTACCCACCAGTGATGCAATATTTCATTCATTCTTTGAGACAAATTTATACTAGTTGGCTCTGAGCTTCCCAGCTCGGAGACATTTTACATCTGTTCTACTGTTCCACAGTTCAAAGTGTCCTTCTGTATGGAAGTCAAGTCTGGTTCTGGGGTCTTACTGTACAGCTGAAAGCCAGCATACAAAGACTGCTGAACATCTGCTCTAAGTTGGTGGGCCACTCAGTGGAGAGTGGATTTTTCCAGAGCAGTACTGATCACTGTCTGAGACTGGCAAATAAGATCACTGCGGATTTGTCGCATGTCTTGCATGAGGAGTATCAGCTTCTGCCCTCCGGGAGACATTTCAGGATACCAAGAAGCAAAAGGAATAGACACAAATACTCCTTCATTCCTTACTCCACAACCTTACTAAACAATGTATAAAGAGATGGCCTCCCCCCTCCCCTTCCATTGCACACACACACTTACACATACATATAGACATACGTACATACACCTATGCATGCAGGCACATAAAAATGTATACACACATACACAGCATAGGACTTCCCTTTCCCCATCCATCTCCCAATTTGGATCTGGACCGTGTCTTGGTGTTTTTGGCTATGAGTCTTTTGTGTTTTGTTTTCATGTATTTTAACGAATGGGTGCTGCAATACAAATTTCCATGTAAACGGACAATAAAGATCTTATCTATCTATCTATCTATCTATCTATCTATCTATCTATCTATCTATCTATCTATCTATCTATCTATCTATCTGTCATAAACATTTCATTAAGACGTGTGAGCTGTAAAAATGTGGAAAAAAAACTGCAATGGGCGACCCCTTTAAACTTAACTTTGGCATGCACTTTCCACACTCATGAGTAGGAGGCATGAGTCACCAAAAGCAGTCTAAGATACTGATTCTTCTAGCGCTCGAATATAACAGTTTGGTTCTAGTTAGTTTAGAAGTGTGTGGAAGTTACAGTGGTGTTAGTGTGAGTTCATGAGGTTGAACTAAATGATGAGTACATGAAAACTACTTTTTTGGTGAAGAAGCTTTAAGACAGGGGTGTCAAACTCATTTCATGGAGGGCCAAGACCCTGCAGGTTTTACCTCCCCCCAGTGCCTTCAACAGGTGAGTTCACCGAATGTCTTCCCACTGATTGCTGATCAGTGAAAACACCTGCTGAAGATACTGGGTGGAAGTAAAACATGCAGGGTCTTGGCCCTCCATGGAATGAGTTTGACACCTCTGCTTTAAGATGACAATCAGTATGCTGATCCATCCATCCATCCATGCATTTTCTGACTGCTTACAATGGGGCGACCCATTCACACAACTGGACAAATGTGAGCAGGGTGGGTAGGAAGGATGAAAGGAATATTACACTGCTATCACACTGAACTAAAATCTATATATTTTCTCGCTTTTTTGGTAGCTTTTTCAGATTAGAGTCAACAACGGGGCATTCTGTGCATCAGTTCTGCAGAGAGGTGCTCAAAGCATTGACAAACGACTCCTTAATTCAGAGAAAGACAGGGTGGGCAAGGTGAAGCAGGAAAAATAATGGCTTACCTCAGATGTGAGGGGCATGCTAAGTGACTTTTCTTACACTCAGAGGAAATAGTCAGTCGAATTGGGAAAAAGAATAGAAAAAATCAATAGGAGAGGTGAATGTTATAAGATGGATCAGAGTGGATACTAAGGGAGTTTAATAAAATATTATTCAACATACTAAATTAATTATAATCCCCAAGTTCTGCATTGTTTATCTTGATAATAACCTGTAGAAAATGTGCAATATCTCCCCCAAGAAACCGCAGGAGCTGTAATATGTAAATTAAGAATGAAATGATTATGACAATATAAGTTGTCATTAAGATGCACATAACAGAAATGTACGACCCTGGGATTAGGCAGTCTGTGAGCAAAACTGCGCTCTATCCACTTTATATCATTCATCTACTGATGACAAACACTGAACTATTCACTCACACATCCATATTTATGGCTAATTTAGAATCACCAATTACCCTCAAGAGTAGCTCACTGGACTGCAGGAGACAACCAAAATGCCCAGGGTAAATCCACACAGACGTGGAAAAAATGCAGATGGGACACTGAAAGGCCACAGTTAGCCAGCCCAGCGACATCTTGCTGTGAGGTAACGATGCTAACCTCTACATAGAATGTCATATATTATTATCTCATCGGGGAGGTTTTGTTTTGCATGCTGCTTTTCTGTTAGCTTGTCTGTTTGATAGTCTGGTAGCAGGATTACATGAAAAACCACTGACCAAATTTCAGTGAAAGAAGTGGAAAGGTGGTCTGTGGACCACAGAAGAACTCATTAGAATTCAGAGCTGATCTGAATCTTACCTTATTTTTCTCTTTTAATTAACTCCTCTGAGAATTTGTCATGTGCTTTTTTTTTGTCTTTCATGACTTTACCATGTCAAATTGAGAAAAAAAATCTTGCTGTGCCTTGACTGGATAAGTGGCAACACTACAGATTTGATGACGATCATCATCACTGTCACCAAGACTATGCATATGCCCCTTGTACGGGAGTCAGATCAACTGCTGTAAACAAAGAGTCGTGCCATGGCTACTTAGGTGTTGCATGTGTGTGATGCTACCTGCATTTTGCTCAGAACTGACTTGTTTCCTAAAAAGGGCAATATGAGCTGTCATTTTTCTAAAGAGAGCTTGAGGTAAAATGCTAAGAAAATGAAGCCTAAATGCAAGGTTGCCAACTCTCACGTCCCTACCAGGTGCCACCCGCTTTTGGCATCTATCACCCACCAATCCACCACCTAGGGCTGCAATAATTACTCGAATAATTCAATTACAAAAATTTCTCAATTTAAAATCTATGCTTCAACATGTCATTTAATGTAGCACTTCCGGTCTATATGACCTTCTTCCAGTATGATCTTCTTCCGGTCACGCTACGCAAACAAGATGCAACTTTGTTTAATGGTGCCATATCAGAGGGACATAGTGACTGGCCGGCAAAGAGGAAGAAAGTCAGAAAAAATGACAAAACTATCTTAAGTCTAGGAGCATTTCAAGCTCAAATTAAAGGAAAACATTGTGTAATGTGTACATGATAAAGCTGAGCGGCGAACTCTAGCATCCTACAATGTCGATGTTACAGTGTCGCGGCAGAAAGCATCCCACATCATGCACAGTCAGCACACCCGAGACAAGGTACGTAATTGAGATTTTAAATTAAGATGAACAGAATGTAGTCAGCTATGCTAATTATGCTTATATGACCAAGGAACATATAGCCACCACTGCTAGCATCCACTATCAGCTATGAATGGAACTTTGTGGTGTAAAGTAATGTTTAAAGTTATGTTCCACGCAATAAACATTGCAATAAGCACTGCAATAAATGTGTACCTGTGTTATTGAGTGTTTGGTACAATTACTACTGCTCTTTAGGAAAGAAAGTTCTGCACATGTTGGTCAATTCAAGTTTTTTAAAAAAGTATTCGATTACTCGAGCAATCTTCGATTAGAGTGGGCAATTACCCGAGTTGTAAAATAGTCATTAACTGCAGACCTACCGCCACCCAATCAAATCTCACGCCAAACATTCCCTACATCTGACAAACACTCATATTAAGACCCAGAAGGAAATACCTGCCTCTTCTTGTGTATTGTTAGCATGCGCATACATGTGCGTAAGGTGAAGCACGTGCCTGTGCACATGCCTATGCACGAGCTCATGCATGCGCTCAAGCAAATGCTTGTGCATAAGCTCGCACTACAAATGCACTCCGACATGACTGCACAAAGACAGCCATGTTGAAAGCTCAGCTTTCAAAAAGCTTTAAGTGAGATTGTGCAATACTAACTGCTGAGCAGTTAGGGATCTTATACAGGCTCCATGACATACTCAGTGATAGTGTTGAGTCTATTTAAGAGAAAGCTAAGTGTATTTATTTTAAGATGCACTCCAGTGGATATAAATCCCCTATAAAAACAAATCTACAGTGGATATAAAAAGTCAACACACCTCTGTTCAAATGCCAGGTTTTTGTGATGTAAAAAATGGGACCAAGATAAATCATTTCAAAACTTTTTTCACCATTAATGTGACCTATAACCTGTACAACCAAACTGAAAAACAAACAAATCTTTAAGGGGAAAAATAAAACACTTACAATAACCTGGTTGCATAAATATGCACACCCTCTTATAACTGAGGATGTGGCAATGTTCAGAATTAACCAATCACATTCAAACTCATGTTAAATTGGACTCAGCATACCCCTGCCACTATCTGAAGTGCCTCTGATTAACCCCAAATAACGTTCAGCTGTTCTAGTAGGCTTTTCTTGAGTCACATCTTAAAGCACAAGTGATGGTCTGCAGAGAGCTTCCAAAGCATCAGAGGGATCTCATTGTTCAAAGGTATCAGTCAGGGCAAGGGTATGAAAGAATTTCCAAGGCACTAAATATACCATGGAACACAGTGAAGAGAGTCATCATCAAGTGGAGAAAATATGGCACAACAGTGGCATTACCAAGAACTGGACGTCCCTCCAAAATTGATGAAAAGACGAGAAGAAAACTGGTCAGGGAGGCTGCCAAGAGGCCAACAGCAACATTGAAGGAGCTGCAGGAATTTCTGACAAGTACTGGCTGTTTAGTACATGTGACAACAATTTTCCATCGTCTTCATATGTCTGGGCTACAGGGTAGGGTGGCAAGATGGAAGCCTTATCTTATGAAGATAAACATCCACGCCCGGCTACATTTTGCAAAAAACACATTTGAAATCTCCCAAACGCATGTGGGAAAATGTGTTATGGTCCTATGAAACCAAGTTTGAACTTCTTGGCCATAGTTCCAAAAGGTATACAGTATCTGGTGTAAACACAATGCTGCTCATCACCAAAAGAACACCATACCTACAGTGAAGCATGGTGGTGGCAGCATTATGCTTTAGGGCTGTTTTTCTTCAGCTGAAACTGGGGCCTTAGTCAAGGTGGAGGGAATAATGAACAGTTTGAAATACCAGTCAGTGCTGGCACAAAACCTTCAGGTTTCTGCTAGAAAGCTGAAGATGAAGAGGATCTTCATCTTTCAGCATGACAATGACCCAAAGCACACATCCAGATCAACAAAAGAATGGTTTCACCAGGAGAATATTAAGGTTTTGGAATGGCCCAGCCAGAGTCCAGACCTGAATCTGAACATCTGTGGGATGATCTGAAGAGGGCTGTGCACAGCAGATGCCCTCGCAATCTGACAGATCTGGAGCATTTTTGCAAAGAAAAGTGGGCAAATATTGCCACATCAAGATGTGCCATGCTGATAGACTCCTCCACAAAAAGACTAAGTGCTGTAATAAAAGCCAAAGGTGCTGCAACAAAGAATTAGTTTAAGGGTGTGCATATTTATGCAACCAGGTTATTGTAATTTTTTTAATTTTTCCTTTCCCCTTGAAAGATTTCAGTTTGTTTTTCAATTGGGTTGTACAGGTTATAGGTCACATTAATGGTGAAAAAAGTTTTGAAATGATTTATACTCATTTTTTTTTTACATCACAAAAACCTGGCATTTGAACAGGAGTGTGTAGACTTTTTATATCCACTATACATTGTCTAAAATGGTATCTTATGCCCTTTTTTCAACAAAAAAAACTTTCATTGTCTTACAGTTTCATGTCAAAATCCCCCCCTTTCCCATGCCAGAATCAGTGATTACTAGGCCCAACCACATACCACAAGGCTAATAGTGGCTAGCACTATATTATCAAAATAAATCCAGTGATAAAAACTTTCCAGTTGAAGAACATTCCCAGTTGTATGCACGGTGGCCCAGGATAATGACTGAAACTGCATCGGTCCTTAAAAGCAGTTTAATGGTAAAACCCATCTTAATTTGGGTAAGGTTTTCATAGTAGTTTGTTAAAAAATGCTAACTAGCCTGGAGGATAACCAGTTTGGCCAGAGAGTCCTGATTGGCTCAACACTACTCACATGTCAGCTTCATGCATAGTTACATAACCGTCTCAACTCGCCTTTTTGCAGGGGGTGGAGCTTAAGTGAAACTTTGCAGCAAAAAAACCCAAAAACTGAGATATGAGACTTTTAAGTGATTCTGATGTCTTATAAGTCATAAAAAACAGGTTACAGACATGTTACCAAGAAAAAACCACTCAGTTTTTGTGAAAAAAGAAATTGCATTCAAGTAAAGGGGCTGCACGGTGGCGCAGTGGTTTAGCACTGTGGCAGCACAGTTTTACCCTCGGCCGGGGGATCGCGGGGATCATGAGATCGTGGGTTCGATCCCAGCCCCCGACCAACAGTGAGCTGTGTGGAGTTTGCATGTTCTCCCCGTGTTGCGCGGGTTTACTCCGGGATTTCTCCGGTTTCCTCCCACATACCAAAAACATGTAGGTTTAGGGCGCTCGCGCACGCAGTGACCAGCAGTCGGTGGCTTGTCACCAGACTGCAAACCAAGTCTACCTACGGGTACAAATAAAGTAACAAAAAAAAAAAAAAAGGTAGTTTTATTGTATGATAGAAATTACTACAATGCTGGGATCAGGTAATATGAAGCAGAGTGGGAGGTGAGCTCCCTTAAACATCATCTAAGCTCCCAAGAAAGCAGTAAAATACACATTTTGTGGGTATAACTAAGCCTTAGGCTATCAGGGTCATGTGTGACCAAACCATTATCATAGACCTGGACAAAGCCCATAGTGGAAGTCAAACTTGCTGGTTTTCTTGTACATTTGAGACTATTCTGCAAAATTTATCAAATTTTGCTTTTAAATTTGAGACATTTTCTTGTAAATTTGTGCATTTTTAAATCATAAATTAGCTTTTATCCCTCATAAATTTTCACTGTTTTGTAATAAATGTGCTACTTTTTCATACAAATGTGACTTTTTATGATCAATTTGCAAACTTTTTGTTGTGACGTTGAGCGCTCATGCTCTTAGTTTATTCCTGGCCACTTCTTCTTTCAAGTGTTATTATTTGACTTTATGTGGTTAGTTGTATTATGTGGTTGATTTTGCCATTTCCGGTTTGCACTTTTGTTTTGACAGTATGTTTGTTGACTACCTGTTTTGGGTTAAGTTTGCAGTATTACACAGCTGTCATCATTCTATTCTACGAAACAACCTGCTCTGCAAGCTCGCTGGTGCAAAATGGGGGGCGGCAGTCTCCACCCTGCGCACCTCAGCACTGGCCCTTTCATACTCTGTAGCAGAATATTGTGCCCCTGTCTGGTCCAGGTCATCTTACACACACCATGTAGACACCCAGCTCAACTCAACCATGAGAACTATAACTGGAACAATCCGCTCAACACCACTCCCCTGGCTCTCTGTACTGTCAAACATAGCCTCTCCACACATCCGGCGAGCAGCATTAACTCAAAGGATGCTCCAAAAAGTTAAAGATTTTCCTCACTTGCCAATCCATGCAGATATCTACACCCCACCCACTGCCCGACTTTCATCCAGACGGCCGATTTGGAAAAACCCTCCCCCAGCTGACTTTACCATCCAGACAGCTTGGCAAGAGGAATGGGAGACCAAGGAGGTCCCAAACAAACAGCTGGTGATAAACCCCAACCAACAGGTCCTGGGCACCAACCTCCCAAGGAGACAGTGGTCTACACTCAATCGCTTCAGGACTGGACATGGCCCCTGCTTGGCCAGCCTTCACAGATGGGGCAGAAGCCCTAGCCCACTGTGCGCATGTGGAGAGGAGCAAACAATGGAACACATCATAGAGGTTTGCCCGCTCCAAAGACTGGAAGGAGGATTACACACCCTCCATACAGCAAACCAGGAGGCAACTGCTTGGCTTAAGGACTTTGCATTCGCTAAATAAAATCATTCTATTTAATCATGCCCTGCTCCTGTTCCACACCTGTTTCCATTTGTTGATTTTTCCTTTGCCTTATTTAAAGGGCTGTGCACGATTCTTCAGCACAGCACCCTTCTCATCAGCAGGACGTAAGTTCCTCTTTGTTTTCCTCAGTTTATCTCTATGCAATCCCAACGTGTGTTTCTAGCGTTGTTCTCCAGGTTTAGAAGGCGATTCCTCTCGCCTTAGCTGTTTGCTATTTTTGGCTTCTCCTGTATTTTCCTGTTCACTAGTTTTATAAGTTTTTGTGTTGTGTGTCTCACTAATAAATTTGCAAACTCATAGCCGGCGTGTGGTGCCTTTGTCTTTCCCTGAAAGGGAGTTTATGGGAGAAGGGTGCTGCCAAGTGTAGGTCACCAACAGCTGTGATTTTGCTCTTTTGTTTTCCCTCCCACATTTTGTGTTTTTGTGCGGAGTTCTTGGGTGTCATGACTACCATGGACTTTCGTTTATTTGGACTGAGTGAGGAGGAGTGTAGGGTGGCAGAACTCGTTGTGCATTTTGTCTCAAAGGCTCGAGCCACCCACACTCCGGCAGTTGCCTTTGGTTTTGTGGACGGCTGATTGAGGCATGTCCCAGTCTCTGGAGCTGCCCGGGTCTGACTGCTCTCCTTGCCACGGTGGTCGAGTCCCATCGGCAATTCAGTGAGCAGGTGAGGGATTACCCTTCGGTGCAACCTGGGCCGACGAAAAAGCGTTCCCAGGTGCGGAAGGCTCATCCATCTCGCCCGGAGCCCGAGTCCTCACCCATCCACCAGATGGCCCCCGGAGCTCCCGGAGGGACAACTTCTGGCTCTGGAGCAGCAGCTGATTCCATCACGCCCCGGGAATTCAGGCAAGTGCTTATTCATTCTCTTTCTCTCTCTGCTGAAACTTCTTGCCTAATTCCCGGTGGTGAGGCTCAGTCTTTACAGTCCACTGGTTCCTCACCATCAGCTGCTGTTACCAGCTCCTCACCTGTATTTCCTGTCTCCCTGAAACGTCCGCCAGTCTTGGGAGGGAGCCGTCGGACGACGGAAGGGCTTGTGGATCCTGGGGACCATGGTCCGGTCCCACCACCACCCCCTGCAAGGGAGAGAAGCACCTTCTGCATCCCGAAGCCTGTGCTGACAAGCGAGCGTCCCCTGGTTTCAGCATCGCGGGACCCGGCGCCATCAGTGAGGCGTTCTCTGGCTCCGCTCCTAGAGGCCAAGGGCTTACCCTTGTTGAAGCCTGCGCTGACGATCCAGCGTCCCTGGGCTCCGACATCTCACCAGATGACCTCTGCCAATCCTGGGAGAGCAGAATCTGGTTCTTCGGCGGCAGCTTCCATCACACCCCGGGAGGAAAGGCAAGTGTTTCTCCATTCTTTCCCTAATAATAACGAACAATCTTTCCTAACTCCCAGTGGTGAGACTCAGCTCCAGCACCTCACTGAGTCCTCATCGCCTGTTGCCAATGTCAACCCCTCACCTGCTCTCTCTGTGCTTCCTCCTGTCTCCCCTGAGTGCCCGCCGGGTTTGGGATTGAGCCACTGGACGATGGAGGAGCCTGCGGTCCTGGAGGACTTGGTTCCAGCTCCGCAGCCACGACCTGAACGGAGGGAGAGCGCCTCCGGGAACCTGAAGCCCATGCCAACAGTGGAGTGTCCATGGACTTCAGCTACGCAGGATCTGGCACCAGCGACGAGACGACCCCCAGCTGAAACGCTGGAGAAGCCACCTGTGTTGTCCACTTGGCCTGGAGGTCTTGGAGTTGCTTGATGCACAATTATTCGACGCAGCACCCTTCTCATCAGCAGGACGTAAGTTCCTCTTTATTTTCCTCAGTTTATCTCCATGCAATCCCAACGTGTGTTTCTAGCGTTGTTCTCCAGGTTTAGCCGGCGATTCCTCTCAACTTAGCTGCTTGCTATTTTTGACTTCTCCTATCTTCTATATATATTCACTAGTTTTGTAAGTTTTTGTGTTGTGTGTCTCATTAATAAATTTGCAAACTCACAGCCGGCGTGTGGTGCCTTTATCTTTCCCTGAAAGGGAGTTTATGACACTTTTCCATCATGAATTTGTGGCCTTTTTTCTCATTCCACTGCAAGCTTTTGTTTTTTGTAAATTTGTAGTTTATTTCCTTTGAGATTTTTCTCTTAAATGTATTTATCTTACAATTATTACCACCTGAAAATACAAACTATAAACATGTACCCTGTAATATAACACATTGTATCATATAACGAAACAGTAGACAGTAATAAATTAAATATTCGCTGATCCTGAATAAAAGATTTAAATGAACTAAAATAAGTTCATTAAAATGGCTAAAGTAGGGATGCAAGTTCTTGACTAATTCATTAATCATTAGTTGAGTCACCTTATCAATCGATTAACGATTAATTGATAAGCAGCAATTTTCCAGAGAATCTCAATTTCCACTGGTACAATATGGTCTTTCTATCTTTAACATACAAAAAGTTGATTATTGTTTTTGCTATACTGAATAAAGCAGGGACATCCTATTCCTCAATGATTTATTGTACCATTTGCATTTTTTTTACTACAGACAATGGCATTTTTTTTTATAGTTTAACAAATTTTGTATTGTATAGTCTGTACTATGTTCTGGTATATCTGTAAATTACAAATGTCATGCTTTTTAATTTATTTCAAAAACTATACCAATATCCTAAAATCTTTCTTTTTTAGCTATATTACAAAAAAAAAAAACTTTCACGTTCTAATTCACTGAGATGCACTAATAGACTGTTTAACAGGAAAATAAATTATGAGCTCTTCATCTGTTGCATGTTAAACATTATCACAGTACCCTGATAATCTAGGCAAACCCAGAACAATCTGGGCTCCTCTGCTGTCCGTTACCTCAGTGGTAACTTGAGTCAGGTCTGCTTTCCTGTCTAGCAGTGGGTTGAAGGCAGCGGGGATGGGTTTTTGTGCTCGTGTAGTTTCTTCCTTGGTCCGGTCCATTTCTCCGCCCTGCTGATTTGAAGCAGGCGGGTGGATCTTCAAGGTTGCGTGCCATTGGAACTTCTTGTGGCTCTCTGATGTAAACCGGAAGGGTGAGTGTTTTCGCTCTTCACAGCACATGTGCTCTGGGGGCTTGGCGCCGCCTTCTGCTTTTTCTTTAGTTTCGGTTGAAAGGCAGCAGTGGGTGACCGCATGCGCCCCCACCTGGATGGCAACACCACTACATTTCATAGAATAAGCTCCCATTGAAAAGGGCTGCTGAGTTATCAATTGATTGGCAACTACTTTAATTTAGTCGACTAAATTCTTATTGACAGATAATTAAAAGTTAATTAAATTTTAATAACTGACTGTTATTTTCTCCAGTCATTTCTGTTAAGAACAAGTTATTACTGTATAAACAAACTTGTTTCTGACTAGATTCAAATCAGTGAAATGAAATGTAACTTTTAGTAAAAGTACAGTTTCTTCTTGATAAATGGATTCCAGTATAAGTACAGTACTTTTCTCACAGAACTGCCTCAGCAATTAAGATAATTTTTCTTTCTTCTGGATGATTTGATGTTTCTGTTTTAGACTACAACTATCTTGTTGATGCAATAATGGAACATTTTCATTATGTGATCAGATGCTGAACCTGGAAGTGACCAGTGTGACCGAGATGTGAATGAAGAGGTGTCTGCACCTTTCATTCCAAACTGTAGTGGGAGTGACACTGAAGAAGCTCCATATTACTCACATCTCACACCGACTCAAACACAGGGTTGTTAACCTTTATTCTTTCATTGAAACTGACAAGGAAAAGTCCTGAAAAACTAATAATCCATGGATGGATGGATGATACCCAGCTGTAGTCCACAATGCAGAATTCAGCATCATTGCTATTGTGATTAAATAGATGCTGTTGTAAATTAGCAGATGTATCATGTGTAGCTTTACAAGTGATTCATTTTTCCTCCATTCAGATATGTCCCAGTCTCCAGCAGATGGACCAAAACCACCACAGATGAAGGTATGTCCTCAAATGAGCCAAGGTGAGAGGAAGCGGACTTTCAACAGAACATGGTACCCACAGCTTGAATACTCACAAAGATGGGACAGTGCATACTGCTTTGTTTGCAGACACTTTTCCTTTCCAAGTGTTCTTGAAGCACCCTTCACAGCAGGACGATAATATTCCAACTGGAAAAAGACTGTTTAATAAGTAACCCTCTGCTTATTGACAAAGTTTATTGTTACTTAGATTCCAGAAATGTAGCTTGCTTTTGATTCATGCAATTTCAGTGTGCCCCTCACTTTCTGAGAATGTACCCCACCCTGGCTGGCTCTCTCTCTCTCGCGCTCTCTCTCTCTCTCTCTCTCCTAAACCACATAATCCTGCAAACTTATTGTTGTATTTTTATAGTACTATTTATTGTAGCACTCTCTTTAATGGTTGGTTAGATGTGACTTTCAGTTTGTCTTCTTTTATTGTCTATTGTGTCTGCACAACTCAGTGCATCAATGTACAAGTTGCTTTTTAAATTAATTGCCCCTTGAGGGATAAATAAAGTTCTTTGAAATGAACTGAACTGAAAAAACCTGCAGGGTTAGCTGCCATTGTTTTGATCTTCCAGAGCTGTCTGTTTTCAACTTCCTCTGGTGTCACTTGGAAATGGTCCATATCTTTCCTAACATTATCTATCCATCTCTTTGGTCTTCCTCTCGGGCTTCTTCATTTCTGATGTTCATCCCACTCCGCCCCACCCTGGCTTCCCCCATGAAAAAGTTTTTCGACCCACCACTGGATATGAATGAAACGGAGATAGGTGCCGCCCCATACACCACATGGTGTCCCACATGCTGTGGAAGGGATTAACTTAACTGGATATGGAGACATTTGTTTGTTTATTATTTAGTTATTGTAGCTCTTGTTAAAACTAAGGATATAATCACTATGATATGCAACCACAGTCACTGTCACTTTTTTGATTTTGTCTTATGTTTAAATGCTCTTTTACGAGGCTGTGGAAAGACTATGATTAATCAAATGACTTCATAACTAAAAAACCTCCCAATCTCCAGTGTCACCCCAATTCACGTCCACCATATCGGAATCTCACACCAACTTGTAGCTGAAAGTTGGCAACCCTGCTAAATGTAGCTTTAACATCAGCAAGCTAGCTAGCTCGCTAACTTTATCAGGTTATCAGGCCTTGAGCCAGACCCAAATTTCTGGTCACCGGTACCATTTTGAGTGAATACATTTCATTGTGGCAGCTCGGTGGCACAGTGGTTGGCACTGCGACAACACAGCAAGAAGGTCATAGGTTCAATCCCACCCTTGACCATCGCGGGTTCAATCTCACCCCTGACCATCGGTGACCCTTCTGTGTGGAGTCTGTATGCTCTCCCCGTGTCTGCGTGGGTTTTCTCCGGGTACTCCAGTTTCCTCTCACAGGCCAAAGACATGCATGTTAGGTTAATTGGCATCAACTGGGGATTCTAAATTGTCCTTAGCTATGAATGTGAGAGTGAATGGTTGTCTGTCTCTCTGTGTTAGCCCTGCGATGGACTGGTGATCTGTCCAGGGTGTACCCTGCCTTTCGCCCAAAGATTCTGGGATAGACTCCAGCGCCCCAGCAACCCGAAAAGGATAAAGCAGTAGAAGATGGATGGATGAATGGACATTTCATTGTGAGTTTTAGGAAGGTAGATATCTCTAGTGTTAGGAAATATATGATAGTAATTGATCCATGGTAGTTTCTATGAGAATTCAATGACCACTTGAATGTACCCCCACAAAGAGCTGTTCATAGTAGTTTCAGTACATGAAACTACTTATGAAATTCAAACTTACTTTTACTGTAGCATTCCGAAGTATGTGATCATGTATAGTAACGAAGTTTAAAGGGGTCATTGACTGCACTTGTTCCACATTTTAATAGCGCATGCATGTCTTAATGAAGTATTTGTGACATACTGTATTTTGTTCACATTTTCTTTCATTTTTTAATTATTGAAGCAATTTTTTTATATATATTTCCTGGCTTTCTTGGAACTCTCTGATTTTATAGCCTGTCACTTTAAGAAACAGACTTCAGTTGTTCAAATCCACCCTCCCTCTTACATCTATTAGCCATTAGCCGATTTGCTTCCAGCCTCCTTCTAGCTTGGATGAGCAGCACTCGTTCACTGAACCATGGTCGGTTGTGTATCTGGCGTCGCTCCGGCCCATCTCCCAACAACCTCACTGGGATGTCACAACATGTCACCAGCGACCCGCTAGTCGCCGCGACCTGGGGCTGCTGGCTGAGCTGATCTGCCAAGCCACGGGATCTCAAAGTGCAGTGTCTCGCTCTGCGGGACTCCACTCCTCTCCCACGGCCAGCTGGGGGATGCGCCGTCATGAAGCGGCTTCCCTACATTGCCTGCGAGAGTAGGGCAGAGTCGCTGAGCCAGCTGGAAGACAGGCCGGAGTGGCGTGGTTTATATTGTGGACTGTGAACCAGGTGGTAACAGGGATGGTTATTAGGGTGACTAGGATCCAAAGAAAATAACAATATAAGCCATGTTTGGTTCGAGCTTCCTGGGACCAGAGCTTGGGGGATAATAGCACAGGTGCTAAAAGGCTACCTTTAGCACCCCTTCCATCTACATGACAGACAGCTAGGTGGGCCAATAACAGAGCAGTGAGTGGGTCTCAAGGATGGCAATGGGCTGGCTTTTTCTTTTCTTTTTTTTCCCATACTGTTTATTGAATTTTCAATGCAGCAATATAATACAAGGGGGGTTAGGGTAAATGCTGAGTGTACCATCAACACAATAAAACCAGTTGAGTAATTCAAAAAGATAGATAAACTCAGCCTTACTAAAATTAAGTATGTTACAGAGAACAAAAGTTAGATTACAATACCTTAACACATGTCGAATTGTCTCTAAATTGAAACATTTGAGAGCTTCTTTTATCCACTGAATATGTAAAGGAGCTGTTGGAGAGTTTCCACTTAAGTAATATTGTGCGTCGACCCAGCAAAGTGACAAAAGCAATAAAATTTGATTCTGTTGATGTGAACAATACAGTTGAAGCAATTCCAAACAAACCCATCAAGACATTAGGTTCAACATGTTTTCCAATAATACTTGATAGGGATTTGAAAATTTCTGCCCAGAAGGGTTGCAAGACAGGGCAAGACCAGAACATGTGAACATGGTTTGCTGGGGCTAGATGACATCTATCACAGATTGGATCTGTGTCTCTATAAACTTTAGAAAATTTAACCTTGGTGAAGTGGAGATGGTGTACAATTTTAAACTGAATTAATTCCTGCTTTGCACAAATGGATGATTTATGTACTTTATAAAGGACATCTCTCCAAAGATCATATGGGATACTGTCGCCTAACTCTGCTTCCCATGATGTTTTGATAGAATCCAGAGAAACCAAACGAAGTGAATGAATCAAAGAATAAATATGGGAAATCATTCCTTTTAATTTACGTATAGGCTCTAGGAAGGTATCAAGAGGGGAATTATCAGGTGAACCCAGGAAATGAGGAAAGGTGTTGGTCACAAAGCTACAGCTTTGTAAATATCTAAAGAAATGATGTTTAGGCAATCCAAATTTATCAGACAACTGGCAAAAGGAAGCAAATGTGTTTTTGATATATACACTACCGTTCAAAAGTTTGGGGTCACTCAGAAATGTCCTTATTTTTGAAAGAAAAGCACTTTTTTTCAATGAAGATAACTTTAAACTAATCAGAAATACACTCTATACATTGCTAATGTGGTAAATCTCTAATCTCCCTTTCATTTCAAAAATCTTAGAAAGACTTGTTGCAACGCAATTATTTGACTACCTGCAGGGAAATGGTTTACTTGAAGAGTTTCAATCTGGGTTTAGAATCCATCATAGTACTGAAACAGCCTTAGCGAAGGTCACTAACGACCTCCTCATTGCATCTGATAATGGACTAGTTTCTGTACTTGTTCTTTTAGACCTTAGTGCAGCTTTTGATACTATCGATCATAATATTCTACTTGATAGATTAGAACACTATGTTGGACTTAATGGAACTTCGTTGCAATGGTTTAGATCTTATTTATCTGATAGGTTCCAGTTTGTTCATGTAAATAATGAGTTTTCTTTCAACTCAAAGCTTAGTCATGGAGTTCCACAGGGATCTGTGCTAGGCCCTACTCTTTTTAGTTTATATATGCTTCCGTTAGGCAACATTATTAGAAAGCACTGTATACATTTTCATTGTTATGCAGATGACACACAATTATACCTGTCAATGAAGCCAGATGATAGTAATCAATTAGCCAAGTTAGAAGCCATTCTTAAGGAAATCAAAGCTTGGATGACTTGTAATTTCCTGCTATTAAATTCAGATAAGACTGAAGTCATTCTTGTTGGTCCAAAAAACCTTAGAAATTCCTTTCCAAATCAAACTTTCAGTTTGGATGCGGTTACTCTTTCTCTTAATAGCTCTGCGAGGAACCTTGGAGTTATTTTTGATCAGGATTTGTCCTTCAATTCACATATTAAATTTGTTTCTAAGACTGCCTTCTATCATTTGCGTAACATTGCCAAGATTAGGAACATCTTGTCTCAGAGTGATGCTGAGAAACTGATCCACGCTTTTGTTAGCTCGAGATTAGATTATTGTAATTCTTTATTATCAGGCTGTCCTAAAACATCTTTAAAAAGTCTTCAGCTGATCCAAAATGCTGCAGCAAGAGTTTTAACAGGTACTAGAAAGAGAGATCATATCTCTCCGGTTCTGGCTTCCCTTCATTGGCTTCCCATAGAGTTTAGAATTAAGTTTAAAATCCTTCTTCTTACTTACAAAGCTCTAAACAATCAGGCTCCTTTTTATTTAAAAGATCTGATACTACCGTATTATCCTAACAGAGCACTACGCTCCCAAAATGCAGGATTACTTGTAATACCTAGAATCTCCAAAAGTACAATGGGAGGCAGAGCCTTCAGTTATCAAGCTCCTCTCCTGTGGAATCAGCTGCCAATCTGGATTCGGGAGTCAGACTCGATCTCTGTTTTTAAGAATAGGGATAAAACCTACCTTTTTGATATAGCCTACAATTAGGGAGGGATCATGTGTTTCTGAACCCTCCCTTAGTTATGCTGCTAATAGGTTTAGTCAGCCGGGGGACCTCCAGTAATGCACTGGGCCTCACTCCTTTCCTCACTCTCAATGAAATATTTTTTTTGCTGGTCATTAACATCTGTTTGTTCTCTCCCATAGATTGAGTCCCCATCGTGCTGTTTGCTCTCTACATGTCTGTTCTTTTCTTCTTCTCTATCCCCTCACCCCCCAGCCAGTCGCAGCAGATGACTGCCCCTCCCTGAGCCTGGTTCTGCTGGAGGTTTCTTCCTGTTAAAAGGGAGTTTTTCCTCTCCACCGTCGCCAAGTGCTTGCTCACAGGGGATTGCCTGATTGCTGGGGTCTTTCTGCAACTGTGGGGGTTCCCCCCTACAGTTGATAGTGCTATGAGATGACTGTTGTTGTGAAATGGCGCTATACTGTATAAATAAAGTTGAATTGAATTGAATTGAATTAAATGACTATTCTAGCTGCAAATGCCTGGTTTTTGGTGCAATATCTAGATAGGTGTATAGAGGCCCATTTCCAGCAACTATCACTCCAGTGTTCTAATGATACAATGTGTTTGCTCATTGCGTCAGAAGGCTAATGGATGATTAGAAAACCCTTGTGCAATCATGTTAGGTCCGCAATGCTGTAATTGCTGCAAATGGAGGATTCTTTGACGAAAGCAAAGTTTGAAGGAAAAAATTATTATTTCAAATACAAATCATTATTTCTAACCTTGTCAATGTCTTGACTATATTTTCTATTCATTTTACAACTCATGGTGGTAAATAAGTGTGACTTTTCATGGAAAACACAAAATAATTGTCTGGGTGACCCCAAACTTTTGAACGGTAGTGTAGATCTTTAAATGATTTAATACTGAGGTTGGACCAGGTTTTAAATATGCCCTCTACTAAGGATGGAGGAAACAAATGGTTAGCAGTTTTAAGAGCAAATATCGAGTATGTTTGAAGGTGGAAACTACGTTTGAATTGTTTCCAGATTCTCAGTGAAGTCTTGACGATGATATTTCTTGTATAATCAGAGGAGGAAGTTTTAATGGAGTGAGCTAAGGCTGACAGAGATACTGATCCACAAGAGGCAGCTTCCATTGTAAGCCAAACAAGCGGGGATTGGAAGAGTTCAGAGTGCAACCAGAACTGAATAATTCTTAAATTAGCTACCCAATAATAACATTTTATATTTGGTAAGCCTATGCCTCCAACTTCTTTAGGTCTCTGTATGGGTTGGCTTTTTCTAATCGCGACATTAAACGATTTAGACAGGAAAGTCAAAAAAGTTTCTGGCGTTTTTGGGAGAGAAAAATGAGATAAAGGCTGTGCTTTTTTTTTTTTAAGAGGATTGACTGTTTTGAAATTTTTTTAAAAATTAATTGACCAGTAGACTCATTTCAGAGAGTTAAAACCTACAAACATACCATTTTTTATTCATTCATTCATTCATTCATCTTCTTCCACTTAATCCTTTTTCGGGTCGCAGGGGGGCTGGATTAGTCAATGACCCCTTTAAATAAAAGCATTAGCGTTCTTGGTGGTACAGCAAAGTTTCTTACTTGGGCAAATACTTCTTCCTCAGTTGGCTTTGTTATACTGATCTATTTTCAATTTCACATGGCAAATTATGTTAGACATTTTATGACGTAGCATATAGGTGGAATTCTAATCTTATGTTTTGTTTACTCTTTCAACCGGGATGGTAACCTAGTGGTAGAGTAAATTCTTCAAAATACAAAATGAAAAGAGAAAAACAGTGTATCGTACACCAAGCAGTTTCAGATGGGGATACTCATCTTGTTTGTCCTCAGACTTACAGGGCCATATTACAACAGGGCTGATTGATCAGTTGTCACTGACAGAGAACGCGTTTATGGGCGTTTCCAAGTTCATTTCCTTATCACAAATGGCAAAAAAATGAACTTTCCGCCGGTGCTTGACGCAAAGAGGCCAGCCTAATCATTCAAAGGTGTTTTTGCATAATCCAATCCAAAGCGCTCCTTCCCATCCCTTTAAAGCAAAGAGACGCATTATCTAAAGTGAATTGTGATCATGATGGTTTAAGATGGGTTTTGCGCTGACCAAAGCCTGTGTGCGTGAGCCAAAATGCACACAATAGTAATGCTGCTTGGTAATAGTATGATTGATAGACATCAATCATACTGTACTTGATGCCCAGTTAGTTATGTTAGAAACAAATGGTGAAGAATGGGCTGAAAAAAATCAGCTGAATTGTTTAATGTGTGCACAGATGCAACACAGACATGAAGAAAACAGGATGATGCCTGCACAAATTTTCATAAACTTTTATTAATGATGGCGCGGAAGTCGCTCCCTCTCCTGTTGCTTTCGCCGACCGAGGGTCTCCCTATTCGTCCTGGGTAGGAGAGAAGGAGGCGATCTGGCACGGCTTCCCATGCACCTCTGGCCCCCGCCACAAAGTGAGTCCGCCCTCTGCAGTCTCTGCCTGGGGCTGACGGGTGGCTGACGGGGAGCTTGCTGGGCTGGAAACACGGGCGCAAAGCCAATGCAGATGTGGACGCATCTCCTGTCTCTCTGGGGAGTTAGTGAAATGTAAAATGCTGCACAATCCTTGTTTATTTATTTATTCCCCTAAAAATACACACACTAATACCTAATAGGTCCGTGATGAAAACAAGCCCCTCACCCACTCTGTGCGTCAGGCATCACACTGGAACACACTGGCACATATGCTCCATGTTCATTCATTCATTCCCCTAATAAAATCATACATTAATGCCTAATCTAAAGACTCCAATGGTAAGTCTGCAATTAAAATGAAAGTGTGGATTGAATAAAAACAAAACTAGTACGTAATCTAGGGCTGCAGCAATTACTCGAATAGTTCAAATAATTTGGTTACAAAAAATTCTCCATTCAAAATTTATGCATCAACGTGTCATTTAATGTAGCACTTCAGCTCTACATGACCTTCTTCTGGTGTGACCTTCTTCCGGTCACGCTGCCTAAACAAAACACAGATTTGTTTAACAGCACCATGTCAGAGCGGCATAGTGACGGACCGGCAAAGATAAAGAACATTTTTGAAAAAATGACAAAAGTATCTCAGGTCTGGAATCATTTCAAGCTCAAATTGAAGGAAAACACTGTGCAGTGTGTACATGATGTAGCTGAGCGGTGAGCTAGCACGTTACAACATTGGACGTTACAGTGTCTCGGCAAAAAGCATCCCACATCGTGCATAGCCAGTGCACCCGAGACAAGGTACATGATTGAGATTTAAAACCTTTTTAAACGTCACAGGCGCCAAGTGGCGCCTAGCACCCTAGTGGTCAAGCGTGGTAAAGATTTTTGTCAAGAAAATATTCAGATCAGATCTCAGAGATTTTCAAGGCTATAACTTGCAAGTGGAAAGAGATAATGGCTTACTGTCAATTAGAAAGATGTAGAATATGATCCAAAGTTTGACATAGGAGTAAATTTATGCATCTAATTTGCATAATGCCATGCATAATGCCACAGCAGCCATATCAGAGATTTCCAAGGCTATAACTTGAAAGTGGGAAGAGATAATGATTTACTGTCAATTAGAAAGATGTAGAATATGATCCAAAGTTTCAGATAGGAGTAAATTTACGCATCTAATTTGCATAATGCCACGGCAGCGATATCGAATTACATAACTGTCAGTCAAAAGTGGACTTTGGACATATTTACACAAAAAATGGTTTGTTTTTGTCACCTTTTTTTGTTTTGGGCATTATGTTATCTTATCTTCAACGTATATGAACCAGAAAATCAGGAGAATGTACACAGCCGATAAAAAAACAATCAGACCTACCACTCGTTGCGTCTTTTTATTTGTCCATTTTCGTCATCCACAGTCCTTATTTCGTCTTCTGCCAGGCAATTTTGCTTTCTTTCCCACATCCAGAAAGTCTCACATGAATCTTGTGATTTATTCCAGCTCAATTTCGGCCAAACTGCCGCGATTGATCCAGCAATCCAGCGGCAATTGTTCTCTGTCATCACGTGCAGCTCCGTCGATGGCAGACAAAACTGGACACGGTCCAGACTGTTTTCTCCTGTCATAAAAGGTAAATATTTCCCTTCATAAGCTAAATAATCTCTTTTTTTAATCATAGTTGGCAAATTCGGGAGCAAACCCTACATTTCAGTCCATCAACAGCGATGGGTAGCGTCCATATTGGATTATCTCCTTCTTCTTCTACTCTCAGTTTCTCAAAGAAGAAGAAGAAGAAGAAGAAGAATTTTTCCCTCTGTGGTGTATTCCGTGTCAGCCATGATTCCTCCAACATGTGTATGCCACCTTGTGAACAGGCATAATCAGTACAAATCCTCAGTACAGCTGGGCAGTGTTTCTGCACGTCATTATCACCTGACAGGCGCAGTGCTGCGCTGTGCCACTAGGGGTGCGCGATCTGTCCATGAAATCTTGACAGTTAAAAGGTTAAGATGACTAGAATGTAGTCATTTACAGTACGTTAATTATGCTTATACAGTATGACCAAAGAACATATTGCCATCGCCATTAGCATCCAGATGCTAACGGCATCTGCTAGTGGATGCTAACTGCTAGCAAAAGGAACTTTATGGTGTAACATACCATTTAAAGTTATGTTCTATGCAATAAACACTGCAATAAGCATCGCAATAAATATGTACCTGTGTTATTGAGTGTTTGGTACAATTACTACTGCTCTTTAGGAAAGAAAGTTCCGCAAATGTTGGTCAATTTTTTTTTTGTTTTGTTTTGGGTTTTTTTGTTACTTATTTGTACCCGTAGGTAGATTTTGTTTGCAGTCTGGTGACAAGCCACCGGCTGCCGGTCGCTGCGTGCGCGAGTGCCCTAAACCTACATGTTTTTGGTATGCGGGAGGAAACCGGAGAAATCCCGGAGTAAACCCACGCACCACGGGGAGAACATGCAAACTCCACACAGCTCACTGTTGGTCGGGGGCTGGGTTTGAACCCACGATCTCACGATCCCTGCGATCCCCCGGCCGAGGGTAAACTGTGCTGCCACAGTGCTAAACCACTGCGCCACCGTGCAGCCCAAGGTCAATGCAAGTTTCTTTAAAAAAAGGTATCACATTACTCGAGTAATCTTCAATTAGAGTGGGTGATTACCCGAGCTGTAAAATAGTTGTTAGCTGCAGCCCTAATGTGATCATCCATCCATCCATCTTCTGCCGCTTTTCCGGAGGTCCGGGTTGAGGAGGCAGCAGTTCAGGCAGAGAAGCCCAGACTTCCCTCTCCCCAGTCACCTGCTTCAGCTCTTCAGAGAAGATACCAAGGTGTTCCCAGACCAGCTGGAAGACAGTCTCTCCAGCGAGTCCTGGGTCTGCCCCAGGGTCTCCTCCCAGTGGGATGTGCCCGACACACCTCAAGTGGGAGGCGTCCAGGAGGCATCCTGATCAGATGACCATACCACCTCAACTGGCTCCTTTCAATGCAGAGGAGCAGCGGTTCTACTCTGAGCCTCTCCCGGATGACTGAGCTCCTCACCCTCTCTCTAAGGGTGAGTCCAGCAATCCTATGAAGAAAGCTCATTTCAGCTGCTTGTATCTGCAATCTCATTCTTTCAGTCATTACCCAAAGCTTGTGACCATAGGTGAGGGTAGGAACACAGATTGACCGGTAAATTGACAGCTTTGTGATCATCATATAATTAAAATGACAGGCGATTATGACTGTTACAAGATCCCAGTGCATGCCATTTCCTGAGTTCCAGATCTACGTGATGTCAAATCACGCCACTGAAATATCATTAAACATTGCACTTCTGACAATAGATGACCTTTATCCTGATCAAAAGTGGATTATCTAGGGTTGCAAGTAATGATTATTTTGGTAGTTGGCTTATCAACAACTATGTTTTCAATTAGTCGACTAATTGTGATTATTTCTGTCACGTCCACTAGCTCAGCTTCCTGCTGGCACAGCTCCTGTTCAGGGCTCTCATGGCCTTTTTCCATATTTGTATACTAGTTGTATTTTTGAGTTCCTAGTTTTCTGTCATTTTATCCTTGGTTGGTTTTCATATATCTTGTATTGTTTCGTAGTTCTACTCATTCTCCTGTTATGCTTATCGCAGTCTTGTTATTTTTATATTGGGTATTTACTTGTATCTATCCTCCAGTCTTTATTTGTTGTCATTTTAGTTCTTGCTTTATATTTGTACTTTTGTGTTCTCTCTCTTGTAGCATCAACTCCCTTAGCTCTAATCTATAAAATTATTCTTCACATTAAAGAAATTGTTTCACCCAAAAAGTCTGGTCAAGAATTGTTTCCTTCATCTAAGAACCACAGTTGGAAAACACATTCCATGATAAAAGGTACGATAAAGATCCCATTTTGTGCAAGAATAGATTAGTTTGCCATCATAAATAACTGGAACTTCCTCCCAGTCAGACAGATTTATGTGCTAACAACCGTTTGAGATAGTGCATTCCACGGTCACTAGGAATTATCCACAGCTCAACATTACCCCCTGGTGGATGACTCTGGAATATGTTCACTTTTGCCTCTACAAGCTGAACTGAGGTTAATAACTGAAATGTCTTCCTTTTTACAAAAACTCTCAATTGTCAGATTACTTTCTTTTTCAGGACACCCTGGAAAGTCAAGCAGGACTCTGACACACCATTCGGGTTTGAAATGTTTCATTAATCATTATTTTAACCCTCTGAGTGTGTGAATTTGCGTGCCCCTAGTGGCACAGCACGATGGTGTGCCTGTCATCCTCACTCTGACATGATTGGCTGCATTGGGGATTTGTACTGATTTGCCAGTTTCAGAAGGTGGCAGACATCCGTTGGAGGGCTCAAAGGATGACACATTATACACCAAAGAAGAAGAACTCCTCAGTTCCTTTTCCTGTTTTTAGCATTTTAGCCCAGAAAGCTAACATGGCAGCGATTGGTCATCGTCACGTCACTTTCTCGGCTTTGTACGTGGAAAATAGCTGCGGGATACAAGCAAAATTTATGTGGGATAATCATAAGACTTTGTAGATGTGTAGAGACTTTAAATGACCGACAGAATGCAAAATAACCACCACAATGGGTGAAAATGCAGCCACCACACCAGCCAGCCAGCCCCCCTGTGTCAAAAGTAAGTGAGGAATTTCTGTTTTTTTTTTTGTTTTTTTTAATTTTAATGTACCGATTTCTTGTTCCTATACTTTGAAGATTAGATGATGAGGTACCTCTGTACAAAAAAAATGGTGTCAAAAGACTGAACCATTCTTTGTGTAAATACGTCCAAAGTCCAGTTTTGACTGAGTTATGGAATTTAAAGAGGTGCCGCGACATTATGCAAATTAGATGCATAAATTTATTCCTGTCTGAAACTTTGGATCATATTTTACATCTTTCTAATTGACAGTAAGCCATTATCTCTTACCACTTTCAAGTTATAGCCTTGGAAATCTGAACTATTTTATTGACAAAAAATATTTACCACTCTTGACCATTAGGGGTTATGCCGCAATTCGGCGACAGACACACTCAAAAGGTTAAATGTGTTACATGTTTGAAAATGCTTAAATGAACCTTATTCTAATGCGTGTTAATTATAGAAGGACAAGTTTATAAAAGTGCATGCTCACTGAAAGTTAGTCATGAATCACTGAAGTTAGCTTTGCTTTTAAATATAAGCATAAAGTGAAGTTTTATATTAATCAAGATGTTTCATCCTGTTGGAAAAGCATACTCAAGTCATCTGACTGGCTCAGCCAATCACCAGCCAGTCTCTGTTGGACAATACCCCCTTTCATTCTATTGGTCGGTTGCAGACAAAGGACTGTTTTCTTATTGGACCAGAGTTCACTCAAACCTCTCACAATGGGAGACAATTGGTTCCCTTTCATGTCAGTCAAGTTATTCCCATGGAAACTTACTCAGTTTTAAGTGAGGAACACCCTAGCTCGAGAGAGGGTGGCAGAGAGTTGTCTTGTATGAAAGTTTTGTCTCTGTCCTAACTTAAATTCTTTTTCCTTTAAACGTCTGGGAAAAATACTTTTTCTTCCTTTTTGAGCTCAAACTTCTCTTTTATATGGCGCAAAACTCCGTGTTCACAGACGTTTTTCTATTTTATTCTGTTAAACATTTTCTATTCACCTCACCGTGTTTTAAAGTGGACTGATTGTTTTTTTCACCCTGGAAGTTGTTTTCGCCAATAACCACAGCATTTGAAGAACTCGGATTTCGTGGCTTGAATAATTTTTATTAATCTTGTCTCTCCAATTCTGTGGCTTGATCAGACTTTGAACTATATCCAGTTTATTTGGACCCGAGAACGCCACTGAAAGATTCTCGTGTTGTTCCACATGGCATGCTCCGCAGCCAACAGCCTTATCAGCATCACTGGACCTCAGCTCCTGACTACTGCCCTGGGAAGAAATATCTGCTGGCAGATATTCTCCGGTATAATCTTCAAATAAAGGTTCAGCTCTTGGATTCAGCGAAAAGCCAACGAAAATGCATCAAGATCACGTGAGCAAGAGGCCTTTGTTTCATCTGCTGGGTTAATGCGATGTCCATCGCCTTAAGTATGCCATAATTTGTCTCAGGTTTAAAACTAGTTCATAACTGATCAGAGCTATAGAATTAAAGAGAAATAATATTCCTCTTTTCATTAAATTCCGTTTTTACTTTCTTAGAGTAACTCAGAATTTCTTTTGCATATAATTAGCTTTTATAATTTTCTTCATAAAGTTTGCATCCAATTTTTTTCATATTTTTGTTACAGTTATTTCAGTCTACGTTTTCATCACAGTTACAAATTCATACTAAGGTTTCCTTGGTTCCACAAATGTGATAACACTCTGTTGCTCAATAATCAGTTACAAGTTGAATGTGATGCTTGATACGTGATCATTTCACTTTACCAACAAATTCTTTGAATGTAATGTCATTTAATCTGAGTCTGATCACTGAAACTGTAAACGGTATATGGAAGTTTCTGTTGATTTCTTTTCCTGTGTTTGTTTCTAAAGTCACCCAGTAGAATTCACGAATATTTGAGATTGATTGATTGAAGGTATAAAGATTAGTTATTAATAAATTGTCCAAGCTTGTGGACTGGTGCCCCTAAAAATGTGTTTTTCCGGTGTGTGCGTGAACTCAAGGTAAACATCCATTTCTGCATACATCTCTACGTATAAATTAAATAATCTTTGTACCTTATAACCAATTGTTACTACACTCTCCCTCTCTCTCTCCGGAGCTGCAGCTGTCAGTGGCACTTCCGGGTTTTGCTCTGTAGTGGGCGGTTCTCCTGCCAAGATGTCAGTCTCGTCTCCTCTCATGACCCCCAGCTGATCCCTATTTTGTAATCACTGTCACCTCCTGCCCTCTCACATGATCCACACCTGGTATCATTTGTTATGATTGATCTCCTGCCTTATTACACTCCGCCAAGGAGGTTATGTTTTTACCGGGGTTTGTTTGTTTGTTTGTCTGTCTGTTACCAACATAACTCAAAAAGTTATGAACGGATTTTGACGAAATTTTCAGGACAAGTCCAAAATGGGACAAGGAAGAAATGATTAGATTTTGGGAGTGATCTGGATCACCGTCTGGATCCAGGAATTTTTCAAAGGATTCTTTATCATTGCGAGATAGGGCCATTTTTTACCATATGTGTATATAACTCCACAATAAATGGTCAGGACGCTTGCCAAAAAAATACAGGATAAGATCCCAATAGGTTCTAGGAAATACCAAAGACTGATCCGGATCCTGCAAAAAATCCGGATACTGTGATCCAGAACAGGAAATAATAGGGCATCTTTGGAATTTTCATCACTGTAAGGTAACAAATTAAGATATAAACATACAACAAACACCAAAATATAGCCAAGACACTGAGGAATCAGTAGTGTGCCAATGGATTTGTTGTATCTTCAAAAGCTATGGAGCTATATCCAGAAGAAAACCGCCATTACTCAAAAAGTGATTTTTGTCAATAACTACTGAACTAATAAAGATATCAATGTGAATCCAATTGCTAAAGGTATGTTTTGATGATCAAGGAATCTGAAAATATAGATAAAATAAATGTAGGACTATTATGTTTGGGGAAAATCCCAATATTGGGGGAACTGAGGTACTTGGCGGAAGTCTGCGTTCTCCGAGTGCTTTTCTAGTTTAAGACTGTTTTTTTCATTCACTCCTTGTCAGAGTCTCATCCCGCATCTACCTACTCCCGTCAAGACTCTCTCCCTGTCCTGACGTGTTTTCCTGTGCTTATCCCTCCGACTACTCATTGTAAGTTTATTTTTGTGCACTTTATGGATTTTGTGTTTCCTTTAATAAATGCCACAAACTGCAGTTAAGCGCCTGGGCCTTGCTTTCTGCCCCGAAGGGGCGAATCATGACACTAGGTCATGTTTTACCTCACCTGTTTAAGCCTGCACACCTGTGAAAATCACTTTGTTGTCAGTCTCTGCCTTAATATAATGTAGCCTACTATAAAAAGTTCCCATAGCTAAATAAAATAATGACCCATGAAACACTGGAAATTTGAACTTAACAGCTTACTCAGAAGTGTTTGTAGCAACACAATTAAATAATAGATGTTAAAGTGTGAAAACTCAAACAGCACCTCTGCTGCTCCATAAAGGCTGTTGTAACTATGTGTTAAAAACAAACTAATAGTAAGCAATATTCAATTCCATTAAAGTAAAAAAAGAAAAAAAAACAAGCTAGTCCATCCTGTTTGAAACCTTGCTGGGTCTAGAAGTTTAAAAGTTTAATTGGGTTTCAGATAAAAATTAAAAGAACTTCTTCCAGTCCAAATAAAAAAAAAAACAACACTTTAAATATCAGTGCAGGAATTTGAGCCTCCACTACACATGCAGTGAAATATTTATGCTGTTTAAAATTGATTTGTGATGATTATGGTTATCTTTTTTTTAATCAAATTACAAATCATGATATTCTAATTTACTGAGATGCACTAATATTCAGAATGAAGGCTGATAATTATGGCAACAATAATAGAGAATATGAAAAAGAGTAAGCTGCTCATGTAATTCACCCATTTACTGCAGTAAACATATAGCTAGCATAACAGAAGCAGCTCAGCTGTCAACAACTATCCTAAGACAGATTACTGTCCGACAACAGGTAAACTATTCAAACGGCACACACTAATAGTGTGGTCAGTTTTCTAAAGCTGAGATAGTCACTCATTGAAAAAAAGAAGCGCTAATGTTACTTGCTAACCTTACCAGACAGGTAGCTGGAAACGGAGGAACAGAGGAGGAGGGAATGGATGCATTGCTGTAGTGCAGCTGTGATATGACAACACTGCCTTACAGTCTACATTTAACCTGTTTCATTTATTCATTTTTGGTAAAATCCTCCCATCTGTAATTTCCCAGTTTGGGATCAATAAAGTGCATCTATGTATACTTTGGAAACATTTAGTCTCCGTGCCACCACGATGTGTTCCTCTTCTTCTTCGCTGTAACAGTTAAACTGAACATTCCTGTGGCATGCATATAAACTTTAAAATTAAGCGATTTGTCCACAATAAAAATCTGCATTGACAAATTTTTATAATTGACGTTATCAACAGTGTCGACTAATTGCTTCAGCCCTAGAATTCTCATGGAATGCACTATAGCATAATGCGCATTAGATTCTGCACCGCCATACCTCTTTGAAATGAGGCGCCTCTGAGCACATAGCAGGCACACTGTTGACTGGTAATTTGATGGCATGACACAAGGCGTAAAAAACAGACAATGCGCTGACAGAAACTAACAAAAACACTGGCGCACGCCGGAAAGTCTGTCGGAAAAGTGCGCAGATGACTGTCGAAATAGGGCCCACAGTATGAATCCTGGTTGTCATTACTTGAGGCTGTGAAAGTGAGGAACCATGCACAAATTCTGTACATTGCACAGTACATCAGTGGGAAAGAAATCTCTGAAATGTACAATCACTTAAAATGCAGAAACTTGTTTACCATGAAAAAGGAATTAGAAAGTCTGAAAAGGAAGCAAGTAGTGCCATGGATGACTCAAACTAGTTCTACTGTGAGGAAAAGGCCAGCGGGATCATCATCTGAATCATGAGTGTTTGATCCAATATGCATTTTCTTTAACAAAAAGGTAACAATTTAACTGCAAAGCCTATGACTGAATTTTATATTTGGTGAAATTTTGCTGTATTTTCTCTTAAGACCTTGAGAAACAGTTCCCTCACAGTTGGACCATGGGGTCACTCTTCACGCAAAAGGTATATACCATTTTAATCCCTGACAAAATTGCTACAAATGAATGTCACTACCTGTGTTCTAGAACTTTCTTTTTTGTTTGCATACTAAAAAAGTAATTAATTTTTTTTATCATTACAGAAATTCTAGAATATGTTTGCTAAACACTTATTTAATAAAGGTACAAATGTGGCAAGTTTCAAGGATTAAATGTAAATTTTCTTAAAATGGCATCATCCATTCATCCATCCATTTTCTACTGTTTTTCAGGGGATCCGGGTCGCGGAAGCAGCAGTCCAAGTACAGAAGCCCAGACTTCCCTCTCCTCAGCCACCTCCTCCAACTCTTCAGAGGGGACACCAAGAAGTTCCCATCCCAGCTGGGAAATGTGGGTCCTGAATCTGCTCTGGGGTCTCGTCCCAGTGGGATGTGCCCGAAACACCTGCTGTTATGTCAGACTTACAGTGGGGAAAATAAGTATTGAACATGTCAACATTTTTCTCATTAAACATATTTCTGGTGGAGTACTGACCCGAGATTTTCACCAGATTTCAGTAACAACCCAAGTAATCCATACATACAGAAAAATCAAAGCAACTGCGTTCACAAAACAAGTTATATTTAATAAAGTGGAATGACACAGGGAATAAATATTGAACACACAAAGAAAAAGGGGTGCAAAAAGGCGCAGAAAGCCAAGAAACCAGCTGAAACCCATCAGAATTTAGGAAGCCATCCCCAGTCCGTGTAAATTAATTTCAGCTGGGTAAGTCCTGACCTTTAAAAAGGTCTGGGGACGTCAGATTGTCACACCACAAAGAATTCATGGTGGGTTAAAAGCAAAGAGCTCTCTCTAGACCTTTGCAACCTTATTGTTGCAAAACATAATGGCATTGGTTACAGGTGCAATTCTAAACTGCTGAATGTTAACTAACCTGCACTTATATAGCGCTTTTCTAGTCACAAAGACCACTCAAAGCGCCTTCACTAGTACTAACCCTCTATTCTAAGGGCCTATAGGAAACAGATATCTAGGGACAATTTACCAATTAACCTAACATGCATGTCTTTGGATTGTGGGAGGAAACCGGAGCCCCCGGAGTAAACCCACACAGCACAGGGAGAACATGCAAACTCCACACAGAAAGGTTCCAACCCCTGCCAGCCTGGGGATTCGAACCAGGAACCTTCTAGCTGTAAGGCAACAGTGCTAACCACTGCACCACCGTGCTGCCCCAGTGAGCACTGCCCATGTTCCAGTGAGCACTGTTGGAGCCATCACTCGGAAGTGGAAAGAACATCATTTTACCATAAACCGGCCACGACCAGGAGGTCCTCACAAAGATTTCTGACAGAGGAGTCAAAAAATTATCAGAAGAGTTATCCAAGAGCCAAAGACCACTCATGGAGAGCTCCAGAAAGACCTGGAGTTAGCAGGTACTGCACTGCTGTTTCAAAGAAAACAATAAGTAATGCACTCAGTCAACATGGGCTCTATGCTTACTCACCTCACAAGACTCCATTGCTGAAGAAAAAACATGTTGAAGCTGGTTTAAATTTTGCTGCACAACATTTGAGCAAGCCAGTAAAATACTGGGAGAATACAGTCTGGTCAAATGAGACCAAAATTGAACTTTTTGGATGCCACAACACATAGCATGTTTGGAGGAGAAATGGCACTGCACATCAGCCCAAAAACACCATACCAACAGTGAAGTTTGGAGGTGGGAGCATCATGGTGTGGGGGAGTTTTTCAGCACATGGTACAGGCATACTGTAAATAATTGAAGGAAAGATGAATGGACAAATGTACAGAGACATCCTTCATAAGAACCTGTTGCTATCTGTCAAGATGCAACGAAGGTGCATCTTGAAGATGAAACAAGGGTGGACATTTCAGCAAGACAATGATCCTAAACACACAGCCAAGGAAACTCTCAACTGGCTCCAGAGGAGGAAAATAAAGCTGCTAGAATGGCCCAGTCAGTCACCTGACCTGAATCCAATTGAAAATCTATGGAATGAACTGAAGCTCAGAGTTCATAGAAGACACCTTCGGAACCTTCAAGATTTGAAGACAGTTTGTTTTGAAGAATGAGCTAAAATCACTCCTGAGCAATGCCTGCACCTAGTTTCTCCATACAGGAGGCATCTGGAAGCTGTTATTACCAACAAAGGCTTTTCTACTAAATACTGAGTTAATTTCACCAAGCGTGTTCAATACTTTTGTATTCCCTGTGTCATTCAACTTTATTAAATATAACTTGTTTTGTGAACACAGTTGCCTTGAGTTCTTTGTATGTATGGATTACTTGAGCTGTTACTGAAATCTGTTGAAAATCTCAGGTCAATGGCTCCATCAGAAATATGTTGTCCAGGGCCTCTCGCCCTATGATGCTGGGATAGGCTCCAGCCCCCCCGCCCCCCCTCCGCGACCCGAAAAGGATTAAGCGGAAGAAGATGAATGGATGGATGGAGAAAAATGTTGACATGTTTAATACTTATTTTCCCCGCTATATATTGCCTGCCCCATAATGAATAATGCTACTGCACATAAATTTGAGGCATATGTTAGAAAACTGCCTACTGTATTCAAATACTACCATGAATGAAATGCTGTCATATATTTTCCAACACTGGGGGCCTGTACCTTTCCAAAAATCACCATAACCTTTATTCCTTCAAAATGGCACCGACCAACCCTGTGGTTCAAAGAGGACATGTACGTGAAGCTGTGATATTCTTATCCTATTCATCACTGCCTGAAAATCATTGCGGATTGCCTTCAGGGGCCATCAGTGTTTGAAGTACAAACAATTCCAACATGCTAGTTTTGCAAAGTCGTGGTTGTGAGGCACTGCAGCACCCCACAATGCTGTGGGTTATGTTACATTACACAGCTATTCACGGTGTATGACGGCTGGCTGCGATGAAATCAGGTCATCATCTAGCTGAATTTGTGTAGTCTGAACTGGGCTACAGAGATGCAATAAGGAGCCAGCACGTGAGCAACCCAGGTGTTAATATATCCACAACTTTACAGGTCAGGCCAACTGCTAATTAAGCTCCTGTAACTAATGACACTTACAAGGCAATTGCAGGAACAGCAGGAGTTGCAAAATATGCACCTAGCACTTAAAATTTGGCACAGGTAGATGGTTTCTCTCTATTTTTAAATTAATGGAGTTTATTAAAATACTTGACCAATCATTAAATTTAACAGCAGATACAGTACATGTCACCGCAATATCTTGTACGTATCCAAATCATTAGCTAATCAAGATCATCTCCTTTGGCACCGCAACTCTGTTCTTGACCCAGAAGCACATTGTTTGCATCTAAACACTGACTAATGTACTTGTTATTAATCTCCCTCTCTGCCTCTTGCTTTTCCAGATGATGAATGGCCGGGTGACTCTGCCCAAAGTTAGAGCGCTGCTCCAGCATGATTACAGAGGCCGTTATTGGTCTGGCCCTGCACTTGATTAATGCTCTTGTTCCAGCTCCACACAAATATGCTGACTCTCATCAAGCACTTTCGACATTGAATAGGCATTGCATTTTCTTTGGGCCTTTCTGTAATGACATAGGGAATCTGGTCAATGGACAAAAGTAGGAAAGCCTAAGTGATAAAATAGAGATTGATATGTCAGTCCCGTGGTTTGACTAGGTAGTTGTAAAACATCCTTTGACAGAAAATTTGAGTGAGAGGAAATTGATTTTTTTTCCCCCTCTTCCTGATCTCACCCTGTATTAGATGTATTATTGGCAATGACACATTTTGATGGCTCACTTGATCATGGAGAATGAGGTTCTCCATATGGTCGGGGCTATTAATCAGTTCCCCAGATATAAAAATGCTACTCCTAGGGTGCCTAAATCATTCGATGCTCATAAAGTCTTGACATTCTCCCTGTGGCTGGACAATACATTGCACAAATGCAACTTTTAAGTAACTTTAAATATCTATAAAGCGTTTAAACTGGGTGCTTTTCAGCCCAATCAACTTTTAAATGAATTACTGTAAGCGTGATTTGTCTGTGTGGTATGTACAGCACTGAATGTGTGACTTCTTTAATCATTTGACTCATACAGAGGATAGTAAACCCAACTAAAGCCGGCATACTGCCAAAGCAGAATCTTTGCTTTTATTATCATGGCACCCCATTTAATCTCTTTTATTGCCCCTCTATTAAAATTTGCTATAAGGTATAGTGTGGACCTTTGTTGGGACTGCAAAGTGTCTAGCTTTAAATGTCAGAGACTATGCAAGAAAAAGTAATTAACCTGTAACTACAATGCAAAAAAGGGAGCAAAACTATAACATACAGCTTGACAGCTTTGCACATAAAAGTGTGTGGGGTTTTTTAAAGCTGAATAACCGAACATGATATTTGGTATCGCTTTGTAGTGTTCATCAAAATGACACTGCCACCAAAGTATGCACTGTGAAATCAGAGAGCCTCTTTGTTCTATTTTAATAAAGCTTTACCATCTAAAAAAATACGTCACCTTTGTGTGGCAGAGTAATGAAATGGGTAAACAAAACAAACAAGCTGGATTTTAAACATGGTGTCACTGCCCCGCTAATTTGTTTTCTTTCAGGAAACAAAACTAGAGAAGCAGAAATAAAAACAAAATGGGACATGACCGCCAAAGGCTGGCACTGACGATTGTGCTTATCTGAGGCTGTACTCCTCTCACACACCCTGATTTTGCTTTACTATAAGGAAACAACAATTCATTTGAAATTAAGTGGCACTAGGCGGCTCCTGGAGCAAGGCGAGTTAATTCCGATGCAGCTGAGCAAACTGAACATGCATTTATAGAAATACGGGAACACAGGAAGTTGTCTTTTTGTGTGTGATTTTAATTGGAGGTCACTTAAACCAGACACACTGGTGCTCCTACTGATTATTTTGTCAGATTTTCCTGTGGTGTGAGGGGTGTTATGAATGATCCAATCTACATCAGTGCCTCTCAAATTTAACATTGTAAAGATCCAGCATGTTGAAGATTCTATCGCAATTAATGTCATGTGGCAACTAAACTTTTTTTTTTAACTGAGGTATACGTACAAGTGATGAATGTGACCAGACTTAAAGTTTAACCTGTTGTGTCAAGGAATCACTTACTCTGTGGACTGTCACATGAACAAAATGATTATCAGTCAGAAAGTGATCTGACAGAGGACAGAAGAGTTGGCCATCATGTTTTGCAACCCAAGTTTCCAGTGCCACTTACTTCCTCTGAATTTCAGAGTGGACTAGGCTACGGGCTGGTGTAAAAGAGGGTTTAAATACCACAGTGTAATTTATTGTGTTTACCAAATAAAACTGACATCACAAAGATTTGGTGTGGGGCTTTGCAGCCCTTAAAGACAGAAGTGAAAGACGAAGTCACGTTATGAACAGACTCTGTGTGGGGTCACCTGCTCAACACAAAGCAGGGCTGGAGTTACTGCTGAAATAGTGGTTGATAATGCACTGCTGACTTTAGACCTGCTTTTTGCAGATCAAAAGCATATCTTACTGCCGCCCAGGAGCCATTACTTCCTAGGCGGCAGTGGCTCAGGCGGTAGAGCGGGTCGTGTAATAACCAGAGGGTTGGTGGTTTGAATCCCGCTCTCCCCAGACATCCTGCCGTTGTGTCCCTGGGCAAGAGACTTTACCCACCTTGCCTCCAGTGTCCATGACACTGGACATGAATATACAGTGCATCCGGAAAGTATTGACAGCACTTAACTTTTTCCACATTTTGTTATGTTACAACCTTATTCCAAAATGGATTAAATTCAATTTTTTCCTCAAAATTCTACGCACAATACCCCATAATGACAACATGAAAAAGTTTGAGATTTCTGCAAATTTTTAAAAAATAAAAAACTAAGAAATCATATGTGCATAAGTGTCATAACCCGAGTGTCGGTTCTGGCCACACTCGGGTCTCATATCTTTTTGTTCTCTGGCTTTGGCAGCTGAGGATTCCTTCCAGCTCCTCGGGCTCTTATTGTGAAGGCGCCCGGGGGAGCTCCCTGCTGTCAAAGTCAGCTGCTGCTCTGCTGTCATTAGCAGCAGCTGTGCCGCGTTGGGGTCATTAGCCACCAGAGATATAAGCGGGTGCTAAATGTCCTCCAACGCGGCAGTCTCTGTTATATCCTGTTGTTCACCTGTATGTTCAGCCACGTTCCGTCGTGCTCCTGTTATTCTCCTTGCTCATCGTGGTTAACGGACTTGGGAATCCCCCGTTACCCGTCTGTTAACGGTCCTGTTGTAAGGTACGCTCTATGTGACTGTATCTTTGTGATTATCTCGTCTGGCGCTTCGGGTGTTCCCCGGCTCAGACTTCCCCCAGCCACTGCATGTGTTCTGTGTGTGTTCATCCTTACTCAACAATAAATTACCACTGCAAACTCTCTGGTGACTGAGGCGTCTTGTGACGGTCCGTGAGGGCCGTCGTGATAGTAGACTGCCGCCAAACGCCCGGAGAGGAGGCGTTGCATCGAGACGCCATTCACCGTGTAGTTTGCAGTAGTGGACTGTTTGTTCCTACCTGTCTGGGTGCCGTGTTGAAGCATGCCATCGTGGAGGTCTCGTGCTCGGAGGCAGGACGCTGTTCTCGCTGACACCCTCGAGCGCGTGGACAGAGTCCTTGTCGCCGCCTCCCTCCTCGAATACAACAGCGAAGTGCCCTGGTACCTGGACCTAGCCGAGGAAATTCTGGATTCTCTCCCCCGCTTCACTAATCATCCAGAGGTAAGCGTGAGGAGAGATGACATCGCCGCCCAGCATGAGATACTCCGAGGGCTGGAGGGAAATCCTGGCAGGAAGCTGAAGCGGAGGAGACGTCGCCCCTCGCTTCGGGATCCCGCTCCTGCCTCTGTTCCGGCCCGGGAGTTCGCACCATCTGGAGGTCTTTTCCCATCGGGCATGTCGTCACTCGGGATTCCCCCAGAGAAGCTGCAGATGACAGCAGACAAGATCTGGGACCGGGTGGCAGCTGCTTGCTCCGCTGAGAATCCTCCAGCGTGTATGAAGCATGTGGTGGCGGCGGTTAGACTCGTGGAGAGGAATCCAGCGCTGCGTGAGTTTCCTGAGTTTGCTGACTTGCTTGCCGCCGTTTCTGCTCAGGAACGGCGATTTCCGGACCTCACCTTCGCCTCACCCCCTACAAGGAACCGTCGTCACTCCGGCTTCCAACCTCGGCTAGAGCCCCGTCTGGATGCTGTCCCGGGTCGCCGCAAGGGCTCAACCCCCCACACAGCTGTCACTCCCGCGCCTCGTCAGAGGGGAATCCCCGCAGCCTCGTCTTCTCCCGGGCCCTCGCCTGCTGTCCCGTCAGCGCTTCATGCCCGACTGACCCCGGCTGTCGCCCCCTCCTCCTCGTCGCCTATCCTGGCTGCTGTGTGTCACGAGAGCTCCGTTTCGGCGAGCTTCATCCCGGATCCGCCTCGAGTGGCCTCATCTCGTCTTCCCAGAGGGCCCTCTGTCGCCATCCAGCGGGGAAAGGAAGGAATGACGTCCCCCACAGCGAGGACCATCTTACCCTTAGGGGAAAGGCAAGTGCATGATAATTTCTCTTCTTTTGATATTGTTTTGCCTTGTCTGACTCCTGGGGGTGGAGTTCGGGGTATGCAGCCCCCCGAGCTCCCTCCACCCGCTGTGGACGAAAGTAATAACCCTGCTTCCTCTGTGTCTCCCCCCGCTGAGCGGTCCTCGACGTCAGGCCAACGTCGCTGGATGAGGAGGGGGCCTGCGGTTCTGGAGAGCCTGGTTCCGGTTCCGCAGCCACGCCATGGGCGGAGGAGGAGAGCGGACTGCAGCGTGGAGCCATCGCCGATGAAGAAACGTCCCCGGGGTTCCACGGAGGAGCGGTCCGGTCCAGCAGGGCGAGATTCTCCTGCCACCACGCCGTGCGGGCCACCGGCGTGGACATCGGTGCTGGAGGACTCTCTAGCTGCACGCACCATCATGCCAGCTGCGGAGCCCGACGCAGCTGAGTGGGAGCCTGAGGACGACCTCTTGACTTCTGAGCCCGGATCATCGCAGTCCTGGACGGCGTCAGAACCCGAGCTCAGGCAAGTGCTCTGTTTTATCCTTCTTCTTCACCTTTTAGAGCACTTTTGCCTGTCTCAAGGGGAGATGAGCCGGGTGCAGCCGCCCGCTGCGTCCGAGCTTATCTCGCCGGGTTCTGGCGCTGCCGGTGATCCTGATCCCGGGTTTTCTCTCTTGTGTGAGTCTTCTCCCAGGGTCGCCGGCGAGGGGCTGCTCTCGCCTGCTGCGCCAGAGGTTCCGGTTTCGGGGTTGGAGGTCGAGTCTGGTGCCACGCCGACCGGGTCCACCGGGAGTGCTGTTCCGGAGGCCCAATCGGGGTCCACCGTGGGTTTGGTTCCGGAGGCCCAATCGGGGTCCACCGTGGGTTTGGTTCCGGAGGCCCAATCGGGGTCCACCGTGGGTGCTGCACCAGCAGGTCCTAGGTTCGGTGAGGGAGCTGCAGATCCCCAGCCACCGGATGCTGGACAGGCTCGTTTTCTTCATCACCCTCATCTCCAGTCATCCTCCTCGTCTCCCTGAGGAGCACTACCCATCTCCACCTGGGGCCGTTGGGGTCCCGAACGCTCCACCCGGTTTCCCCTCATCTCCCCCCTTTTCTGCGGGATCACTGGCTGCTTCCTCCCAACGGTTCTGGTGGGCTGGTGTTGCAGGGCGGCCGCCTGAAGGGCTGTCTCGTTGGTTTGGTTCTCTGGGCCGGCCCCCCGACCTGTTTATCTTCCTGTGCGGCGACCTGCTCCGGCCGCCTGAAACTCTCTTCCCCCGAGCATGGGACTGGGGTAGGCCGCCCGAACTGTCCTCTTGTCCCCTCCCTGTTCTGTGGCCTCTTGTTGCCGGACGACCCCCCCGAACCTTTTGCCCCATCCCTCCGGGCCTGGACTGCGCCCTTTCCGGGTTCCTGATCTCGTCTGTGGGACTGTTGGGGTGTGTGTGTGGGGGGGGGGATTGTTTTGTGTTTTTGTGTCACTCTGTTTGCCCAAGGGTGTGTTGCCTATTTTGTACTTATTGTGGGTTTTTTTCCCTCCCTACCTTTGTAGCCTTGTTGGTTGTTTGTCTCTCTCTCCCTCCTGCCAGCTCCCCATCCACCCACCCTAGGGGGGTGGGTGGGGGGGCTTGGGTGTTACTCAGGCCGCTCAGAGCTCGGCCTTGAGGGGGAGGTACTGTCATAACCCAAGTGTCGGTTCTGGCCACACTCGGTTCTCATATCTTTTTGTTCTCTGGCTTTGGCAGCTGAGGATTCCTTCCAGCTCCTCGGGCTCTTATTGTGAAGGCGCCCGGGGGAGCTCCCTGCTGTCAAAGTCAGCTGCTGCTCTGCTGTCATTAGCAGCAGCTGTGCCGCGTTGGGGTCATTAGCCACCAGAGATATAAGCGGGTGCTAAATGTCCTCCAACGCGGCAGTCTCTGTTATATCCTGTTGTTCACCTGTATGTTCAGCCACGTTCCGTCGTGCTCCTGTTATTCTCCTTGCTCATCGTGGTTAACGGACTTGGGAATCCCCCGTTACCCGTCTGTTAACGGTCCCGTTGTAAGGTACGCTCTATGTGACTGTATCTTTGTGATTATCTCGTCTGGCGCTTCGGGTGTTCCCCGGCTCAGACTTCCCCCAGCCACTGCATGTGTTCTGTGTGTGTTCATCCTTACTCAACAATAAATTACCACTGCAAACTCTCTGGTGACTGAGGCGTCTTGTGACGGTCCGTGAGGGCCGTCGTGATAATAAGTATTCACAGCCTTTATCATGAAGCTCAAAATTGAGCTCAGGTGCATCTTGTTTCCACTGATCATCCTTGAGATGTTTCTACATCTTAATTGGAGTTGACCTGTGGTAAATTCAGTTGATTGGACATGATTTGGAAAGGCACACACCTGTCTATATAAAGTCCCACAGTTGACAGTTCATGTCAGAGCACAAACCAAGCATGAAGTCAAAGGAATTGTCTGCAGACCTCCGAGACAGGATTGTCATAGGTACAAATCTGAGGAAGGGTACAGAAAATTTCTGCTGCTTTGAAGGTCCCAATGAGCACAGTGGCCTCCATCATCTGTAAATGGAAGAAGTTTGGAACCACCAGGACTCTTTCTAGAGCTGGCTGGCCGTCTAAACTGAGGGCCTTAATCAGGGAGGTGACCAAAAACCCGATGGTCACTCTGTCAGAGCTCCAGCGTTCCTCTATGGAGAGAGGAAAACCTTCCAGAAAGACAACCATCTCTGCAGCAATCCACCAATCAGGCCTGTATGGTAGAGTGGCCAGACAGGAGCCACTCCTTAGTAAAAGGCACATGGCAGCCCGCCTGGAGTTTGCCAAAAGGCACCTGAAAGACTCTCAGACCATCAGAAACAAAATTCTCTGGTCTGATGAGACAAAGATTGAACTCTTTGGCATGAATGCCAGGCATCATGTTTGGAAGAAACCAGGCACTGCTCATCACCAGGCCAATACCATCCCTACAGTGAAGCATGGTGGAGGCAGCATCATGCTGTGGGGATGTTTTTCAGCGGCAGGAACTGGGACACTAGTCAGGATAGAGGGAAAGATGAATGCAGCAATGTACAGAGACATCCTGGATGAAAACCTGATCCAGAGCGCTCTTGACCTTAGACTGGGGTGACGGTTCATCTTTCAGCAGGACAACAACCGTAAGCACACAGCCAAGATATCAAAGGAGTGGCTTCAGGACAACTCTGTGAATGTCCTTGAGTGGTCCAGCTAGAGTCCAGACTTGAATCCAATCGAACATCTCTGGAGACAGCTGATAACTGCTGTACACCAATGCTTCCCTTCCAACCTAATGTAGCTTGAGAGGTGCTGCAAAGAGGAATGGGTGAAACTGCCCAAAGATAGGTGTGCCAAGTTTGTGGCATCATATTCAAAAAGACTTGAGGCTGTAGTTGCTGCCAAAGGTGCATTAACAAAGTACTGAGCAAACGATGTGAATACTTATGTACAGTACATGTGATTTCTTAGTTTCTTATTTTTAATAAATTTGCAAAAACCTAAAAAAAAAACTTTTGTCACATTGTCATTATGGGGTATTGTGTGTAGAATTTTGAGGAAAAAAAATTAATTTAATCCATTAAGGAATAAGGCTGTAACATAACAAAATGTGGAAAAAGTGAAGCACTGTGAATACTTTCCAGACGCACTGTATATAAATTTTCGGTCGTGATCGGAGAGGCTGTTGGTGTGGACTGGCAGCCACATTTCCATCAGTCTGCCCCAGGGCTGTAGCTTACCACTATCAATGTCGGTGGAGTGAATGAATAATGTATCGATTGTAAAGCGTCTTTGAGTGTCTATGAAAAGCGCTATAAAAATCTGATGCATTATTATTACAGCGAGGAAAATAAGTATTGAACACGTCAACATTTTTCTCATTAAACATATTTCTGATGGAGCCATTGACCTGAGATTTTCACCAGATATCAGAAACAACCCAAGTAATCCATACATACAAAGAAATCAAGGCAACGGTATTCACAAAATAAGTTATATTATACATTATATTTAGTAGAAAAGTCTTTGTTGGTAATAACAGCTTCCAGAATCCTCCTGTATGGAGATACTAATTTAAATTAACCTTTATTGTCATTCAACTGTACAATCAATCATGTACAGTAGAACGAGATTGTGCTTTACCTATCTACAGTGTTAATCACACACACCCCAAGTGTAGAATCAGAGGGCCGCTGCCATGCAAGGCACCGCCACAGATTTCCCTCCTCCATTCCATTATTGCTGAGCACCAAGCTGGACGGCAGGAAGTTCCACTTTTATATGGTCTTCGGCATGACCCGGCCGGGATTTGAACCCCTGCCTCCCGGGTGTGGGGCGGATGCTCTACCAACTGAGCCACCACTCCAGTAGACATTGCACCACTAGGTGCAGACATTGCTCAGGAGTGATTTGAGCCCATTCTTCCATACAAACTGACTTCAAATCTTGAAGGTTCCATGGGTATCTACTATGAACTCTGATCTTCAGTTTGTTCCATTGATTTTCAATTGGATTCAGGTCAGGTGACTGACTGGGCTCTTCTAGCATCTTTATTTTCCTTCTCTGGAGCCAGTTGAGAGTTTCCTTGGCTGTGTGTTTAGGATCATTGTCTTGCTGAAAAATCCACCCTCATTTCATCTTCAGCATCTTGGCAGATAGCAACAGATTCTTATCAAAGATGTCTCTGTACATTTGTCCATTCATCTTTCCTTCCATTATATGAAGTCTGCCTGTACCATGCGCTGAAAAACACCCCAACACCACGATGGGATATGCAGTGCCATTTTTCCTGCAAACATGGTGTGTGTTGTGGCATCCAAAAAGTTCAATTTTGGTCTGATCTGACCAGACTATATTCTCACAGTATTCTACCAGCTTGCCCAAATGTTGTGCAGCAAACTTTAAATGAGCATCAACATGCTTTTTCTTCAGCAATGAAGTCTTTTGAGGTGAGCGGGGATAGAGCCTGTGTTGGTTAAGTGCACCAGGCTGCGTGTCCACCAAACGCGTTTCTTCAGCTGTGGGTGACTATTTTCTATTCATTCTCTATGTAGTCCAGTGTCAACAGCACTGAGCACCCTCGGCGCTGAAACACTCTCAGCGGTAGCCGCTTTTTGTCGCGGAGCTTAGGGCGCACAGAATTGAAAAATTCCAACTTTTCAGACTACAGCTGAGCTCGTCAATGTCAGACCTTTCTAAGCAGCCAATCAGAATAAGGAAGGGCGGGACATAGGTTGCCAGTACAGTCTGTACTCAGGCTCCTGTTTTCCGTGTCATCATATTTTACATCCAGAGCTGCTACCAATGTTAGAATATGCTTCCTGTCCATTGTTATTTAGAGACTGCTATTAAAAAATAAGTAGAAAGTCTGACCATAGGAAAAGCAGAAGTGTTGAGCTGTGAGTGACAAGCTGTAGCTGGGATACAGGGAACAGACTTTTGTTTTCCCAGAGCGCAGTGCACAAACACTAGAAAAAAGACGTTCCGGGAGGTTGGGTGACAAAAACATGTATGGTGGACATGTAGCCTTATTGCTTTCTTTGAAACACCAGTACCTGCTAACTCCAGGTCTTTCTGGAGCTCTCCACAAATGGTCTTTGGCTCTGGTGTAACTCTCTCTGATAATTCTTTTGATTCGTCTGTCAGAAATCTTGCGAGGAGCTCCTGGTCGTGGCTGGTTTATGGTAAAATGATGTTCTTTCCACTTCCGAATGATGACTCCAACAGTGCTCACTGGGACATTCAGCAGTTTAGAAATGTACCTGTAACCAATGCCATTATTATGTTTTGCAACAATAAGATTGTGAAAGTCTAGAGAGAGTTCTTTGCTTCTACCCATCATGAGTTTTTTGTAGTGTCGACTAGAGTAGACAATCTGATATGCACAGACCTTTTAAAAGTCTATCAGTCAGGACTTAACCAGCTGAAATTAATTTGCACTGATGAGGGATGGGATGGCTTCCTAAATTCTGATGGATTTCAGCTGGTTTCTTGGCTTTCTATGCTGTTTTGCACCTCTTTTTCATGTGTTCAATACTTACAGTATTTCCTGCATCATTTCACTTTATTAAATATAACTTGTTTTGTGAACACAGTTGCCTTGATTACTTTGTATACATGGATTACATGAGTTGTTACTGATATCTAGTGAAAATCTCAGGTCAATGGCTCCATCAGAAATGTGTTTAATGAGAACAATGTTGACGTGTTCAATACTTATTGAACATGTTATATATACGTTTATGTGTGTGTGTGTGTGTGTGTGTGTCTTCTAATTGTGTATATACAGTGATGTGAAAAAGTGTTTGCCCCCTTCCTGATTTCTCATTTTTTTGTATGTTTATGTTTATGACACTTAAATGTTTCAGATCATCAAACAAATTTAAATATTAGACAAAGATAACACAAGTAAACACAAAATGCAGTTTTTAATTGAAGGTGTTTATTATCAAGGGTAAAAAAAAAAATCGAAATCTACATGGCCCTGTGTGAAAAAGTGATTGCCCCCCGTTAAAACATAAATTAACTGGGGTTTATCACATCATTGGAAAGCTGAGTTCAATTTTCTAGCCATTTCTAAAGCTTTGGCACTACAGCTAATCACACTGACAGCCATTATCCACAAATAGCAAAAACATGGAACAGGGGTGAACCTTCCCAGCAGTGGCCAGCTGACCAAAATTACCCCAAGAACGCAGCGACGACTCATCCAAGAGGTCACAAAAGACCCCACACCAACATCCAAAGAACTGCAGGCCTCACTTGCCTCAGTTAAGGTCAGTGTTCATGACTCCACCATAAGAAAGAGACTGGGCAAAAATGGCCTGCGTGGCAGAGGTCCAAGATGAAAGCCACTGCTGAGCAAAAAGAACATAAAGGCTCGTCTCAGTTCTGCCAGAAAACATCTTGATGGTCCCCAAGACTTTTGGGAAAATACTCTGTGGACTGACAAGACAGAAGTTGAACTTTCTGGAAGATGTGTGTCATCTGTTTACATCCGGCGTAAAAATAACACAGCATTTCAGAAAAGGAACATCATACCAACAGTAAAACATGGTGGTGGCAGTGTGATGGTCTGGGGCCGTTTTGCTGCTTCAGGACCTGGAAGACTTGCTGTGGTAAATGGAACCATGGATACTGCTGTCTACCAAAAAATTCTGAAGGAGAATGTCCGGTCATCTGTTCGTGACCTCAAGCTGAAGTGCACTTGGATTCTGCAGCAGGACAATGATCCACAACACACCAGTAAGCCCACCTCTGAATGGCTTAAGAAAAACAAAATGAAGACTTTGGAGTGGCCTAGTCAAAGTCCTGACCTGAATCTGATTGAGATGCTGTGGCATGACCTTAAAAAGGCAGTTCATGCTCGAAAACCCTCCAATGTGGCTGAATTACAACAATTCTGCAAAGATGAGTGGGCCAACATTCCTCCACAGCGCTATAAAAGACTCATTGCCAGTTATCGCAAATGCTTGATTGCAGTTGTTGCTGCTAAGGGTGGTCCAACCAGTTATTAGGTTTAGGGGGCAATCACTTTTTCACACAGGGCCATGTAGGTTTTGATTTTTTCCCCCTAAATAATAAACACTTTCATTTAAAAACTGCATTTTGTGTTTACTTGTGCTATCTTTGTTTAATATTTAAATTTGTTTGATGATCTGAAACATTTAAGTCTGAAAAACATACAAAAAAATGAGAAATCAGGAAGGGAGCAAACACTTTTTCACACCACTCTGTGTGTGTGTGTGTGTGTGTGTGTGTGTGTGTGTGTGTGTGTGTGTGTGTGTGTATCAGTTTTTCAGTCTATGACTAAATGTCTAGAACACAAGACTAGAAATACTGTATTATCAAGAAAGACCATGTAAATAATTCTGAAAACAGCTAATTTATGAAAGTGTGATCAAAGTGGGGTCAGGTGATGCTGATAAGGAGAGACAAAATGTCTTTTAGGTGACACCTTGGCTGTCAGCATTTTTTTTCCTAACATATAGAATAAAATTAATTGGATGGTGTCTGTCAGCTGAAGGGCAGGAGTGAAGTGCACATGCATCTTTTTAAGAGCAATAGCTATGGCGCCTTTTTTTTTTTTTTCCTGCCCTCACTTTCCACATCAACATGCTTATCAGGATTAACTGACTACATCAATGTCCGCATAAACACTTTAGGGAAGTGCATCAGCAAGAAACCCCAGTAGCTCCCAAGGGACTGTGTCCCACGAAAAAAAATGCTTTGGATAATGAGGTGCCTGCATTATTCATGACAGTCAGACAGATGCTCCTCAGAGTTACAGGAAATAATCATCAACTAAAGACAGCCCATTAAAAAATTATTATGGCACACTGTTGAGTCTTTTTAATAAGAGTTTCCTCTTTTGAGTTTGCAAATATTTCAGATATGTTCCCTGGCAGACTAATTAAGCCTTCAAAAGTTTCAATCATATGAGATGATAGAATAGATGTTTTTCATTTTGTTTCTGTTTGGCAAAACATCTTTTGACATTACCAAGAATGGATCTTATATCCGAAAAGGTCACCTTTAAATGGAGCACACACACAATAAAGAAGCAGCAGCACTTCTGTGATTCTTTATAGACATTTACTTCTGTTGTTTTAACCAGCCTGAATTCCTGTCCTCCAATGTAAATAAAAGCTGAATGTTTGAGCGTTCAGTTTGCAACTTAAATTGCGATTCACCCACTAAGGTCTGTTCATCATGCTGTAATGGTGGCACTTAAGTAAAGAACAAGAAAATGCACAAAGGATGTAATTGGTTTAAAATAATTGCCTTCACCTCCTCCCAAAATCGTTCATGCTTTCAGTTGAACATACTCAGAATGTTATCAGACCAACACAAACCAGAAAAAAAGTAAATAAACCTTTATTCCCCTGCAGCATGTCCTCATTTTAAAGCTCACCATTGGTGATTGCAACCCATGTATTTTGAAGTAAATGGAAAACAATGGCTAATTAATCGGGAGGCATGCTACAATCCCGCTCACATCAAAAATAAGCATGTGTACAATTGCCTTGGGAAATGTGTGCTCCTGAGGCGATTTCACAAAGCCTGTAAAAAAAAGGTTCAGATCTGTGCAGCAATGTATAAAATTTGCACCAATGAAATTTATGACAAATTAGTTTATTAACATTTGTATATTAAAATCCCAAGTGCAGGAAAAAAGTCTTGGAATATCAAGCAGCTGTGGAGAATTTATGAGCAGATGCTGTTTCACTGGTGCATTCTTTTGTTCCTGCAGAGCTACTTATCCTAGTTCACTATATAGTGCATTCTGAACTTAGAAATACAGTCTACTAAGACCTTGTTTTTCAACTGGGGATCTGAGTCAAGAGTCCACGGGAAAGTGTCTAATTCCAATTCTTAATCAGTCAAAAATAATTTGCTGTTAATGTGTGTCAGTGCCTGTAGTGGTTCTTCCATGCCAGCGGGTGGCAGTATGAATGGGTGCAGTGTGAATGTGCACAGGTGGGGCTGGTTTTGACATTGCTGTCGTTCTCAGGAGCAGCAGACAGACAGTAAATAAATTTGCATCGAGAGCCCCTATGAATGTGTGTCAGGTGATGCAAGAATCTAAGAGAGCTCAATTTAAATTCCATTGAATTCAACTGTATTTATATAGCACCATTTCACAACAGTCGTCTCATAGCACTGTCAAACTGTAGGGGAAAACCCCACAACTGCGGAAAGACCCCAGCAATCAGGTGATCCCCTGTGAGCAAGCACTTGGCAACAATGGAGAGGAAAAACTCCCTTTTAGTAAGAAGAAACCTCCAGCAGAACTAGGCTCAGGGAGGGGAAGTCATCTGCTGCGACTGGATTTAATGACAGCCAGAGAGCTTGGGCTGGAGAAGGTGAGGACATTCCACAGGGATATTTTAATGTCACCACAGTCATAGTGGCTAGCAGCTAATGCTACTTCCGCAGCCAGTGGCCACTGCCACCGCTGAGCGGACACCCCAGCAGTTGGGACCTCCCACAAGTTGTGGAGAACAGGCCCAGAGGAGCACACCACAGCCGAGGAACCGCACTCCCGCAGTGGATCACTTGCCAAGCTGCCAACAGCTCACCTAAAAAGGATGGTAAATGGCGTTCACTTACATGGTGCATCTTCTCAGGATGACCGAAGTGCTTTACAGATGCAGCTATCTACCCATTCACACAGTGTTGGTGGCGGAGCTGCTATGCAAGGCGCTGGCCTGACCCACCGGGAGCAACTCGGGGCTCAGTGTGTCTTGCTCAAGATCACTTCAACAGGCAGACTGCAGAGATACTGGGAATCAAACCATTAACCCGTCAATCAGAGGTTGACCGTGCTACGCCTGCGCCACAGTCACCCTGGCAGCTGGCAACAGCAGCAGCACATTGACAGAGCCAGTGAGTACAGAAAGTGTGCAGAAGTCATCCTGTAGTATCAAGCAGTGATGATCCAGTTATAGTGTGGCAAATATAGAGGAAAAAAACACTGAAAACACAGGTTTGGACTTTGAATGAGAAGCTTGCAAAACAATGACTCTCAAATCTGAAGCGGAGACATGAACAAGAACAAGAACAAGAACACAGACTATTATGCTTGTGTTATGACCTGGGCCCGGCCAGGGACCGTGCCCACGCTTTACGTTCATTTTGGTTTCCTTGTTTTTCCCCTTGAGCATTATCTTTATTATTCTCATTATTATTATGATTATTATTTGCATTGTATGTCTTCTGTGTCCACCATGCTCACCCCGTTTGTCTTTATTGTCATTATGGTGGTCTGGAGTATGGACTTGTCTCCCTATTGCCCCCAACTCCTCATGTTTCTGTACCATAGCCATTTCCTCATGTGCACTTCTGCTTAGCCCTTAATTGTTCCAAGCTGTCTGGCATTTGAAATTAGTCGTCTCCCTATTTATGTCAGATCGTGCTTGTGCTCTGTCTGGTGTCATCGTCATTGCTTCCCTGTTATCCATTCCCGTGATTACCTGTGCCCATGCTCTTCTCAAGTTTAATCCTCCGTGACCTTATTCTTGCCTTAGTGTTTAGTTTTATTTTCATCCCCCATGCTGCTGTTTGTGTTTATGTTTTTGTTAATAAGCTATCATTTTTGCACCTAATCCTGCCTGCACCATGAGTCCTCCCCCAAAACAGCAGAACATGCCAGCTTGTCTCCATGAGCACACGGAGAAACAGGGGGCCCTTACTCGTGTATGTCTTTATTCAGTTCCTGTCAGGATATCAGCTCTCTGTTCATCTAAACATGCCCAAGTCTCACACTGTGTGAATAACTAAACTAAACCTAATTACAAAACTAAATTGCTGTTTAAAAGCTGTAATGGTGTCATTTTGTAACATTTTTGATTGGTGGGGTGCCATGAGATTTTTTTTTTTTCCCAATGGAAAAAGGTCAAAAAATGTTGAAAAACACTGGCCTTGGGGGGGAATAAAGGATCATTTGTAGACATTAACAGTGGTCACACTGAAGCACACAAAAATTGCTCAAATCTGTAAATTTCAAAGTCAGGACTGACTAATTACACCAAGCTGGGGTGAGGATTTCTTGAAGAGCCTCATCAGGCCATCAGTGCTCCCTGAAAAAAAAAAAAAAAAGTCCTTGTAATCAGGACAGATCAGTCACAATCCCTGCTCGAGTACCCACCAGTCTGGTAGTCCTTTTAAAGTGCTTTATAAGGAGTTTCAATTACCAGTTGGATCCACTGAAGGCAGAAACACTTAACAAGGTAGTTTAACGTCCTGACCACAGTCAGATCAAGATCAAACTGCAAATGTGTCACATTACAGTGTATTACACAAGGAGTTGTTTTCTGGTTTTCGTAGCTGGCATACTTTATTCTACCCAGAGCTCATTACCATATGAGTGCATATAGTCCAGACAAATTATTGTATGCATAAACAAAACTGCAGCTGACAGAGGAACAAATGAAAACTGTATGTCACACTTATTCAAAAGATAAGTTCCTTTTTTTACTCGTATAACACTTGTAAATTTGTGCTTTTGGATTAATTTTATTAATTCATTTTTAACACCAGGTCACATTTCTTATTTTCTTTCAATTATTTAATGTGCTTTGAGACTTCACTGTAAATCAGATTACATATGTCATGCCATGTCATTCTGGGTACATTTTGATTACTGGATTTGTGCAGCAGTGGAAGCAGCTGTTTTCTCCATATATTTCCATACACCCTTTCTTGTACTTTCTTGCAATGATCCAACACATAGAATAGAATGTTGTCAGCTTAATTCCACACAAAGTTGTCAGTATGGATCGGCAATTCAACACAGCATTAATGATTAGATTCAACCTTGTTTTCTGGAGGAAATACCCCTGTTTCTATGGGCCTCTTTACACAGTATGGAGATTGCTGGGTGACCATTGAGAGATCAAAATGTGACACTATCTTTCAACAATCTCCCAAAGCCCAGAAAAAAAGCTGTTTGTGTGTGAATGTTTGGGAGATCAAAAATTCAATTTTCTGCAACTTCCATCTACAGAGATCTTTGAAAGATCCTTGAGAGATCACGGAAAGACCTGGAAAGATCAACAACACATCATAAGAAGATCTCAACAGAACAACTTTAGCACAATAACTGACCATTTAACTGGTTTTCAAAGAATTTGCTTCAAGATAACATGCTCATTTTTAGACATAAAACACTTTCCATCAACCCTTGCAGCTGCAGTCCCCCAGAATGTTATAGTATATATTTTCAATGGAATTACATTTTTATGTCAGCTGAAGTCATGTCACAGGGTTTCCTCTGGTAACATTTCTCGGTGGTGGGCCGCTTCGCCAGAAGTTTTACCGCCCTGCCAAGGAGATATGAATTTATTAAGAAAAATATATGAAGCAATGACTTTTCGCAAGCGCGCACACGAACAACGCGCGTGGCCGTCATCCACGCGGAGTTTAGAAGAGCCTCGCCCACGCGAGTTTTCCAGTCAGTCAGCAGGCAGTCTCGCTAAGCGTGACTGTCCAACAGAAACATGAGTTTATTAAAATACTTTAAACGCGGAAAAAAATCAGAAGAGGTATGTAAGCACTGGCGTTTATCATGGTTTTAATCCACTGGAAACGGGAGCAATAATGGAAGAGTCACTTAGCTAAGAGATGTAGTTAGAATTCATATGCAGCCGGCTTCATATGAAGGGAAAGGCAAGGGGGACTGATGAACTGCTGAGGATATATTTCACCAGCCACTACAATATTAAGTTATATTGTGTAGGAATTGCAGGAATGAAGAGACTGGCAATTTGTCTCTTTTCTCGCACGAGCAGGCGTGCCATTTTTATTCTCCAGCGGCAGTGACAAAAAGCAACAGCGAAAAATGCTAGCTCTCTTTTCGCTCTAAACTGAGGTCCATCAGCGGCTGTCTAGAGAGGTGCCTGATAAGAAAGCCTGAGAGCACAACTACAACTGCCTAAACAGATCATTCTGTACATGAACACATATTGTGGTGAATTATGTCTTTAGAGTCCGCTATTGTTCCCTATTATGTACCTGGCAGGTTAAGATGACCGAAATTCACGAAGACAATGACTTTAATCCGTCAGCAGCCTTCAGACAAACTAAATGTGTCAACATTTGATTTCAAAATAAGGGAGGTTTTTCTTGCTGTCTGGGTGGTGAGGAGAGTTCTAAAAAAAACCTATAAATATAAAGAAATATTATAACAGAAATAATGGCATCCTTGGTAATTTAAGTTAATTTATTTCATTAAATACAATTTTATTAATATTTTTTCTTTGCAATCAGAGTTAAATTATTGTTCTGTTCTGACTGCAAAGTTATGGTCAAAAATGTAAATTGTTATAAGGAAAAAGTTAAAAAAAAAATTACCACAGTCTGTTTCAAACTTATCTAAAAAAAAAAAACAACAGTAATTTTATTTTAAAAAACAGACAAAAATTAGTCATAAAATAATCCACAAATTTATAATAAAGTTTCAAATGTACAAGAAAAGTCAATTTTACAAGAGGAAATTACAAATTTGAGGAACATGGTTTCAACTTTAGACAGATTTACAGAGAAAAGTAGAAAACTATACGAAAATTGTTATAAATTTTTGAGAAAAACCTCAAACCTTCGAGACTGAAGTCATTGCTCAAGTTTTTAAGTGGGTGCTCTTTGTACCCTTAACTCAATTAGAAATTTTTGGTTGTCTACTTTTAATTATTAATTTCAAAGCACTGCTTTTACATGAGTTGAATTTCTGGTTATTATACCCACCTGATCATATAATTTAAGTATGCATGAGTACATTACTATTATGAATGTTTCTTTCCCTTCCCTACTCTCTCAGTGAAAAAAAGGAAACACTAGAATAAAAATACAAAAAATACACATATTTTTGTCATTTATGTAAACCATGGCAAAAAAAATCCTGCAGGACAAAACCTGACATTTGATATTTTCTAACCTGTTTGTATACCACCATAGACAGAGAGAGAACCTGAATTAGACGGAGCTCAAAGAGGGCAAGATGAGACTGAAGAGAGGAGCCAAGGAGAGGAAAGTGTTCAGGCAGCAGGAGAGAAGGATAACAAAACTAAAAAGTCTAAACACAGGATGTGTGGGTGGGACCCCAACTGGCCCAATATTCAAGCCTTGGTTGTACAATACTTCAAATGGTAAGTTCCATATGCAACGTTACTGTGTAAAATTTTAAAAAGAAATAAATAGTATAAAATTAACAAATTCTGGTATGTTTACTGCCCCCTCCCCCCGGGAAGGGGGGGGGGTATGTTGCCACCGTGCCAAGGTCTTTAAGCCAGAGGAAACACTGTGTCAAGTATAAAGTTCCTATTCTTCCCGCTTGTAGACATGATTTTTGATCAAGCAGAGAGGAGAATCTCACATGCAGGGCACATTTACATCTATTTGAACATTTACATGGAGGCGTGTCAAGGGAGGAGTCTGGTATTCCCTCACGTGTGCTCAATTCTACATAGATTGGGATGTGCAAAGGAAATGTGCTTGGATTCCTGCGTACGCACCGCTTCATACATCTGGACTTGCTTGTGCACACGCCTTTTTCTGCATTTAAATGTTCGCCATTTTTCAGTAGGAAATCCATGCAAGTCTTTGTACATGAGGTCCCAGGAGAGATAGCTGAGGGATCATTGAGAGTTTCTATGGTAACCAAGGAGGTTGCTGAGTGTTTGAGAGATTTCTAGTGTTCTTCTGCCCTTTTTACACAGGGGTGGAAATCATTGAGAGGTTGATGAGAAATGAAAAAATGGTCAGATCTCTCAATGATCTTTTAGTGATCTCCACAGTCACTACAGTCCCCTCAATTTCTGACTCAGTCCAAAACACTCTCAACAATCACCAAAGTAGGGTGATCTCTCAACAAACTCTCAGCAAACTCTCAAGGAGTACTCAGTGATCTCATCAATCTCTCAGTGATCTCTCAGCAATCTCACCCAGTCTTTGAATAAACTCTACTGGTCTTTAAGTTTAAGTTTAATGTTTATTTGAAAGGGACATTGCATGCTAATGAACATTAATACAAATGTAAGTAGGTCAGCTTTAGCAACACTGCTAAATCTTTCATCGTGGTGGTGGTGGTGGTGGTAGTGGTCTTTCATCGAACACTCAGCAATCCCTCATTAATCTCTCAGCCATCGCTACCTTGGGAGTGGGAAAATTCGCAATATTATTGAAAAAATTGCTGAGAGATCATTGGGAGACCAATGAGATCATTGAGCACTCTTTAAGCACTCCTTGACCACTCATTCTCATCAATCTCCCAGTGATCTCTTAAAGATCTTTCAATAATCTCTCAACAATTTTTCAATGAATGCCAATTTTTCTCATCTCAAAGGTGGAGATGGCTGAGAGATAAGCAAGGAATAGCTGAGTGTTTGATGAATGACCAATGAAGTTCATTGAAAGACTGTGGAGGAGATTGTTGAGAAATCATTGGGAGATCGGTGAGATCACTGTGCGCTCCTCTCTTTGAGAGTTCCTTGAACATTTGTTGAGAGATTGCTTCCCTTTGATGACCATTGAGAAATTGTTTTGGACTGAGTCAAAACTTCGAGGAGACTGTAGTGACCATGGAGATCACTGTAAGATCACTGAGAGATCTGGCCATTTTTTTCATCACCCAGATTTAAATGTGGCAAACGTTGCACTGAAAAATAACCAGTCTTAAAAGTGGAGTTTTGCAAAACAAGAATTATTTGAAAAGATCCCTCCAGGATCTGTACTTTGAACTGTTGACAAGTATTTTTAACTTTTACCCACACAATGTTATTTTTTTTAGCATATTGGCATTTAAAAAAATAAATCAACTGTTTCATGAGGATTAATTGGTGTGAATTATTTGAAATGATGTCTCCTAATTAAAAATGTCAGCACAATAAACAATAATGTAATCACATCAGTGTGAAGATGAAATAACAGATTGTAGTCATTTATAATGCAATATTACACTTCTGTTCTTTACAATGTGTAATAAATACAACATCTTTATGCCACAATTACATGCGATCTGTCCAACAAATTGCATGTAATTTCTGCCTGATATTGGTAGGATTCCAAAGATGTGTGATTACTTCAGTCTGCAACTGACGTTCGACATGTTTTCTCATTTTCAGTTGCACTGGTGCATGGCAGTGCCTGCTTGTTTGGTTGAAAACGCATACATTTTATGTTGCCAACATTTTGTTTTTGAACTGCGGGGGCTTCCAAATGTGTGTTGACACAACTTTCCTGTTTGGATTGGTTTCCTTCGGATCCCGACAGTACGGACACAGGCCAAGTTGTTTCCTGTTGCTTTGACAACCACTTTAGACATGTAAATCAACAACCGTGTGAAGAAATGCTTTGGTAACATTTTATTAAGAGGAAAACATGGTAAGCAATAATTAGGTTATTAGCAGCCTATTAATCATTAGAAAGCACTTATTAGTAACTTATTCTGCATAAGCATATTCTACAAGGATTATTCTATTAACAGCAACTTCTTTCTCAATACATACTTATCCACTACTTACTGTAATGAGAGTCTTGTTATGTGCTAGTAACACAAGCACTGAACAAAACACAAAATTCAAGTGTTCAAACTTAAATCATCTTCCAAAGCCTTTCTTACTCAGAATGTGTTATCCATTCTAAATTGTGGGCTAGTAGTTAGTTATCCTAACAGAGCACTACGCTCACAAAATGCGGGACTAATTGTAATACTTAGAATCTCTAAAAGTACAATGGGAGGCAGAGCTTTCAGTTATCAGGCTCCTCTCCTATGGAACCAGCTGCCAATCTGGATTCTGGAGACAGGTTCAATCTCTGTTTATAAGAACAGGGTTAAAATTTTCCTTTTTGACAAAGCTTATAGTTAGGATTAGATCAGGTGACCCTGAACCTTCCCTTGGTGATGCTGCCATCGCTTTACACAGCTGGGGGACTTCCCATGATGTACTGGGCTTTCACTTCTTTCTTCTCTTTCAATATGTTTGGTCAGAAAATGAAGAAAAGAGTTTTTTCCTCTCTACCATCACCCAGTGCTTGCTCACCTGATTGTTGGGGTCTTTTTCTGCAGTTGTGCGGTCTTTGCCCTACAGTTAAAAGTGGTATATAAATAAAGTTGAATTGAATAGATAGATACTTATCAACGTTAACCCTAGAAGTCCTTCACCCACCAACCACCTCCTACCACTTCATATCCCTTCAATTGCCTCCCCCATTCTCCTGTGTCAGGTCCAGCATAATTAAGATAATTTAAATAAAGCATTAAAGTTATTATACAGCAAGAGGAGTCTATAAATACAATTTATATGCAATATATATCAAATATGAGCAGATATGAGATATGAGCATGTTATCGAGAAGTTAAGAAGTGTTTTATAATGCCTTATAAAGAGATAACATGCCACTAATAAAGCCACTAATATATGTAATGTAATATAATTAATGTGCTACTTAAGTTTTTTGTCATATCATTACTGTGTTTTTGACAAAGAGGCAAAAATGCTCAGAAGCTGTTAGTGACATTTTCTGAATAAATAATCAACTATCCTTTCCATAAACACGATATTTACCTGCATTAAAAACAACAAATGAAACAACCTATGCACGGAAACGCAAAACAGATGCAGAACAGTGTCAAAAGTAGTCTTCATATCAACTACAAAGGATGAACTGGTTGCAATAGTTATAGCTCAAGTAGGTTCATTTTGTCTTCTTTTAATTATTTATTAAATTATTTATTACATGTTAAGAAGGTAAAGACGTCTCCATTCTATTCTTGTCTTTAATAAGAACAAAAGATAAAAAAAAATGGTTGCAACAGTGTAAAGTGTAAAGTTAGGAGGGGTGTGTCCGCCAAAGGATTTTAATATCCTTAATTAATCAGAGCATCAACATTATGCTGTTCCAGAACTATCATTAGCATGATGAGGCTCTGAGCATTAGATTGTTGCTGAGTCATTTTTATAACTTCATTATTTCATTCATCTTGCAACTGTCCCATCCTACTGATTAGGGTTATGGACAGCAACGGAACAATAAATGAAAAGCTTTCTCCAGTCAGTTTCAATGGCTGCACCGGCTGACATGTGCAGACTACCGCAATATCAAAAACAGAATGATTATGCTTTGTTTTTTTAGGGATCACCAAGTTAGGGAGCAGTCTGCTACAGTTGGGTAATTTGCTCATAACTTCTGGGGATATTTTATAGAAAACACCATAAGCCATTTTCCTCAGCTTCCAGTTGCTGGATTTTCCGTCAGACGCCTGGGCTTTACATGCGCTGAAAAGGACTTTAGTGGACACAGACCCTTTATTGAGTCAGACTGACCTGACCTCCCCCGGATCTTCTGTTACCAGCACGTCTGTCTTGCAGCTGGCAATGGGGTTGATTGACAGTTCCACTGGTGGCACGACAAAGCTTTTGCTGACTGGAAGCCACAAGCCTTGGCCCAGACTGTAGAATGATCTGTGTTGGCATGACCACAAGACATAAATGTCAGCTGCATTACTGTCACATAATCACAGTTTATTATATACAAGAGCACTCACTGTAGAGCTACTATAGAGACTAAAATGCAAAGAAACGACACATATGAGCAAAATGAAAAGTGTGTCTTCTTTTTTGTGCTGGTTCAGTTTGTAATTACAGCTCCTTGTTCAGTATGGGGCCACCGTTACTGAAAACTAGTCATCATTCCCATTAAAGATGCTTTATTGTGACTACTATTGTGATTATTATCGTTATTATTATCATTATTAAATAAATGACTTCCGGCGCCACACGAGTAGGCTGCCTTTTTGCAACAGCGGATCAATTTCTTCCTATTTCTATTTACTATCTGGCTCTCTTGCTAATCTTTCTGATCCAGCGACACCTTTATTCCATCCAGACATGTAGATCGCCCAAATGTCTCCTGAGCCAGCGGACGGAGCCACTGTTTCTTGCAGGAGGCAGTACAATAGAGACCAGCTGTTAGCACTTAACCAGCCCACGATGCTAATGCAAAAACTCGACATACCGGGAGAAATAAGATGGAAATGGCGTGGATGTCGAGCTGGAGTAAGACGGCGGGCGAGGAATATAAGGTACAGACCCATCCTTCCATCCGTTATTATGGGCAATGTACAATCGCTACTCAATAAGACTGACGAGCTAGCGGCTATCTCCCGCTACAAGAGCGTGTACAGAGAGAGTAGCTTGATGTTGTTTACTGAGACGTGGCTAACAGAACTAGCAATAGATGCTAACATCGAACTGGAGGGTTTCCACGCAATACGGGCAGACCGGACACCAGACAGTGGGAAGGCAAGAGGTGGGGGAGTGATAATGTATGTCAATAACAACTGGTGCAGACCGGGACATATCACGGTTAAGGAACAGCACTGCAGCAAAGACATCGAGTTGCTAGCTGTTAGCATGCGGCCTACCTATCTCCCGAGGGAATACTCACGTGTGATCTGCATTGTTATTTATGCAAATCCGACGGCGAACGCTAGGACAGCGCGTGACGTCATCCACTCACTAACTGGCAGGCTGCTGACAGAATACCCAGATGCTCTTCTCCTCATCTCAGATGATTTCAACCATATTTCACTGTCCCCCGTTCTACCCACGCTCACCCAGTATGTCACATACCACACTAGAGACAATAAAACACTGGACTTATTCTATGTAAATACTAAGGAGGCGTACACCTCATCACCACTCCCCCCACTCGAGAGATCGGATCACAACTTGGTTCATCTCCTGCCGGTGTACAAACCCCTAGTACACAGACAACCTCCGGTCATGCGCACAGTGAAGTTATGGTCTGAGGAGGCAATGGACGCTCTAAAGGACTGTTTTGAAACCACTGCCTGGGAGCAGCTCTGCGATCCACATGGTGAGGACATCGATGGCCTCACTCACACCATCACGGACTACATCAGCTTCTGTGTGGACAACACTGTACCCACCAAGACCATATGGTGTTGCTTAAACAACAAACCCTGGATCAACCCTGAGATAAAAACACTTCTGAGAGAGAAGAAGAGGATATTCAGGTCGGGGAACTGGGAGATGCTGAAGTCCGTACAGAGGGAGCTGAGGAGGACGATCAGAGAAGGCAAGGACAGCTTCAGGAAGAAGATGGAGAACAAGCTGCAACAGAGCAACATCGGCGGGGTCTGGAGAAACCTTAAAACCATCTCTGAGCTCCAGAATACCTCCTCCCAGGCCACGGGGGACAGGGAGTGGGCGAACAATCTGAACCTGTTTTTTAATAGGTTTGACCAACCGCCCTCCCCCCCGACTGCACAACAACCACTGCTGCCTCTAAAGTCATCGAGACCTGCTGTCCACACCCCACTCCACCAACACCCCCCCACTCCTAGCACACAGCCCCCCAACCTGACCCTCACTAAGACCCAGGTGAGGACGGAGCTGAGGAAGATCAAGGCGAGGAAGGCGTCGGGACTGGACGGCATCAGCGCGAAGCTCCTCAAGTCCTGTGCAGACCAGCTGTGTGGGATTGTGGAGCACATCTTCAACCTGAGCCTGAAGCTGGGGAGGGTACCACAGTTGTGGAAAACATCTTGTGTGGTACCTGTACCAAAGACTTCCCACCCCAAAGATCTGAACAGCTACAGACCAGTGGCCCTGACGTCCCACATGATGAAGACCCTGGAGAGACTGCTCCTTGCTTACCTCCGCCCCCTGGTGGGACCAGCAATGGATCCACTCCAGTTTGCCTACCAGCATGGCATTGGGGTGGAGGATGCAGTGACCTTCCTCCTTCACCGTTCTCTGTCCCACCTGGAGAAGCCCGGGAATGCGTTGAGGATCATGTTCTTTGACTTCTCCAGTGCTTTCAACACCATCCAACCGATGATCCTGAAGGACAAGTTGCTGTGCGCAGGGGTGGACCAGCACCTGTCATCATGGATCCTGGACTACCTCACTAATCGGCCACAGTTTGTGAGAACCCAAGATTGTGTGTCTGACACGATCATCGGTAGCACGGGGCCCCCCCAGGGAACGGTTTTGGCTCCCTTCCTGTTCACCCTTTATACTGCGGACTTCTCACACAACACAACACACTGCCATCTACAGAAGTTCTCTGATGACTCTGCGATCGTTGGCCTCATCTCCAACGGAGATGAAGCTGAGTAGAGAGGACTTATCCAGGACTTCGTGGACTGTTGCCATCGGAACTGCCTCCAGATCAACATGAGGAAAACTAAGGAGCTGGTGGTGGACAGCTGCAGGCAAGGACAACCCCTCACAGCACCAGTAAACATACAGGGAACAGACATTGAGATGGTGACATCCTACAAGTACCTGGGTGTTCATCTGAACAATAAACTAGACTGGTCACACAATACCGACGCGTTCTACAAGAAAGGACAGCGCAGGCTGTTCCTACTGAGGAGGCTCAGGTCTTTTGTACAAGGGGCGCTGCTGAAGACATTCTACGACACGGTGGTGGCATCAGCCATCACTTTTGGAGTGGTCTGCTGGGGCAGTGGCATTACAGCAGCCGATGAGATGAGACTGAACAAACTGATCAAGAAAGCTAGATCTGTCCTGGGGAAACGCCTTGACCCAGTGGAGGAGATAGGAGAGAGAAGGATGGTGGCTAACCTGTCATCTCTGCTGGAGTCCGAGTCCCACCCTATGCAGGACATACTGAACGTACTGAGGAGCTCATTTAGCAGTGGACTACATCATCCTAGGCGCGCAACCAAGAGGTTTCGCAGGTCCTTCCTACCTACGGCTGTCAGACTGTATAACCTAAGCAGGGCTGCTCGCAGAGATAGCAAAAAAACGTGACGACCTAATAGTATTGAATGCAAAAGACGCAATAGACTTACACAAATGGTCCCCTCCAGTATACAACTAGGACAATATCAGTCGCTACGGAGGGTGACAATATGTATGGGTACATATTCATACTATGTAGGATAACTAAGTAGACTGTTATGCTGTTTATTCCATCTAGCTACAATGCTCCGCACTGTGTATATATATTTATATATTTATGTGTACGTATGTATATTCACTGCTCTTATTTTTATTTTTCTTATCTTCTTAATTATTGCTCTGAGTGTTGCTATCCCTGTGCTGTTGCAATCCTGGAATTTCCCCATTGTGGGACTAATAAAGGCTTATCTTATCTTATTATTATTATTATTATTATTATCATGGTGAGAACTGTTAATAGTGCCAGGTGAAACACAGTATATACAGGTGCATCTCAATAAATTATAATGTCATTGAAAAGTTGATTTATGTATTTCAAAATTAAAAAGTAACAATGTTAGAAGGTATAAATGGTGTCATCATTCATTATAAGATGTCTATAGGTCACGTGTATCAATAAAATATTGAAACACTCACTTCACAATTAAGCTCTTAAAGATCCCATTTACTGTACTTTTTCTGTGTTGACAGGTCCCATCGGTCTCAATGAAATGTCTGTGACATACTTCGACCAAATTACCTTTAATTATATAATTATTGCGACATCGTTATGAATCATCTTTTGCAGCTTTTCTCAGAATGGCTCATTTTAGTGCATGTTTCTTTAAATGCTCATGAACCCCATTTTACCCCACCAGCCCTCTTTCTTCAATTAGGATGTTGCTAATGTTAGCTGGCTAGCTCCTAGCTTGGGTAGCTCATGTAGCGTGAGCCAACTAACGTAAATTTGTCTTAAAGAATGAATGAAATAAAGCCTCTCTGGGGGACAGCAGTGTGTCGTTTCAGTGGTCGATATAGGGTATGGCTATTCCCTGGTGATTGGGAAACTACTACTAGCCACTAGGGGCGGCAGTGGCTCAGGAGGTAGAGCAGGTCATCCAATAACCACATGGTTGGCGGTTCGAATCCCGCTCTCCCCGGATATCCTGCCGTTGTGTGCCTGAGCAAGACACTTCACCCCTAATTGCTCCTGGTGGGTCTGGAAGCGCCATGTTAGGTAGCATACCGCCATCAGTGTGTGAATGTGTGTGTGAATGGGTGGATAGCAGGTTCTGTAAAGCGCTTTGGTCATCAAGAGATGAGAATAAAAGCGCTATATAAGTGAATGCCATTTACCATTACCATTTACTAGCTACCGTTGGTCCTAATCTGAGTAAAATAAACTAGAGTGAAATAAGCTAAAAAAAAAATCAAAGAGTGAAGCGGATGATCAAGCGTTGGTAGATGAACAAGTATTCCAGTGGAGGTGGATGGAATTTGTTGCAAATAGCAATCAAAACCAGACTCGATCAAACAGTTAAGCTAATGATAGGCAGACTGACTCCAACCACCTAGCTAAGCTAATGCTAATGGTTCATCAACCATCAAGGCAAAATATAACAAAATAAGCTAGAATGACATGAGGTATGTTATAGATCGTGAATTAGTGAACCAAGTGGGAACAGGGATGTCTATTAGGGTGACTGTAATTTAAATAAAATAACAATAAAAACCCTGATTGGTAAGCTAACTTCATAGCAGCAGCACTCAGAAGCTAATCCTTGAGCTCAAACTCAGCCAATAGCAGGGTGATGGGTCGTAACAGAAGACTGGATCATTTGTTCATCACATAGTTTAAAAAAAAAGTCCTGGAAGAGCAAAGCTAGCTTCTGACCATTCTGCTGAAATACAGCGGGGAAAATTAAGTATTGAACACATCAACATTTTTCTCATTAAACATATTTTTGATGAAGCCATTGACCTGAGATTTTCACCAGATATCAGTAACAACCCAAGTAATCCATACATACAAAGAAATCAAGGCAGCTGTGTTCACAAAATAAGTTATATTTAATAAAGTGGAATGACAAAGGGAATAAGCATTGAACATGCTTGGTGAAATTCATTTAATATTTAGTAGAAAAGCCTTTGTTGGTAATAACAGCTTCCAGATGCCTCCTGTATGGAGAAATTAGGTGCAGGCATTGCTCAGGAGTGATTTTAGCCCATTCTTCCACACTGACTTCAAATCTTGAAGGTTCCATGGATGTGTCCTATGAACTCTGATCTTTAATTTATTCCATAGATTTTCAATTGGTTTCAGGTCAGGTGACTGACTGGGCCATTCTAGCAGCTTTATTTTCCTCCTCTAGAGCCAGTTGAGAGTTTACTTGGCTGGGTGTTTGGGATCATTGTCTTGCTAAAATGTCCACCCTCATTTCATCTTCAGCATCTTGGCAGATGGCAACAGGTTCTTATCAAGGATGTCTCTGTACATTTGTCCTTTCATCTTTCCTTCAATTTTATGAGGTCTGTCTGTACCATGTGCTGAAAAACACCCCCACACCACAAAGGGACGTGCAGTGCCAGTTCTCCTCCAAACATGTGTGTGTTGTGGCATCCTGAAAGTTCAATTTTGGTCTCATCTGACCGGACTATATTCACCCTGTATTTTACTGGCTTGCCCAAATGTTGGGCAGCAAACTTTAAATGGACTTCAACATGTTTTTTCTTCAGCAATGGAGTCTTACAAGGTGAGCGGGCATAGAGCCCATGTCGGTTGAATACATTACTTATTGTTTTCTTTGAAACAGCAGTACCTGCTAACTCCAGGTCTTTCTGGAGCTTTCCACGAGTGGTCTTTGGATCTGGGATAGCTCTTCTGATAATTGTTTTGACTCCTCTGTCAGAAATCTTGCAAGGAGCTCCTGGTTGTGGCTGGTTTATGGTAAAATGATATTCTTTCCACTTCCGAATGATGGCTCCAACAGTGCTCACTGGAACATTCAGCAGTTTAGAAATCTGTCTGTAACCAGTGCCATCATTATGTTTTGCAGTAATAAGGTTGCAAAGGTCTAGAGAGAGCTCTTTGCTTCTACCCATCATGAGTTCTTTGTGGTGTGACAATTTTATATTCACAGACCTTGTTAAAGTCTATCAGTCAGGACTTAACCATCCATCCATCCATCTTCTTGCGCTTAATCCTTTTCGGGTTGTGGGGGCGTCTTTGGGTGAGAGGCAGGGTACACCCTGGACAGATCGCCAGTCCATCGCAGGCCCAACACAGAGAGACAGACAACCATTCACTCTCACAGTCATACCTAAGGACAATTTAGAATCCCCAGTTTGATCAGCTGAAATTAATTTGCACTGAAGGGGGATGGGATGGCTTCCTAAATTCTAATAGACTTCAGATGGTTTCTTGGCTTTCTATGCCTTTTTACACCGCTTTTTCTTCATGTGTTCAATACTTATTCCCTGCGTCATTCCACTTTATTAAATATAACTTGTTTTGTGAACATAGTTGCCTTGATTTCTTTGTATGTACGGATTACTTGGGTTGTTATCCAAGTGTTACTCAGATATCTGGTGAAAATCTCAGGTCATTGGCTCCATCAGTAATATGTTTAATGAGAAAAATGCAGACGTGTTCAATATTTGTTTTCGCCACTGTATTAAAATACAATTATTTCTAAGTAAAGAGAACTTTTATTATTTTTACTGTAGTCATATGATCCAAAACAGCATTTTAGAAGGCAAAACAACATAATCACAACATGTTTATGATTGGTCCACGCAACAAAAACCCTCTACCCAATCAGATTTGGGGCTCATTAATATTAATGAAAAAGACAGCATATTTGATGAGCTGTAAAACAATGCGAAAAATTGATTTTGCTCCATAAACCTACATTTATACAACAGTTAGTTCTGACCGAGCAATTTGATTGGACAATAGGGATTCTAGGAGTTATTATAATCCATGATAATTGCACTCCAATTTCACTAGTTATGTATCACTGTGCTTCAAAGGTATTCTAGTAACCGTTAAATTACTAACAGTAATTTTCTATCAACTCTCTGACAATTGCAGTACTGTTTTGGATACCTTAATTTCCACAGTGAGGTGTTGTTTGACAAGAAATTATACATCCGTGACCTGGAAGTCCCACCCTTTTGGAAAGGTCTCTCTCCGCTCCCACCCTGCTGTCATTTTAAGCTCATTAAACGATTTCACGTCTGTTTAAAAAAAACAAAACAAAAACGCAGTGCTAGAGTTTGATTTATTGTCTCGATTAACAAACCACAATACCTTTGTGGTGATGGACTGTTGCGAAGAAAAGTGAACAAAATGTGTTAAATTGCTAGCATTCTAACTACTAGCTACCAGCTACCTACCAGTGTTTCTGGTGACCAGCATTGGATAAGTTTTGATCTGGGATTTTCTGCAGGATCGAGTCAACATCTATATGTTTTATAAACACTTAGTACTTTTGCACTTGACAATATTTAATTTGTTTACATGTGTGTGAAATGACAATAGATATCTTCATGCTAATTGAGATGTTTAGCAGCAGTTGCTGGCTACATTTAGAAGGGACTATTTTTTTCTCAGCTGCGCACAGTAACTGATTAAACAAACAAATCAATATTTTGTCCAGTATTGCTGTGATTTAATAATTTGTGCTTGCAGAACTGTTGTATAAAAGCAATATTACACTCAAGTTCATTATGGTATCATGAATATACTAACTCCTGGAACGATTTGGCTTGTGCCCTCCGGGGAGTTTGTATATTCACAATACCATAACTTACTTTCGTGTAATATTGCTTAAATATACATATGTCCTTGAGGATATCAAAGCCTTAAATTAATCATCAGAAAATGCACAGTATGGGACCTTTAAAGAGGACACGTGATGAAGGTCTGGCACATTGCAACAGTATGCACATTATAGGCAGCGTGGCATTGCTGATGGCATTTCCTTGCATTCAGAATAGTGAAAGTGTGCAGATAATACATGGAAATGGCATGATTTGATTTACAGGGCTTCTGGGACTAGACATTTATTATTTATATATTTAACATATTATCAAACCTCTTCATTTATTGTGCAATAGTCAATAATAAAGCCAGCAGGAAAGTGTGTGTCATAATAACAGAATTAGTAAAGCAGTAGAAGTGGAACATTTTTTTAAACCAAGTTTTACAGAATGTTTTCCAATATTGTGCCGTTCAATACTTGGCATGTACCGTAGGACATGTTTGCTGATGGCAACGGGTCAAGATGCGGTGACAGTAATTTGATTTTTACCAGAGATGTTTTTTACAGAGTGAAGATTAATATCCTCAGCAGAAAACGCTGCAGGGGGGCTTAGACCTGATGCTTGGGAACAGCAACACCAGATAAGTGCTCACAAATAGAACGGGACACAGCTGTGCTGTGCTGCATTTGCTTTCAATGCGTCGGAACACGTAGGCAATGAAATTTTTTCCACTGAAACCTGTATATACTGTCCTTTTTTTCTCACATTCAACTGTTGTTCGCTGTTAAATAGGGTGTGCACAAAACCTGCCAAACAGCCTTTGTCGAGCTGACATTCCCTTTTAATTCTTCCTGACAGTTTTAAATTTCAGAAAGTACAAACCTTCAACTTGTACAAAACACTGCCGCCGCTGTATTGACAAGAATCAAATGCTCTGAATGCATTACCCTTGATCTGACCTCCCCCTTAATATGTGGCATATCAACACAATTTTGACTTGAATTTTCTTTTTTTTGTGGATTTAGAATCAGATCACAACATGCTTATTTTGCCATTGACCCGAAAAGAAAGACAAAGCAAGAAAGCCAATGAAACAGAATCCTTCCATAATTAAGCTCCTCTTCTTGCTGTCGCATGATTGACCCTATCTGTCTACAGAAGACTGAAGTGTTTCCTCCCACGTCGCACTCTGTGCTGATACAGAACCATTTTTCCTTACTCTCTACTCACTTTACCAACCCTCTTTACTGGTGTGTTTGTGGCTGGACGGATTTACGCACGTGACTCTCCTTTCATCTTTAATTCTTTCTTCTTTCCTTCACAAGATTTTGGGCTGGCACGGCCCTTCATCCAAGAAAGTCTGGCTGCGACATTGAAGCGTGCGGACACCGGTGCTGTCCAAGTCCCCTCTTCTACACAGCACTGATGGTTTTAAACTGGTAGTCTGTGGCTCAAAGATGAAATGCATTTTTTTGTGCAAAGCAAATGTTGTGGATTCGATACATCGTTTTTTTTGTAACGAGCTGTGGCCTAGGAGTTAACTCTGCAAGGTCAGTGCAAAGAGGGAGCGAGATTACTGTGACAAAGAGCTCTATCTGTCGGCATATTGGGGCAGCAGCGAGCATGAAATCGAGATAGATTTCGCAAAAATCAAAGCTTATCCTTTAACATGCCTGCTCTACACAGTCAAACAAAACTAGAAGACGAAATGACAGCATCAGATGAAATGGTTTATATTGAGCTTTGTATTTTTATACCCCTCAGAAGATGACAGACTCGGTGACCCCATCAAGGACAACAAGTGTAACTGTGATGGCAGTAAAAGCACTTGAAAGGACTCCCCTCCAGGACTGCTCCTTGGGCTACTCTCCACACAATCGTGGGGTGTGCGTGTGGTCAATTCGGCCGCATCTGTGTGCAGGTGCCAGGTGCTTATCTGCATGCTCCATCACACACGTACACAAGCTCACGCAGGCAAGTGTGTCCACAGAGTCACAGATGGCTAACACAAGTCATGCACTTGAGGGGAGGGACTCACCTGAAGATTCTCTCTGGGGCCTGCTCTCCTGTAACTAGGTCATATCCTTTCTCCAAGTTAGCATATGGCCAAGGTCTTGACAACAAAGAAAAAGAAAGGAAGAAAACAACATTCATGGATATTTGTTAAAAAATAATAAGACACAAAAAAGCTCTTTCAGTTTGGCAGCTGTGTACATGTCAAGACATTATATGCTCAGTCAAAATTAATCATTTGATCCAAAGTTGTCAGCTGGGGGAGATTACCCTTTGTAAGCCGATGCATCTACAAAGGGATGAATGGAGATTTGATTGGCAATTGGATTAAATCCAGCAGATGACAGGAGCTCCTGAATAGCAATGTGGGGCCAGTGATTGGGCAGAGCGGCTATTAGTCAAGCAAGGTCAGAATGAGAATGGAGGCCCATTTCTGTCCCCATCGTGTCACCTTTGTGTGATTTTCCATTTCTTTCATACTTATGCCCTCTGTCCTCTCTCCTTTATTTTTAGACTAAACTTTAAATCTACTTCTACTTTCTCTTTCTTCAAATACAGGCCTGATTTATTGTAAAGGTTTATGTTTTTGCGTTTCTCATAACCACATTTTATATCCCTCCTGGAATTTTGTGAACTCACACTGGAAGTTGTAGGGTTGAATTTCATATCTTTGCTTCCAACCCAACCATTGAAGATGAAGTAGCTCATTCTGGTTTGATAAAATCACCCCGAGTGTGCTCAGAATTCCTAAATGTTGACCTTGACCTTAAGCAAAGCCTCGATGCAGACCCATCTAGGATGTGCTTAAGGTCAAGGAGTAATGTTTTTTGGGAACTCATAAATGCCCAGATCTTCTGACCCTTGGCAATGACCTTGATATTCACCTCAACCTGGATGCAGATCTGCCCGAGGATCACTGTGATTCAGTTTGATGAGAATCAAGGTAATTGCCTAGGAGGAGTAGTGATTTTTCTAAAATCATGTAAATGCCCAGATGTCCTGACCTTTGACATTGACCTTGAGCACAACCTGGATGCAGACCTTCCTGAGGATCCTTGTGAGTAAGTTTGGTGCCCACTGGGGTAATTGCCTAGGAGGAGTAGCAAT